>JAGGCT020004248.1:4673564-4722298 GCA_017654935.2 Phymorhynchus buccinoides | reverse complement strand
TCTCCATGAACCTGACGCCAGGTGGAGTTCAAAATGATGACCAGCACAAGCAGCATGACAAAGGCAGCAAGGTGCTTTGAGTCCAGAGACAGCATTGAAGTGTTGTCGACATGGGCTGTACTAGGGTTTGTGACAGCCCAGGGCTGATCCGGTGAGTCTTCGTCATGAGTTTGTAGATCCAGCTTCTGTAAAAATAAACACAACTCAACTACTTCCCGTCAACTACAGTTCGCTGAATAACCTGCCTTGAATACATAAAACACTAGATTCTCTCAGGGTCCTAAAGCCCCCCGTAGTAGCACAGACAATATTGTTCCTACCTATTATTATTTAAAAGACGATTATCCCTAAATATAATTTGCAAACGAGACTACAAATGAGTGATCTACCTGACGATCTCTACAACGGCACTGTCTGACACTCTGCAGGTACTTGTGGGCTCTCCTACAGAGAACGCAAACCATTTTTCCCTCCTAACGTCCCCTTTATCCAAGTTCGACCAGACATCAGTTATTACCAGAAGATGTAATAACAGATGTTACAGTGTTTTGAAATTGTTTGGCAGCCAAAGCAAAACAAATAGAAAAATATGCCAATGCTCTCTACATTTTGTACATTCTTCATCTATCAAAGAGGTTTGATATTGATTTTGCTTCGTTTCTTTGACTCTCTGTGTTTAGGTGGTATGTGACCCTGGCTGATTAATCTGTTTGAAATATGCTGTCCAATGATCAGTTTGTCTTGATGCTAGTCGTAAGCGGTTTTTGTACTTTTTGGAGTTAATTGTGCCTCCCCCGCACTCCCCCCCCCCCCCCCCCCTTCAAAATTTCAAAATTCTATTGTGTGTGTTGGTAGCAGTTTTGTGAGACTTATCATATTACCTCAAAGTGGTTGTTTCTTTCCCAACATGTTCGTGTTGTGTATAATAATTCAAATGTTATTTTTTTTAATGTTCGAAAATTTTTTTGATGAGGGGGGGGGGGGGGTGGGTGGTGGGGGGGGACTGCTTTTGCGCAGAACAAATAAGGGTCCGAAAAAAAAATTTGGGGTTAGATTAGAAAAGCTTCCTTTCTATAAAAAAAAATATCGTTGTACTCATGTGCAAGGGTTTATCTTGCTTAAACATCGGTTGCCCACCAATTTTAAACTTTATTTAAGCCAAAAGTAAGGGGAAGGCCCAGGGTTCCCATGTCTTTCTCTCCTTCCACCCCACAACAATAGGTTTATCGCCACAAGCCAGGGGGGAGGTCCCAGGGGCAAGTGCTAATGAAAAGGGGCTTTCAATTTCAATTGGTTTTGTATATGGCTTGGTAGGGGTTAGATGAGCCCCAAAGCGCTATAGGAACAATTCTCCATGGCCGTAGGTCAAAAAGACGACTACGAACCCAGAGGGTGACACCAACTGAACTTACAGGGTTATGTTTAAAAGAAAGTCTCTGTCTCTCTAACAAAGGCACCCCCACACACAAAAAGGCACACACACACACACTTTATTTACAAATCGGTTTCCCACAGGGGGCTTTTTAGTTGGATTTGTTGGGGACACTAAAAAAAATTGGGGTGTTAATGGAGTGGTCAACACACACCAACACATAAACACCCCACTATTGACTCCAACTCGTGAAAACGCCCAGGGAACTTAGCCAAAACGTTAGCCGAAAGGAGGGGTTTTTGTTTTTTTGGTCACAGAACATTTGACACCCTTACACAAAACGTGTCGCACGGTTTTTGTTAATTTTAGTTGCACACAAACACACACAAATTGAATTCGCATAGGTGGAACAACACACAAAAACCAAAATACATTGATGTTTTACGTTTCCTGCTCACGGTCATAAACACAAAAAACATTTTATGGGGGACATTTTCATGTTGTAAATACAAAGATGGTGGGGAACACAATTTACTGGGCTTGCAACGGCCCGGGGTAGGGGGGGCAGTTGGGCAAACACAAGGTTAAAAGTCCCGGGGGAGTCTTCCCTCACGTTTAAACAAAAAAAGTTACCTTTCTTACGCCAAAAGGGGGCCGGACGGAAGCGGATGGGCTTCTAGTTAAAGGGTGGGAATGAGGGGTTAGGTAGTAAATTTTGAGTTGTGTTTGCAGAGAATTACTCAGAGATGGTAACCCGGGAAAAAGGGGCACATAATGGGGACAAAATGTGAGAATATTCGAGGGGTATTTTGTGAAAGGATAAGGGAATCAACAACATTTTACAAGGGGGACCATTTTTAACATAGGGGGGAAGGGGATCAGAAAAACACACGTAAAAAAAAACCAGTACATAATAAGTTGGGAGGGAGGGGATGGGGAATTTCTCCGTGCGGCCCAAGGTTCAACTGGGTTTCAATGTTTGAAAAAAAGAATTGGAGGGAAAAAAAAAAACGGGAATTTCGTGTTTTAAGGGTGGACAAGGAAATTAAGGCGAAAAATTCGTGGGATTCATTAATAAAAACAAAAGAATAGCTTTGTGTGGGTGTAAAAAGCACGTATGACTTTTAAAAAAAAGCTTTGGGTATATTCTTGTATGACCCCCCCCCCCCTCTCCCCCCCCCCCCCCAAAAAAAACAACAAAACTTTCTGTACATGCCCTAAAAAAAGATTCCAGGGGCTACTAGAAAGAGTAAAAGTCAAGAAATATCTTTTTACATATTTTATTCTGTTAACAAAAAAAGGGGTCACTGTTTAATATGGGGGGGCCCATAGTTATTATATTGTTTAAAATTTGTATTTAACAAATAATTTAGAATTAAATTATTTACACACGAACATTTATGGGGACTTTGATATCAATTTCAGGTTCAAAAGGTGGCAAGGGCCCCCATAGATTAGATAAAAATATTAAAAATATTTTTCCTATTACTCACTAGGACAAAGAGAACAGCTCTCTCCCCAGAATTGGGGACTTCCCTGTAAAACTTCTCTTCAGGTGTGGAAATATGGTACAACGCGGCAAGATTAGTTAATTTCTTAATTAAACAAAAAAAAACCGTAGGGGGGGAAAATTCTTGTTGTTTTATTAACTTTTTATTTACAGGAAAAAAGTTCTGGGACAATCACAAAAGAGTGGGGGGGAGGGGGGAGGGGGGGACTTCTGGGAAGGGGGTTTTTTCAAGATGGGCAGCACACAGTGGGGGGGGCGTGGGGAAGGGGGGTACAAGGGCGGGGGGGAAGCGATAACGGCCAGGGCCCATTTTTCCCTTGCCGTTCAGGCCGGGGGGGGGGGGGTAAAAGGGACCCCGTCAGGGGGCCACAACCCCTGGACCCCAACAGGGGAGGAACCTATATGCTTTTCGGCCGCGGAAAGTAAATCCAAGAATAAATTAGGTATTTCCCCAGAACATGTGGGGGATTTAGGGCCCGTATGTGATCTTTGGGTTTAAAAATTTTATTATTCCGTTGTCATACAACATTCGTATTTTTTGTTCTCAGACACTTAAAGCAATATTTTTTAATCTATTTTTGACCAAAACCAGTTTTGAGTCTAGCGCAAGCTCAGGAAAGGCTGATGAATCAAACCGGAAACAGATATTAGTTATCCCATCTTAGGGTGGGGTTGTGAAGCAAAGGGTTGGGGGGAATGGGTTTCAAGGTTATTTCTGGAATGGTTCAAAGTTAACTTGGAAAAAGTAGCGGTGAAAAATTCCGCATTTTACCCCCCTTTCAGTTCCTCAAGCGGGCCCACAGCCTGTTCTATGGGAATACATTTTAAGTTCTTTAATTTTTCAGTTATTGGGAAATTGGGGGGGGGAAAGGGGGGAAGAGGAGAAAATCAGCAACGCTGTTTTTTTATTTTTACAGCATTAGGATATCTCTAATTTTTATTAAAATGCGGCGAAGGTGTGGGACCCATTCTTGGGAGCAGAAAGGTTCACAGGTTTTTTTACAATTTTTAATGAAGGGGCCATGGGGCATCACAAATGACGAGGGGGGGGGGGGGACTTTACTTGTCTAGTTAAAAAACTGGCTGACCTAAATTTCCCAACGATAAAAGTGGAATGGAAATTTAAAAAAATCTCAACCTACTGCACAAAGTAGCTGAAGTGCTGATCACCGCTCTTCCGCTGGCGGACTTCCTAACACCTGGGGCCTCCAAGTGCAGAAAGATCAGACAAACTAAATTCCAGGGGACCACAAATAATAACATTAAAAAGAGACACGCAGTATTTTTTTTTTTTTTTTTTTTTTTACCACCTAGAAAAAATGGTTAACAAAAAATTCAATTTTTAAGGTCGAAAAAAACCCCGATATTTACATGTTTTGTGTCTGACGGACGACTTTATCGCAGCAGGCCCCGCAAGCGCAAAATTTATCAGCACCAGGGTTTAAAAAAAAAAAGAGTTTATCACTACAAAAAAGTGGCCAATGACAAACTAGTGCGCAAATGAAAGGCAAGTAGCATATGCGGTCGGGTTTAAAACAAAAAAGAATGTGCTGCGCTAGACGGATTGGTCCAGCCTGGAATGTAAGAAAAAGCCTATGGCCAACTGCATATATATACTGTCAATAATACCATTGCGCTCTCCCAATTTCCGTCGAGTATATAGCCTTCATAGGCTCCTTCAACCATATGAATCCAGATCCAGATCAAGAAGGGAAATGGTAACATACAATTACAGCATGTCAAAGCAAATAGAGGAACGACCAACATGATTTTTGTCCTGCAACAGATCCAGAAAAAATGCAGAGAGCAAAACACAACATACGCAGCTGAGCTTTCATCACATCACATCAGGCTATAGGCTATAAATCTTTTGCCCTCATTAGTGGTGAGTTTTGCATCAGATATTTTAAAAAAAAATAATATTTTATTTGCCCGTGGATTTATTTCGGGGGATTAGTGTATACTAACACTTAGCTTGTTTTACATATATACATCAAATTGGTAGAAAAAGTATGTTTTGATAATTCTTTGTCAATACGATTTTTAAATGCATTTACAGAAGGTGCATTGACGGTATCAAATGATAAATTGTTCAATAAATGGCGGGTTATTCTATTAGTAAAGAATGAATAAAACTGTCTAGTGTTGGTTAGTGTTTTGGTTTGTTTAAAATTGTGACCCTGAGTAGTATTATGACTAGATAAGTGGAAAAGAGGTGCAGTAGTTGAGGAATCATACAAACCATGCAAAAACCTCTATCATGTCTCCTCGCACCCTTCTATACCAAGCTTGGTAGATTTAGCCATTTTAGGCGTTCTTCATAATTAAGGTCATGGGTACTAATTATACATCTTGTAAACCTTCTTTGCACACCTTCAATCAAATATGTGTCTTCTAAGATAAGGACTCCAAACAGAGTTACCATGTTCTAAAACAGAACGAATAAGAGACTTAAATAAGGGAACCATTATATCTTTAGTTTTGTAGTTTATTGTTCTCATTACGAGACCTGCCATACAATTAGCTTTCTTAACAATATTAATTTATATGTTCATCAAAACTAAGATTTGGATCAATGATAATTCCCAGATCTTTTTCAGCTGTAGTGGTTTCAAGTTTACAAAGCACCTTACCATCACTCATAAAGTAGTCATAATTGGGATTGTTTCTACCACAGTGCATTACTTTGCACTTTTCTGCGTTAAATTTTAAAAGCCAAGTGTCTGTCCAATCGACTAATTTGTGGATGCATGATTGTAAATTGTCTCTGTCTTGAGTTGACTCTATTGTTGAATATGCTTTGGTATCATCTGTAAACATTTTTATTTTAGTCAACTACATGTAGATCAGGCATGTCATTAATATAGTATATAAAAAGGATCGGTACCCAATACGCTCTCCTGGGGGACACCACTAGTAACTGGTATTCTAGGTGATACAGAACCATTAACATTAACATACTGTGTTCTTTGATTTAAAAAGTCCTCAATCCAACTAAGCAACTTCCCTTGAACACCATAACCTTTTAGTTTATTTATTAATCTTTTGTGTGGCACCGTATCAAAGGCCTTTCTCAGATCAAGGTATACAGCATCAGTGGATTTACCATTATCCAAATAGAACATCCAGTCATAGATAGTTGACAATAGACTAGTTGAGTCACACATGTGTAACCGACCGTTACAAAAACCAACTTGGTCTTCAGAGAGAAGATTAGTATCTGTTAAATGACTACGTAAGACATCACAAATAAACCCTTCAAATACTTTACAGACTACTGACGTGAGACTGACAGGCCGAAAATTTCCTGCACAGCTTTTAAGTCCTTTTTTAAAAATAGGATGCACTTCAACCTATTTCCAATCACATGGTAACACACCCTGATTAACGGTTCTATTAAATAAAAACTTGCGGGGAAAACTAAGTTCATTTTCATCTATCTCACCAAAGCCGGAGGAAGCCAAGGGTCTTAGGTTAGGTTAGGTTAGGTTACTATGGACTATAATAGCCGTTAGGCTTTCAAGAGTCCCATCCTTAACCCTTTCACCGCCAAAGTCGCATTTTAGCACCACAATGATTTAACACCCATGTCACTAAAAGGCATTAAATTAGGGTCTGTTATCCAAAGACCCTATTCTTTTAATTTTGGGAGGTAAGAATAGGCCTTACTTTAAATATGTCACAGAAGAATCCCCAATATTACAGACAATTTTATTCTCTGCCCAGGTAAATTTAATGGAATTTTTTTGCTGAAAAATGGCTGGCAGCGAAAGGGTTAATAATATGATTTTTAACGTACAAGGTTTGTGGTGCACTCAGGTTTTAGATAATCATTCATCATATTCATATGACACATTTTTATAATATTCCCAGTCGTCTAATACTAGTAATAGATTTTTGAAAATGTTAGTATTAAATTACTTTGCTAGTCACATTTGAGATGTGGGTGTCCCATCTAAGGTTTTTCTATCAATAAATTATCTTCCCTTACTCAGTATTTGACATAACACTGATTATAAAGATGGGACTATCTAAAAAGCTTAACAGCTTGTGTTGTCCCTATCTACTACTACTACTACTACTACTACTCAAGGTTTACTGGCCAACACGTGGATTACCTTATCCTAAATTTGATGTAAAAACCGTCGGTATGAAATTGTCAAATTCTGCATAACCAAATCCTCTACAGTTTGCTATTAAATTATCGAGTAAGAAAGCTGTAGACTACTCACACAACCAAGTTCCGTCGCGATTTATCGTCAGAAGTGGCGTCTGCGACGTATACAGACAGAAACAGAAACAGAAACAACATTCAGTTCTGTAGCAGAGCAATTTACACACCGTTTGAAGGCGTTTGCATTTTCTTTCTTTGCGAAATTTCTTAGTAAGAGAGTTAAATCCCTTTGGTTGAATTGACGTAACTTCCTGGCCATTGTTCCAGAAGTCGAATCAGAGAAGCTGGTCAGGTCAATCAAGTCAAGTAAGACGACTAGGCCTCGCGGCCTCTCATGCGTCTTTTCTCTTTGTTGTTTTTACCCTTTGGATTCAGTTGGCACAACTGTGACGGTTTCTGCATATCTGCATTTATAGTTGATAGGGCCACATCGTCAGGGTTTACCTGACCAAAATATTCATCAACAAAACTAGTTTGACTATCTCTGGAAGTTGAGTCTAAAGACGGAGGTCGTTCGCCAAGTCGGCGAATAGGGATAGGGTTAGAATTGATCGACCGAAAAAGGGATAGGGTTAGAAATGGGGTAAGGGTATAGGTTAGAACTGTAAACAACCGAAATAAATCAAAATGATTTTAGCAAATTTCATCACCAAAATAATTGACGGAAACTTCAGTATGAGAACAATAGCACAAGTTAAGTGTTCTTTTCGACTGTTGTGGTTGGCGAACGGCCTCTGTTTAGACGCATGTGTATTAGGATGGTTATAACAAAAATTATTTTATTTATTTTTTGTCAAATCCTAATGAAATTATGTCATTGGAAAGAGCTCGAAAATACCTTTAAAATGATACCCAAATTATCAAAATCGGTCGAAAATTGAGAAAGTTACGACGTTTTAAAATGATAGCCTTTTTTACATGAGCGACATAAGAAAAAGTTGATCAACTCGATCGTCAGTGTGACGCGGCAAGAAAACCCCCAAAATGTCGGACTAGGCTAACACCTCCGATTAGATTAACCTCGCAAAGTACCTGATTATAAACTTACATGCACCAAATTTTGCACACTAACTAGTAGCAAATTGGTTGAATCTATTATGCTATAAAAGCCTTGCTGACAGTTCAGTTCTATTTGACGGAGGAATCAGACCTAAAAATTTGAGCGCTTGACACTCACGAACTTGCGTCCACTTGTAAGTTGTAAACAAAAACCGGTCAAGACTAACGGGAAAAGTGTCCGCTGCACAAAAAAATGCCCGGATGGGTCAGCAACAAGAATAACTACCAATGAAAACAAAGCAAAGACTGACCACTTGGCACGAAGCCAAAGTACGGGTTCGACATTTTGAGGGGAAACTATCGAGTCGGGTTGACCCGATTTCGTCCTTGCTATCTGTATCGGTCATACTAGTATTTTAATTTACTAAGGTACGTAGTATGGGGAGACCGCACACACTCACACACACAAGCGTGCTCATGCACGAACACGTCATGCACAATTATATAACAAAATAAACTTATTGAATAGCTCTCATGCTAAAAACAATTGTATTTCTATACGCATAGAGGAACACATACATGCACGCGCATGCACCCACGTACACACAATCAAATACACACCACACATATACATGCATAGAGGCATGCTCTCCTTTCTGTCTTCTTTGTCTTTTGAATTCATTTGTTAAAATGTCCGGCTAATGTTAAGATCAGCTCCCTCACCTGTTCCAGGGTGAAGTTGGCCAATCAACTCCCTCCGATTTACCTTTTCCGTTAAGCTGATTGGCCAACTTCACCATGGAACAGCGGAGGGAGCCGATCTCAACATTTGCCAAATGTCCTTTTCTTAACCACCTTATTTAATATGCATGTACAAACACACGCAGGGGCGCACATGCTTTACTCAAATTTACCTGTTACATTTTTTCCAGTTATTTTTTTTTCCTACAACCTCTGGAGACAACCAGACTCGATTAGTTTTGATGTAATCAGACCTTGATCGTGCTCATTTAAGATCGGATTTGGAGTAATGTTTGGTTTAGGGCGATGGTGTTTCAGCTGTTTGGACTGGGGGTATTAAGAGGGGAGCAAGAAAGTGTGTGTGGGGGGTGGGTGGACGTCCAAATCACATGAGGTAAAAGACAGCAGGGAAGTGGGGCAGGGGTGAGGTAAAATAAAATTGACAGATGGAGGGGGTGGTGGTGGTGGCTATGTTTATGATTGTGGTAGAGCAAGCTGGGTTTTATTTATTTAATTTGTTGGCTGTAAGTGTGTGTGCATATGTATTCATGTTAAAATAAAGTTAGAGGTAAGTAGAATTAGATGATTTTGCATATCTTCTTGTTCTTCAAGTGATCTCAAGACACTGCAGTTGCGCAGTAGTTCAAAACTTGAAGGATTGACAAGCATTTTAAAATGCTGTCATGGTTAGATTGTTAGGAATACTACAACATTTCAACATGGAATATAGATGGATCATAAAGAGTAAAGGTTTGTCTTAAGTTTAACATGTGTTTTACAAACTGGGTATCTGAAAAATCAGAGAGAAAGTAAACATTCATTTTGAATATAATTGTGTGACTGAGAAGAATGATATGCATACAGTACACTCATCAGCAATTGTACAATATTCATGTTTCAGCACTTAGCGCAAAGATGGCTTCAGCAACTGCACAATATCGACAACGTGTGAAGGAAGACCCTCAGAAATATGCAGAATATTTAGAGAAAGAAAGGGAGCGAAGTAAACGATACCGCCAACGGAAGATGTACAGAGGAATACAGCAAGCAGCAGATCACTCTATGGACAATTTCTTCGTTGACAACAATTTCCTTGGAAAGACCAGTGAAACTTATGAAAGATATGTGTTTAACACTCGAAAGCAGGAGGCCCATGAGACTATGGATGACTATATTTCTGCTCTATGCACTCTTGCTTCAACCTGTAATTTCTGTGATTGCTTGAAAGACAGTCTGTTGAGAGACAGAATTGTCTTAGGCATCAAAGACAGCTCTACCAGAAAGCGACTGTTGCAAGAAGCTGATCTGAATCTGGAGACCTGCATCGCTATGTGTCGTGCTGCTGAAGCTACTTCTCCATCTCAGCCAGTCAAAACTGCGACATGGACTGAGGGTACTTCTGCAGTTCAAGCTGGTTCTGTATCATCTGGGGATCAGAGGCCAGGAAAGAAGCAGGATTTCTCTCTGAGCTTCAGGTGAGAGAATGTTTAGAATAGGTTTTATCATTTTTTTTATCTTGAAACGGGAGTGGGGGTGGGAGTGAGAAATATTTGATAAATGTATCCTTTCTTTCAGCATTTGGCATCAGTATTTTGATGACTCTGATGTATTGACCTTTGTGGAAGGGGGTGGTATCCAATAACAAATTTTTAAAAAGCTCATCAAAAGTACTGGCTGCATAGATGATTGATTCAATAAGGGGTGGGTAGGGGAGGTGTGTTGAAGGGTAGAAGGAGGTAAAAGGCAGAAGTGGTTTGGGTGCAGTGGGTGAGGAAGGGCCCAGGAGGGAGGCTGATGTAGCTGCCTCAGAGGAATGCACAGTTGTTCTGCATGGCGGAAGTGAGTAGGTTGTTAGACATGTGCCTGTGGAGATCATTGTTACAGTTAAACTTTGAAATTATAACCAGTGGGAAAAGGGAGATCATTGTTACCATTACACTTTGACGTTATAACCAGTGGGGAAAGAGAGGCAAGGATGGAACTGCTAGACCTTAAAGTGTTGGGCTTACCAGAAATAAATGTCAATTCAAACACAAATCAGTTAAAATCCTTACTTTTAAAGAAAAAATGACCAGCCCAGTCATCTGTCAGGGCTGGCCAAAACTACTAGCCTGGTAGCCATTGGCTAGTAGAAAAATCTGTAGGCGAGTAGATTTTAAAATGACTTAAAATTTATCAACCAAAAAAAGGAATGGTTCCAGCAAAAAAATAGTATAAGTGCATGGCTTTGTACATCAATTTCTCGGCAAATAATGTAGATTTATACCCTCCTGCTCTATTTATTGGTTCTTTCCATGGTTAGGGATAGGGTTAGGGTTAGATGGTCTTTTCTTTTGCCACAAGCATCTGTATTTTGTCAAAATCATCTATTTTTTTGGAGCATTAAATCGCTGCCTTTTAAAAGTCACTAGCCCGATGGGCGAGTGAACATTTCAGTACTGCATGGCTCTGGGTTTTTGTTTTACCACTGAGTCTCCCCAGACCATCTCTGCCTCACTTGCAACCATCAAAGCAAGCTCAGCTGTCTGCTAACAACATGCCAGCATTGGTACTGAATTTAAAAAAGAAAAGGCAGTCTCCTCCTCCCCTTTCCTTCTCTCCCCCACCTCTCTCCTCAAATCGTTTCTCATTCTCTGTGCTTCTCTCCTTTCTTTCCCACTCTTTAGAAAAGAAGAAACAGTCTGCAACGTCACTGGAACATACAACAAACAACTACACGACAAGTGTAAAGTGACTATTTTTTTCACAAAAGACAAAGCAAAACTACTGGATATATATGTAAGTTCAAAAAATGACTGCTGTCAAAATTCAATGTGGAATAAAGCAAGCAAACACTTGGGTGGTTGTAATTTGACTTGGAAATAATTTAATTTAATGACACAATACTTCGGGTCACAGATACTGGATATATCGTCGAATGCGTTTCCCACTCTTAATTTTTATCTGTCTGTTCCTCTCTCTCTCCTTTCTTTTCTCTTCCTCTCTCTCCTTCCCTCTCACTTGTGTGTGTGTATTTGTGTGTGTGTAGGGGTGTTGTTGTTTTCTTCCGGCTTATGAAAATGTGTTCGTGCGAGTAAAATATTTAAGTTACTCGCCCGGAGGACTCGTGAAAATATTAAAGTTTGACCAGCCCTGTCTGTGTGCTGTGTGATTTCAGACGCTGTGACCCAATGGCGTCCTCTGATGAAGTAGAGATGTCAGAGGTCAACTTCAACACAGAGTTGGATGATTCTGATGACTTAGCACTTCAGTGGACCACAGCGCACCAGAGTTCAGGTCAGTGGCACTTGGACTGTCTTCAACAGACATCATGGTGCTATTGGGAACAGTGTGTGTACTCTGTAGGACATCTGTCTACTTTGATTATCTTCAACAGACATCATGGCGTAATGGGGAACAGTATGTGTGCATTGTAGGACATCTACTAACTTTTGACTGTTTTCAACAGACATCATGGTGTAATGAAGAACAGTGTGTGCACTGTGGAATATATTCGAAAGTGTAAAAGCAAATGGGAAGAGGGGATAAACTCTTTATTGGTAATCTCACTTTTTTATTGGCATATTTTAACACTATTCTGACCTAGTAATGTGGACAGATTGCCTCCCCTTGGACCAAGTAATTTTAGGCGTGTGCAGGAAATGTCAGGGTATGTCACGGAAAGTGCTCTCTCATGCTTGTTTCTGAATGGATGTGATTGACACTTTGCAAAATAGTGCAAAATACATGTACATACATGTACCACACACACACACACACACACACGCACACACACACCGAGTGGCTCACACACACACACACACACACACACACATGCATGCACGCACACACACATGCACGCGCGCACACACACACACACACGCACACTCACACACACACACACACACACACACACACACACACACACACACACACACACACTTACTGAGTGACACACACACACTGAGTGGCACACACTCACACTCAGTCACTGAATGTCTCTCTCTCTCTCACACACACACACACACACACACACACACACACACACACACACACACACACACACACACACACACACACTGAGTGACTGGTAACTCGACCTCTTCCTGCAACTCTTCCACGCCCTCATATGCTTCGACCACGAGCATTTTGATTACCATTTCTTGTCGCATTGACTAACAAAGAATGGGCATTTTCATTCTGCTGGAAATTGTCGTCTGCTACAGCGATGTTTTCCTCATTTTCGGCAACATTTGCATCTAAATCATCGTAAGCATCGCTGCTTGAATCGTCACTCGATTCTTTGTCGTCTTCCTCGCTGAGTTAATCCATGAAGATTTCATTGAGTTCTTCTTCCGTCATGAAAAAACTTATTTTCCATGATTTTAAAGAAATTGCGATGTCTCGAAGCATGTGCCAGTTAGACAGAAGTTTAGAGAGTAATTTCCCTTTGAAACTCTCTGTTAAAGGTATATTAACCGTAGCAACAGCCAAAATCGAAAGTGGGTGTAAAGACCGACAGTGTGTCGTCTGTGGTCTACAGTTGTAACTAGGCCAAGCCGACAAACTGTCGGCTGCGGTCAGAAATGTGTTAACACTAATTATACATTTTAAACTGTAAAGAGAGTAAAACTAGGGCTTGAATTTTGCCTTTTTTTGGAAAAGATGAACAGAAGTTCAATATCAGTAATGTAAAAAGAAAAGCTTTAGCTCTCTCGCTGTTAATTTTTATCTTGAAAGAAGATGGCTGTGTAATAGGTTTTTTTTGCTTCTTTTTTTAAATTTACTAGCGCAACGCCTAGTACTGGCAATGCACAGTACTGGTAACACCACGTACTGGTAACGCTGAGTACTGGTTTCACCAGGTCCGTGAAATATTATTATTGCTTTTGTCTCTCTTCCTCCTTCCATCTTCTTCACTCATCCCGTTCTACTACCCCACACCTTACTGAGTACAGCAAATTTGAAGCAATTCGGTTAAGAAAAGGCGGAGTTATAAGGCCCCGTTTCCCGTTGGTGCTGCTCTGAGAGTGATGCGCTCTCCCTAGTAACGGTAACGCCTAGTAACGGTAACGCCAAGTACTGGTAACGCTGAGTACAGCAAATTTGAAGCGATTCGGTTAAGAAACGGCGGAGTTATAAGGCCCCGTTTCCCGTTGGCGCTGCTCTGAGAGTGACGCGCTCTCCCGATTCTCTTCAAAGTTGCTGCCAGGCTTTGCCCGGGCTATAGCAAGCCTGACAGCAAATTTGAAGCGAATCGGTTAAGAAACGGCATAATTATTCGTAAAAATGTGAAGCGGCGTATAGCGCGCGCGTTTCTGAACCGATTCGCTTCCGGTTTGGCACACCGATAGTCACCGTCCCCGGTCATCTACCTGCCAATCGGTCCAGAAACGCCGGAGATACGGGCGCCGAGAGTCCAGTGGATACGCGTTTCACGCATTTGCCAAACCGCGCAAATGACACGGCCGCCTCGGTTGCCGTTGCCATTGCCCCGTTAGGGCTCACAGCAAATTTGAAGCGATTCGGTACAAAAAACGGCGGAGTTATAAGGCCCGTTTTGTGTTTCGGACAGACACACACACACAGACACTTGACTTTTTACTATATGATTTATTTACACACTATCTCTTGTATTTTTGTTTGTGTGAACAACTACGAGGGACACTTGAGGTGAAGGTTTAGTATTATTTTCTGAGACAAAAATGTCTTGTTTTCTGTCAGACTTAGTGTGTGGTGTATTGATGCATTCATTCCGTTTGGTGTGTTTATTATGCAAGTGAGTGCATGTGTTAGCGTGTGCAGAATACTCATGAATGAAATCATACATATATATATATATAGTATGAAAGAAAAATCTCAGTGAATAGCCAGCTCCGTACCCCTACTCTGAAGGACTGAAAAGTTAGTGCATTTGAAATGCAGAATAGTTTGCTTTGATTAAACTTTTCTGTGTCCAATGTCTTTATTTGTGAACCTCAGAAACAAAACCAGTTAACGTTAACTTTGAGTAATGTTCCGTGTTAAAAAAAATATATATATATATAAATTGTGCTGATTTACTTTTTCTCCCAATGGGGGAGGGGGGGGAGGGACAGTGCCCTATGCATATATATATAGTATGGTGCCAGCAGTTCTAGACTTTAAAACTTCTTTATATAGATTCTAGACTTTAAAACTTCTTTATATAGAGATAAAGGGAAAACAATGTACATAAACAAAATAAGAAGATATATAATATGCCAATAGGTCTATCCTTGCAGTGAAAGCGAAAGAAACAGCAAGGTCATAACCATTAACATTATGAAATAAGTTAACAATAATACCATTAACATCAACATAATAGTAGAAATGGGGAAGGCGGGGGGGGGGGGTCTGCCATCTCATCAATCGGACCCCCCCCCCCCCCTTAATTGTCCATGTAGTATAAAAAATATAATTAAAAAAAAGGCACCACAAGGGACACAAGAGGGACTAAGAGAAAAGAGATACCGTAAAATGCAGACTATAAGCCGCTAATTTTTTTATTAACTTTGACTCATGCGGCTTATATAATGATGCGGCTTGTCTGTGGATTTTTCCATGGTAACGACCGGGCTGACTGGGCCGCCAAAGAGGCGGCCCTCGGTCGGTCCGGCACCAAAATTAATATCAAAATTTCAATTTCAGAATTTGAATCGGCACTAAAGAAAGACATTCCAGGAGTGGGCTCGGGAACTTGAGACCCGATGCAGAGCCCACTCCTGGGACCACCAAATTGTGATACTTTTCCCCTCAGTCTCTGATATACAGACTCAGAACCGAGGCCACATATTGCAAATATAAAAACCTGGAATGTGATTGCGGAGAGCTCGTAACCGTAGAACACCTATTCACACCCTGCAACACAATAGCCCCCTAACTTGACAGTCTAATAACAAAACTCAAAGCAAACAACATCCCCTTCACTAAACAATCACTAATACACAACCAAACCTCTGGCTGGCAGCCAATAATTTGGCTGGCGGAGGCTCTAGGGCAGGCATCATTTGGCTATCTTTTCTGAACCTAGGGTTAGGGTTAGGCATCTCATGGCCTGGTAACCCTAACCCTAACCATAGGGCAGGCATCATTTGGCTATCTTTTCTGAACCTAGGGTTACGGTTAGGCATCTCATGGCCTGGTAACCCTAACCCTAACCCTAGGGCAGGCATCATTTGGCTATCAATTCTGAACCTCAATCAACTTTCTCTACACTTTCAAGCCCGTCCCCGTGACCCCTGGTCCGGTGTATGCTCCCTCTCCTAGGGGCCTTACTCCCCCATCCTAGCGGCTACGGCAGCTCCCCCCCCCCACCGGTCGGGGCGCCTGACGGGGGCGCGGACCCACTCAGAGCCCCATTGACTCAGTCGAGTGATGCCGCGTCCCTGGCTGGCGGTCCGCCCCCTGGGGGGTGTCACTTTGGTCACTCTCACCCCCCTCTCCAGCCGGTCCTTGTCTCCGGGGGCAAGTGAGTCGCCGGGGGTTGCCCTCCGGAGCTGTACACCCGATCGCCCTTACCAAAGGTGTGCGGTTCCGGTTGACACCCCCTGGCGACTCCCCCCCCCCCCGGTTCGAGTGGCATCTCTCTGGACCGGTCTCCGGGCCTAGCCAGCCATAGTCCGTTCCCCCTCCCCCCAGGCTTGTCACATCGCAGGGGATCACATGTCCCCAACAGGTTTGGGGACCCCCCTCCCCCAACTTTCCTCCTATCGTCCCACCAAAGGGGGCCAGCCCCAGCCCCCAACCCCTTCTATGATGGGCCACAACCTTATCTATCATAATCACTCTCTGCTACTCACCATCCATATCCACCCACCACTATTCTTAAAATTACAGTTACTACCACCCCGCCCCTCATCAGCTAAAACCTATAGTCAAACTAAAATCAACTTGCCTCCCATGGAGGAGTCTCGCCTCGGTCCAAACTTTAAAATTACAATTATTCACGCGGATTGGCAGTCGATCACCCTCAAACTAACTTTTACCCTAACGCTTTTACCATATTTTTAAAACATCCAACCTCTTTTATGTAAAGATTTAAACTTCATTTTAAAAAAATGCTTTTATTAAACATAAAAACGAACAAGAATAACCTGGAATGCACTTTTGTTACGTGCGAGATCGAAGTCAACTAAAGTAATAGTGAAAGTTAATTTTATTCCCTTTCCCCCTATCCAAAAGTAAACCACTAATGCCCCACATGGCCGAAAGGCCGAAGAGGGCGTAAAATCCTATTATCATCGTGGATTTTTCCAATTTCAAATTTATCAGCGCTGTTAAGTCTGTTTCCTTCCACATTCTCCAGCCTATGTTTTAGCTTCACTGTAGCTCAAAACTGGTTTTGACGCTTAACAGATTTATAGAAAGTGTTTGATAGCATTAAATAGTCATGTTGGAGTAACATAATTTCTATTTTTGTGTTGCTCTCAGCTCATGTGTTTTTTTGTTTTTGGGGTGTGTTTTTTCACTGTTCTCTCACTTTACTTATACAAAACACATGATAACATTGTTCTCTCTCTTTACTTATACAAAACATGTGATAACATTGTTCTCTCTCTTTACTTATACAAAACATGTGATAACATTGTTCTCTCTCTTTACTTATGCAAAGTACATAATAACACTGTTCTCTCTCTGTACTTATACAAAACACGTGATAACATTGTTCTCTCTCTTTACTTATACAAAGTACATGATAATACTGTTCTCTCTTTACTTATACAAAACACGTGATAACATTGTTCTCTCTCTGTACTTATACAAAACACGTGATAACATTGTTCTCTCTCTTTACTTATACAAAGTACATGATAACACTGTTCTCTCTGTACTTATACAAAACACTTGATAACACTGTTCTCTCTCTTTACTTATACAAAACACTTGATAACACTGTTCATTCTGTTTACTTTTTTTTAAAAACTGATCTCTTTACTTTACACAAAACACACTGATAAACTGATCTCTCTCTTTACTTTACACAAAACACATTAATAAACTGATCTCTCTCTTTACTTTACACAAAACACATTGATAAACTGATCTCTCTCTTTACTTTACACAAAACACATTGATAAACTGATCTCTCTCTTTACTTTACACAAAACAAAGTTCATAATTAATCATTGGTGCATATTTCTATTGAATACATAGTGTGTCTGCTTATTAATAATACTGTCTGTTTTCCTTGTGACAGATCAAATCTGCTGTTTGTAATTGTGCTCCTTCAGATGGGGCAGTGTCGGGTTAAAATTCCTAGCTCGTTAAAAATTCCTAGCTCGCTATACTATAAGACTGACTATTTGCGGCATTTTGCGACATTGAGCATGAACGACAAATTTCACTTTTTTCTAGGGTTAGGGTTAGGTAAATGGTTCAAGTAACGAAAAAGTGAAATTTGTGGTTGTGGCAAATAGTCACTCTCATAGTAGCGAGCTAGGAATTTTAACGAGCTAGGAATGTTAACCCTACAGGCAGTGGCCTTATTGAATACAAATATCATTGCATTTTTCTTTCACACAAACGTATACATACATACACATGCACACACACACACACACACACACACACACACACACACACACACACACACACACACACACACACACACACACTTTTCTCTGTGACATTCCAGAGGGCATCCAAGATGGGCGATTCCCCAGACATAAACTTTTTTCTTTTTTTTTAAATTTTAGGTGCCAACAAGCTGCAGATACTGCAGATGTTTATTTCCAAATATTTTACATGATCATCAAGGAACAATGTTCAGAACTACGTCCAAAACGAATAAATCACAATAAATTGAAAGACACGCAAGAAACAAAACCTCTCGCATGCTCAGAAGCATAATGATACATGTGTTGATTTTTTTTAGTAAGGTGGACAAAATCTACAGCTTTTTCTTTGTCCACCTTTTGCGGCTGCGGCTTATAAACTGCTGTGGCCTTGAACAAATACTCAATATTATGTCAATTTAAGGGATGCAGCTTATATACAGGTGCGTCTTATAGTCCAGTTTTTACAGTAGAAGATATTGTGACGAAGCAAAAATGCATGCGTGTGCGTGTTGTGTGTGTGTGTCAGTGTGTGTGTGTAAACAAACAGTTGATTATTGTGTGTTGCAGGTTTTCCCAGGGACAGGACTGATCGTAAAGTGAGTACTATCGTCGTCTTATGTGTTTTTACTGTCACTTTTATTATGTCCTTTTTGTATGTTGTTCAAAGCTAAGTCAAATTGTTTACTGGCTGTAATCTTGACTCTTTGTGCTGCAGCCAAGGGGATTAGTTGGTTTGGGGGGAAACTTCCCAAGTGACAGCTGTCCTTAAGTCCATTTGGTCAAGAGAGTGAAGATGTCCCCTGGGCAAGAATTTTCAACAACCAAAATAATGTCCCAGCTTTCCAGAATAACGGTTGCCTCCTATGCTGTCTGGGAGTCATTGTTGAACAAGTCTGACTGGGGCACATACACACACACGCGCGCACACGCACGCACACGCACACACGCACACACACTAACACACTAACTCGCTAAAACACACATACACTAACACTTACACTAACACACACTCACACACATGCACACTGTCACTAACACTAACACACTCACTCGCACACGCACACACACACACACACACACACACGCACACACACACATCCCATGGTTTTTAATTGTGTGTTTCCCACCCTTGTCCGACTTCCAAGTGTGTAACAAAACTGAACTATGTTGAATAAGAGATTATGGTATGGTATACTATGACAGGGCACCAGCAAATGTTTAAAAAAAAGATTAGTGGCAAAGTCTGTGCAACCATTGTGTTTATGCATAAGTTTGCACCATTACAAAGCATGTTTTCCACTTTGTTTGTGGCAAGCAATCACACACAGATCCGTTTATTTGTCAGGGAAGTTTGTGTGTGAGTTTTTCAGCCCCCCTTCCCCCCAAAAAGCTACATACATGTATGTGCATAAAATAGTATGGCTAAGTGTAGAGTCTTAGTTTTTGTGTGTGAGTTTTTCAGCCCCCCTTCCCCCAAAAAAGCTACATACATGTATGTGCATAAAATAGTATGGCTAAGTGTAGAGTCTTAGTTTTTGTGTGTGAGTTTTTCAGCCCCCCTTCCCCCAAAAAAGCTACATACATGTATGTGCATAAAATAGTATGACTAAGTGTAGAGTCTTAGTTTTTGTGTGTGTGTTTTTTATTGAACAAAATCTATGAAGATGATGTCTGAGATGAACATTTTGCTTTGTATTGTGCATTTCTGTTTTCACAGAAGCTGGAACCAGCATGGTCCATGGAGGAAGGCTCGCCAGATCAGCCCTCAGCTGTCTACAGCACAGTACAGCCCATGTCTGACAACACTTCTGGGTCACTGCTGTCTCTGAACACAAGTCATGAGTGCTATTTTTGTTCTGCTGCCTTTGTGCTGGTCAGCAGTTTGGAACTCCACCTGGCGTCAGTTCATGGAGAGAAACTGCACATGGTGTTACCTGGGTCCTCCACACCTGACAGATGTGATGCTGGTGACTGTAGCAACACAAACATAGATAAGGAGGGAGATACTGATGGGAAGAGGAAAAGGAAGGGGGGAAAGAAAGTTGATAATAAAGATGGAAGGAAAAGGAGTAGACATCATGTGTGTGATGTCTGTAGAAAGTCTTTCCCTGTCCCCAGCTTACTGAAGAGACACAAACTGAGCCACAGTGGCATAAAGGCATTTGTGTGTGATGTCTGTACAAAGTCTTTCACTTTACTCAGCAAACTGAAAACACACAAACTGATTCATAGTGGTGTTAAGCCATTTGTGTGTGATGTGTGTGGTAAAGGTTTTACTCAGGCTGGTAGTCTGACAACACATAAAAGAATCCACACAGGGGAGAGACCTTACAAGTGTCCACACTGTGATAGTGGTTTTAAAGGGTCAAGTCACTTACAGGGCCACATAAAGTCAGTTCATGAAGGTACCAGACATCTCTGTGATGTTTGTGGGGCAGCTTTCTCTACGACTGGCAGTTTAACAGTGCACAGGAGAGTTCACACAGGTGAAAAACCCCATGTGTGTTCAGACTGTGGGAAGGGTTTTACCAGGTCTGGTGATCTCGCAAAACATCGTCTCAGTCACACTGGAGAGAAACCCCATGTGTGTCCAGACTGTGGGAAAGGTTTTGCTCTCTCCGGTGCTCTAAGAAAACATCAACGGACTCACTTTGGTGTAAAACCTTACTGCTGTCCTCACTGTCCTTATGCTTCCGCACAGTCAGGGAATTTAAAGACACACATTAAGACAAAACACCACTAACACAGAGCTTAATCTAGAGCGCAGGATTGGTAAAATCCCCCAAAATGTTGTTCCTTCCCGCGATAATCGGCGCGGGTAGCGGGCCGAGTCACGCACATTTGCAGAACGGCCCGCAGTTTTTACCGATCGATGCGGGAAGACCTTCGTTGTTTGCTAAACCCGTCATCTGGACTAACTGAAAGTATCGAGCAGGAGTGAAGGATTTCTCGACATTTCATTGGTTTTTGACAAAATGTTAGTGTTAATCAACCAATCGCGTTCTTCTCGTTCTACCGACAGGAAGTTGCGAGAGTTTCGGCCGCCATCTTGAATGTTTTTCAAAATGAAGCGGGCAGGGACCCTGTTTGATTTTGGATTTTCGCGGAGGCAAAGTCAAAACAAAAAAATCCTGTTCCAAGCGATTGTGAAGACCTCGAAGAAAAGGCTTCTACATCTAAAACATCGGAAAAGAATGACAACAGTGGCAGTGCAAAGGAACATAGGTTCCAAAATGTCTGGTCGAAAAAGTGGCCGTGGCTGACAAAGAAAAGTTAAAGTCTGTGTACGAGGGTGGGGGAGGTACTGGTTCTTATGCATGTGATGTGGGGTTGGATAGGGGGGAGTGCCCCCTTTTTTTTTATATGAGGGGGGGACTGCCCCCCTTTTTCAGAAATCCTAGATTAAGCTCTGTAACACTGTCACAGTACAAGAACGCAGTAACTTATCAGATAGGATCATGTATAAACTTGTGAACTATTCCAGTTCGACCAATTCTTTGTGCAGGATACAATTTTTATACTTCTAGTTTTATGAGAATGGGAATTCACTGGACAAGGGACAGTGTGTTTTCTTTTGTATCATGTTGTGTCGATTTGTATGTGCATGTACAGAATGTCTGATGCCTTTGAGTGACTAAACCACTGAACCAATCATAGTAGAACTTGGCAGAATGTATGATGCCTTTGAGTGACTGAACCACTGAACCAATCATAGTAGAACTTGGCAGAATGTCTGATGCCTTTGAGTGACTGAACCACTGAACCAATCATAGTAGAACTTGGCAGAATGTATGATGCCTTTGAGTGACTGAACCAATCATAGTAGAACTTAGCAGAATGTATGATGCCTTTGAGTGACTAAACCACTGAACCAATCATAGTAGAACTTGGCAGAATGTATGATGCCTTTGAGTGACTAAACCACTGAACAAATAATAATAGAACTTGGCAGAAGCTGCCTACTGTCACCCTGTTTCATGCTCTGTATGTCAGTTTTACCAAATGACAACTGACGTAAATGCTCTCTCTGTGACTTCTTCTTTTGTTTTGATATTTTTTTATAATAAGTAATAGATACAGGATTGATCAGAATGTTGTTCTTGGCTTACCCTGGCTAAAAGACTCCAGGGATCATCCTAACAAGCAAGCCGTATAAATACACTCCCAATCCTTGTGAGGTTTTTAAAAAATGAAAAATAATGTGAACAACCAAAGGGAGTCAATTCATTACAGGTCGTAGTCTGCTGATCCAACAGGAGTTTTCTCCCTTGTTTTGATTCTTTCGTTTTGTTCTTTGTGTTGAACTGGGAGTACAGTGCACATGGCTGTGCCATCTTGTTGTCATCAGATTGTTGAGGATGCTGGGAGTACAGTGTACATGGCTGTGCCATCTTGTTGTCATCAGATTGTTGAGGATGCTGGGAGTACAGTGTACATGGCTGTGCCATCTTGTTGTCATCTGATTGTTGAGGATGCTGGGAGTACAGTGTACATGGCTTTGCCATCTTGTTGTCATCAGATTGTTGAGGATGCTGGGAGTACAGTGTACATGGCTTTGCCATCTTGTTGTCATCAGATTGTTGAGGATGCTGGGAGTACAGTGTACATGGCTGTGCCATCTTGTTGTCATCTGATTGTTGAGGATGCTGGGAGTACAGTGTACATGGCTTTGCCATCTTGTTGTCATCAGATTGTTGAGGATGCTGGGAGTACAGTGTACATGGCTTTGCCATCTTGTTGTCATCAGATTGTTGAGGATGCTGGGAGTACAGTGTACATGGCTGTGCCATCTTGTTGTCATCAGATTGTTGAGGATGCTGGGAGTACAGTGTACATGGCTGTGCCGTCTTGTTGTCATCAGATTGTTGAGGATGCTGGGAGTACAGTGCACATGGCTGTGCCATCTTGTCATCAGATTGTTGAGGATGCTGGGAGTACAGTGCACATGGCTGTGCCATCTTGTCATCAGATTGTTGAGGATGCTGGGAGTACAGTGCACATGGCTGTGCCATCTTGTTGTCATCAGATTGTTGAGGATGCTGGCCACTTCAGCTGAACATAAAGAAGACACAGCTGTCATGGACTCTATGTGTGCTGCAGTTACCTACGCTCTTTTTTTAATTAGGCCTTCATGGTACTTCTTTTTTCTTTTCCAATAACTGAGCTCGGTTCTTCTTCTTCTTTCATTTCACAACTGTCATCGTCGTTTTTATGGTTTTGTTGTGGGGGACTCCAGTCAGGCAGAAAAATTTGATGATGATCCATGTATCCAATCGGTTGACATCACCTTATGTTTAATGTCTTCACATAGTCTTCAAATATTATAATTTATATGTATGCTTGTCATTTCATGTGCTATCTTGATTCATGCTTAATGGCTGCAGAATGCAGTGAGCAGATTAATGCTTATATTGTGAAAGTAAGTTTTGTGTATGTAACCTTTTTTTTATATTTGTTTCTTTGGGCTTTTTTATTATATGAGAAATAGGGTTTTTTGTGCTACTTGGAATTTGTGAGTACTTTTTATTTTATGGATTAACTGGTTGTTGGGGGGAAAAAAGGTGGGAGAGAGAGAGAGAATGTGTGTGTACCAAAAAAACGCAGTCCATCGTGCCTCAATGACTATTGTCCTGTCGCACTCACGTCAATTGTTATGAAATGTTTTGAAAAAATCGTCTTACAACGTCTTCTCAAGACCACAACAGAGCATCTTGACCTGCTTCAATTTGCATACAAGCAGAACAGATCCACAGATGATGCAACACTCACAATTCTACATAATGCATACACTCATCTAGAAAACCGAAACTCTTTTGTCAGAATTCTCTTCATTGACTTCTCGTCTGCTTTTAGCACCATACAACCCCATCTTTTAGCAAACAAACTAATAAACATGAGTGTCAACAATAGACTAGTTTTATGGATTCTAGATTTCCTACCTAAACGCACGCAGACTGTGAGATTTCAAAACTCTGTCCTCCACAATGTCTGTATCCACCGGCTGTCCCCAAGGCACTGTCCTATCTCCTGTTCTCTTCACCCTTTACACAAATGATTGTAAAGGAACAGATTCTATCTACTACCCCTGTCATTAAATACTCTGATGATACAGCTTTAGTTGACCTTTCTAACTCAGACAGTACTTTGAGCAGGTTGAAAAGTTTGTGTCCTGGTCGGTGGTGTGAGGAAAACTATCATGACCTCAAAGTAACAAAAACAAAAGAAATGGTAGTCGACTTTAGGAAATCCCCGGTACCAATGCCAATCTCTCATCAAAGGTGTGACAGTCGAAAGGGTAGATGAATACAAGTATCTGGGAACAATCATAGACAATAAGTTTACTTTTAGTTCTCATGTTGATCATGTTTCCAAGAAATGCCAGACAAGGATGCACTGCCTGAGAAAGCTCAGATCTTTCAATGTTAGCATAGATCTTCTCCAAATCTTCTATCGTTGTTTTCTTGAATCTATTATAACATTTTCGTTCATTTGTTGGTACGGTGGCTTGAATGTAAAACCCAAGGGTATTCTGAATAAGATTGTGAATGTTGGTAGCAAGATCATGGGTAGAAAACAAGACAGTTTGTGTTTGTTGTATGAAAAACGTGTAGTTCGAAAAGCCAGGGAGATCGCTAATGATCAAAGTCACGTTCTATCGCATTGCTATGAACTATTGCCATCTGATAGACGGTTCCGCATTGTTCGTTGTAGAACAATTAGAAAGTCAGCTAGTTTTGTCCCTAAGTCAGTCTAACTTCTCTCGAAGATATCTGCTAAGACCAAATAATGAGGAATTATACATTAACTTAGGCCTAGAGGTATATCTGGTCATGCTAAAAACCTGTACAGTAGTGTGTGTGTGTGTTTGTCTGTCCATATGTCTCTGTGTCTGTGTGGGCGTGAGAGAGAGTGAGAGAGAGGGAGGCGCATGAAATTTTGGGAACGGGAAAGGACACAAAATATGTGAAAGCTTGGGGTAACTTGGAGAGGGTGGAGGTTTGGGGGTAGGGTGGGGGTGAATAAATGAATGCGAGGATAGAAATGGTGGGGAAGAGGGCAGTTCTTAATGTTTTTGTATCGACCCTAACTATGTTCAAATTTTTTGTGAAGCATGATTTGTTATTCATTTTTCCTTAGTTTTGTTTCCATTTTTAAATTAATGCATGTAAATGTGTTTCCTTGCTTGTATTGTGCTTGTACGAGACCACACTGTAATTTCACCTTACGTAATAATAAAGTATTTTTGACTTTGACTTTTTTTACTTTGACTTTGTGTGTGTGTGTGTGATTTAGTGCACAACACAGGAGTGACAGTGACACAAACAAAACAACATCCACTCAGTATAATACACCAAACCAAACTAAAGTTTGCTTGTTTTATTATTATTTGGAAATGTTTCAAGTCTAAAGCTCAAATTAAAATACATAAAAAACTATTTAGGAAAAATTCCAGATAACAAGCAGAATGAACAAAACTATATAAAAAGAAAAATTCAATTGATTCTCAAAATAAAGAATCCTCGAAGAAATACAGACAGAGGGCACAGAGAACACAGACTGAGCAGATAACATGAACAGTGTATCTCTGAAAAAGACAACACACAAATCATGAGGTCTTTCTGAAACCCAGCATGTACAACATTCACACCTGAAGAAAAAAACAATGAACAACAACGAAGCAAGGCATTCCACTTCATACCAGTGTGAGCCAGTCAGTCGTGTCCCATTATGACTTCCAGATAGCAGAGGAGGCAGCTGCTATTCCAGAGGGCTGGGCTGAAATCTGTTTATAGCGGAGAAGCCTTGCCCAGAGTACATCCCCACTCTCTCAGCCAAGAGGTCTTTAGGACAGCTGGGATTGGAGAAAGTCCCCAAAGGCCAAGTTATAGTAATTCATGAAACACTAAGCTGTACAATGATTTTCCATAACAGTAGAACGTCACTTCATTTACAGTTCTCACTGTCACTTTGCTATTGGCCCCAACTTCAGGCTAATGTCAACTAATGACAAAAGTCACACAGATGACACAACACTTATATGTCAGTATGATATTTTTTTTTTAAATTTAAAGCAAAAATTATTCCTTTGGATGTTCTGGTGAGACCCCACCAATAAAATGCCATAGAAAAGAGAACAGCAGCAACATATATCAAAGAAATAGTTGCAGTGATTATTTATATTAAAAAATAACAACAAAACAGATTCTATAGCCTCAGTTCACCCCCCTGAGAGAAGAGCTGTCTCCGTAGATTGAAACATATCAATTTAGTCAAAGGCACTTTAGGTTTGCTGTCCAAGCACTGGTACCCGGTCTCCCCCTATTTCAGTTTGACAATGCAGTGACCACACAGCTGCAGCTACTTTGAACATTTTGCACGATAACAGACTTTGTGTGGCTGCAATGGTCTCTTAAACACTTAATTGTTATTTTTAACATATTCCTTTCTGACTGTTTCCTACTATCATGTGTCAAACACTAGAGAAGGGGGAAGCAAATCTAGATAGTTGAATATGCTTGAGAGTTCGTCGACGGCACTATTTTTGACATGCCTCAGTTGACCTGGTCTGGTGCCATAACCATTTTGTTTGAAAGAGTAAGTTGGGTTTAACGTCCTCTCGACCTATAAGGGCACATATGGGACATAAAATTTTGTTTGAAAGATATCCCGGTGCATGTGTTATAGTGAGGGATATTTGTAAAAGTTGGACTAGCCAGAAGGAAGGCACACTTTGCCACTTTGCCACATTGCAAAATATATAAATAATGTTTTACGTCCTCCCGGCCTGAGCCATATGGGATAAAATATATGGATGGAAGTTCAGTTTAACGTCGCGTATCGGTTTTCGCCATGTACGACGGGCTGAACAAACCAACCACGGTGTAAACAAAAACTTATGTTCCTGAATCACTGTCTAAGCCAAAAGGCCGAGAAGCGATAAGTAATTCGAGTTATTATAAAATATATGGAGCGCCCCTCGTATAAATATATAGATCACACTAACCGCAACAAAAAATATTCCGCCGATTTCCCTCTCCAATAGAAGTGTACTGTATTAAAATATTCATAAACATATTATTGCTATAAACGGTTCAGCATCAAACATGGTTAATCCAACTACAGTAACGTACAGTGGAACCTCCCTTATAAGACTTCCCATTTGAAGACTCCCTCCTACATAAGACCTACTACCGGTACTCTGAGACATTGCCCTTCTTTGTAAGTATTAAAATTATCACCCTTGTAAGATCCCTCCCTTAAAGACCTCATTTTGGATGATTTGTGAAGGTCTTATAAGGGAGGTTCCACTGTATAGGGGAAGACGGGGTAAAAAGCGCATGGGCGGGTAAGAAGCCCACCCCAATTATCTCATGAAATAAAGAAAATTTCAGTCAAATTTGCCCATGAGACGAATGCTACATTAACGCTCGTCTCATGGGCAAATTTGACTGAAATTTTCTTTATTTCATGAGATAATTTGGGGTGGGCTTCTTACCCGCCCATGCGCTTTTTACCCCGTCTTCCCCTAATACAAATTCAGACAGATTTTCAACAAAAAATAATCTGAATTTTCACTACCGTATTTTACGAACTACAGGGCGCACCTGATTATAAGGAGCATCCCCCAAATTTTACACAAAATTCAGATTTTGTTATTATAGTTTTTTTAATTATTATACTATATCAGTAAATTGGTTCCACTGATCACACAGGAAGGTGAGGTCAGTAACCCCGCCAGGCTGGGAAGGGAGGGGGGGGGGGGGGGGGAGGGAATAGACCAAGAATGTTACGGGTGACTATCAAAACAAAAGAGAAGCAAAGAGAAATAGTAAGGAAAGCTCCTGAGTTAAACAAAAACAAAGGCCAATCTAAAGAGAAAGTGTACATTAACCCTTTCCGGCTGCCAGCCATTTCTCAGCAAAAACACCTCCCTTATATTTATTTACATGGTAGAGAAAAATAATCATCTGCAATATTGGGGATTCTAATTCTGTGGCAGGCACAAAGTAAAGCCTATTCTTACCTCCCAACATTAAGAAAATAGGGTCTTTGGATAACAGACCCTGGTCAATTAATGCCTTTTAGTAACATGGGTATTAAATCATTGTGGTGCAAAAATGCGACGAAAGGGTTAACGATTACACACAGAAGACGCCAGAAAAACAAAGACGCATGAAAAGCTGGGGAAGAAAACTTAGTAATCAGAAACGTGAAAGTGGTAGCTTTGAAGGCTGGCCCTGGTGGGCAGCAGCAGCTAGTCTGGTGGAGGCGC
This sequence comes from Phymorhynchus buccinoides, assembly GCA_017654935.2. Taxonomy (NCBI): domain Eukaryota; kingdom Metazoa; phylum Mollusca; class Gastropoda; order Neogastropoda; family Raphitomidae; genus Phymorhynchus; species Phymorhynchus buccinoides. The sequence goes on along the minus strand of JAGGCT020004248.1, from coordinate 4,693,672 downwards.
TTCTGCCGCCACAGCAGCTGCTTCTGGAAAACAGTGACTGAACGGCCGACCTCATGTGTAGTGATATTCTTCTTCTTCTTCTGCGTTCCCAGGCCATATGACCATAACGGGTAAGGTACGTATGTGTCTGGTTTTCAGTTTTCACTGGTCTCCCCGCTGCGTACAGCCGACACGTGACATTCCGATTTCGGAGGAGCCGCTCAAAGGAGAAAAATTATTTGGAAGATTTTTTTTTTAAAGGCAGGAGAATGGGCCAATAAGTCAGAAATATAGCAGATGATAGCGGAAAGCAAAGGGAAAAGGCAGAGTCAAAGAGAGTGGCAGATTAGAGGAAGCTACACTGAAGCACAGAACTTTCAGAAGGTCGCCCGGGGAACTATTTTTACAAAGGACCCCCGGCCCGGTATCCCCACGGGGATCGAAGTAGTGATATAATTCAGGTGTGTAGCCATAGTTGCAACAACTCTTAGAATAGGCCTTCCTGCTCGATTACTTATATGCTCTTCACGCGCCCAGCGCATATGCCACACTCTCCGTTGCGTCAGCCTTTAGCTGGCACCAAAACAACGCTATCCCTCCCGTCCCGCTCTGTCTACTTATAACCTACTCTCACTCTCCTACTAGACACGCTATCAGCAGCAAGCAGTTGTCTCTGTGTTCCATGATTATCCTGTATACTGTGTAGTGTTCATAAGCGCGCTTATATGATCTTTGTAGTCACTAGTTGTGTTTCCTCTTGATGTAATGCACGCGTCAGTGAACCCACAACAACAACAGACAACCCATTATATCATGTAAATAGTGTACATAGCGAAGGTGTGAAAAGAAAGGTTGTTCCAATTCTAAACCTATTGTAGATATTTGCAATGTGTTGTACTCAAATGTAGATAGTTTTGTTAACAAGAAAGACGAATGTTTGACAAGAGTAGACAAAATCAACCCATCAGTCATTGCTTTGTCAGAAATAATACCCAAAACATCCTCAAGCATTTAGTGAAGTTGAATACAATAATCCCTGGTTATATGATATGTTTATAAATAATCCCCATCCAAAGAGGTGTTGCTGAGCTCTGTATGCAGATAAGAAGTTAAAATTGAACGCTCGTGTTTGTGATGATTTTGATTAATATGGTTTTCAAGAGTGTTCATTTGATACAGAAAATGATGGCAAAATCTTACTAGGATGCATATACCGAAGTCCAAATACCAGTACCTATGAAAATGATGAAAGGTTATTTCATAGATAAACTAATGAATGATAATATTTATTAAGACAACTTTTATAGCGCCTAATCTTTAAGCTCTAAGCGCTAATAATAAAATGTGCATAGCAGGTGACTTTAACTTTCCTCATGTTCGCTGGGATGGGGGGTGGTCGGGTGAGAAAAACAACTTTATTATAGAACAAATCCACGATGCATTTTTTATACAAATGGTGCAAAATCCAACTAGAAGAAGAGTGAACCAAACTCCCACCCTTGGACGACTGGGTACTGGTAAATGATAAAAGCCTCTTAACAGAAATTGACCCATATGGATCCAGTCGGTAAGAGTGACCATGATGTGCTAGTATTTCAATTAAATATTTAATTGGACAAAGCTGAAGAACAGGCAAGATATGTTTATAATTTAAACAAGGGTAATTATGATAAATTAAGAAACATTGTACGAGAGTATGACAATTATTGACTGGGAGACAGTGTGACTGTCTGATCTGAATGTTGAGGATGCTTGGAATTGTATGAAAGGTGTGATGCATGGATTAAGTTTCCTCTACTAGCTTAACCCTTTCACCACCAATGTCGCATTTTTGCACCACAATGGCACCCATGTCACTAAAAAGCATCAAACCAGGGCCTGTTATCTGAAGACCCTATTTTTGTAACTTTGGGAGGTAAGGATATATAGGCTTAATATTATACATGTCACAGAAACATTTGCAATATCGCACATATTTTTTTCTGTGACTCGGGTAAGCTTAATGATATTTTGGCGCTGAAAAATGGCTGGCGGCGAAAGGGTTAATATCCTCTATGGAAGGAAGTGTGCGGGTAGAACAACAAAGTAACCTCCCTTTAGATGAATGACGTAACTTCCTGTGCAGTCAAGGCCAAATCAAAGAAGCAAAGATTGTTTTCGCCTATCAATCGCTCGTTATGCGCTTCATTATCTTTTAGTACTTCATGTGTGTGAGAAACTGTTGGTAATGTACAAGAGGTGAAAACGGGATCCGCGAAAGATTGATGTTCTGTCTCAAGATTCAACAAGTAAAATTAATTATTAATTTAATGTATCATCATTTTTTGGGATATTCATATTGTATGCAAACCGAAACGAGAAAGACTGGGGAATAACTTTTGAAATTTGATAGAGAAGGTAACAAGTAAAGCTAATCAAGTAATGGGTTTAATCAAAAGATCTTTTCACTATCTTCATAAAGTTTTTTATTTGTTAAATTATACAAGGCTATGGTTCTACCTTGAGCACTTAGACTTTAGAGTATTGCAACTGTATATCACTATATCAGTATATGGCATCCTAACCTAAAAAGACAATCAATAGCAATTGAAAAAGTTCAGAGAAGAGCCACAAAATTAGTTAAAGCATGTAAAAATATGTTTTATGAGGAACATTTAAACTTTCTAAAATTACCATCTTTAAAAGGAAGAAGGCTTTAGAGGGGATCTTCTTCTTCTTGACTGCGTGGCCACAATCAACACTTTGATTATTTTGCCACGGAACCGGGGAGGTTCTAGAGATTCAAGTATATAAAATTGTGCATAATCTTGATTATATGAATCTCAATTACTTTCATAAAATGTACAGTAGATAAAACAAAAAATAGTGATGGTAAATTGTTTCTTAACAGATCCAATACTAACACCCGCAAACACTTTTTTACTAACGTGTTAGCATGTGGAATGATCTACCAATTAACATAAAGAATGCACCTAACTTTAATGATTTCAAAAATCTTTTGGACGAAAGCCCAAATTCGAATTTAAAAAAAATTGCTTCAATGAATAAAAAAGCCATTCTCTCAAACAGATTTATGTTGTAATAGTTTTAGTTAAGCAGACTACTAAACAATTTGCCACAAGTCAAATTCATTGAGAAAAAAAGGGCCAAGGGCCTATAAATAGCCCTACACCTACCCACACACCCAGCTGGTCACGGTGTTGTATCCTTGGGAAAGATACTTTACTCCTATTTCCTGGTCCTTTGGATGAGACCTGAAACCGAGGTCCCGTGTGCGAACGCACGCACAAGATTTTGTGCGCACATTAAAACCCATTCCATTATTCGATATGAGTAGGCCGTGTGAGCCGGTGAAGTGGATGACATGAACCCACAAAGCATGCATCCTGTGCGCCAATAGCAGTCTAAATGAAGACTTTGGACATGGGGCAGGATAAACATCCCCAATCGGAAGAAGAAGAAGGTTAAATTATCTGGGTTTACCAGCTAAATAGGCATATACACCCGTGGGGTATAAACTAAGGATTAATCCTCTTTTTGCATATGTTTTGGCAGTGTGACTGTTTTTATTCTGTCAAACTGATAATGTCAATGTTTCGTTCTTTCCATTTCATCAAAATAACCTTAACCTAATCCTAACCCTATCATTTTCCCAAGCAAGGCAGAATGTGGCTTCATAATAAGCAGATTGCGTTCGTGTTGACGGTCTGCGAGTAGCCAGGTACTTGCCATCATTGAAAGCAAGAAGGATACAGGGTGATTTTGATTTTTTTCTACATCCTTATGTCAGTGTCATTCTCTTGAGTCTGACCCAAAGGATTGACTATCACCATGCACAGTGGAATGCAGCAAGTAGCAGATAACTCTGTGAACAATGTCATCATTGACAATGATTTCCTTGGAAAGACCAACAAAACTTATGAAAGATTTGTGTTCAACACACGAAATCAAAAGGCTGATGAGACTATGGATGACTACATTTCTGCTCTATGCACTCTTGCTTCAACCTGTGATTTCTGCGATTGCTTGAAAGACAGTCTTTTGAGAGACAGAATTGTCTTAGGCATCAAAGACAGCTATACCAGAAAGCGATTGTTGCAAGAAGCTGATCTGAATCTGGAGGCCTGCATCGCTATGTGTCGTGCTGCTGAAGCTACTTCTCCATCTCAGCCAGTGAAAACTGTGACATGGACTGAGGACACTACTGCAGTTCAAGCTGGTTCTGTGTCATCTGGGGATCAGAGGCCAGGCAAGAAGCAGGATTTGTCGCTGAACTTGAGGTGAGACGAGTGTGGGAAAATTTTATTTATTTTCAAACAGACACACACACACACACACACACACACACACACACACACACACACACACACACACACACACACACACACACACACACACACACACACACACACTGAGAGAGAGAAAACAAACCACACACACTTGCATACACATTCATAGAGAGAAGTAAAAGGGGTGAGAGAGAGAAAGAGAGAGGGGGTAAATTGACTGGTAAGTCCTATGGGCTATAGTGTTAGGCAAAGAATTATACAGGAAATAATGTATGTAACATCTTTATTAAAGACAAGATTATATCTTAACAGGCTGGTATTATGTGTGTTGTGTGATTTCAGACACTGTGACCCAATGGCGTCCCCTGATGAAGTAGAGATGTCAGAGGTCAACTTCAACACAGAGGTGGATGATTCGGATGACTCAGCACTTCAGTGGACTACAGAGCAGCAGAGTTCAGGTCAGTGGCACTTGGACGGTCTTCAACAGACTGCATGGTGTAAGGCCCTGTGCACATTACGTGCAAATTCCTCACAGAAAACCATCTGCAATCCACAGAATAATCTGGAAGTAAGAAATATGAAGGAATGTGCACATAGAGGCAGAACCCCATCCTCATATCCCATCCACATATTTCTTACTTTCTTTTGCTTTATTTGTGGATTGCAGATGGGATAAGCACATGGGTTTTCATATATATAAATATATGCACATGCCCTAATGGGGAACAATGTGTGTGCACTGTATGAAAAGAAGTACCAAGAGGAGATAAACTTAGTAATTTCTTAAAGTCCTTTATTTCATGTACTTGTTTACAATGTAAAAACTAATTTTATTTTTAAACTGAAAAACTAATTTTATCTTTAAACTGAAAAACTAATTTTATTTTTAAACTAAAAAACTAATTTTATTTTTAAACTGAAAAACTAATTTTATTTAATCTTTTAACAGTAGCGAGAAATAAAATAACAATTAGTCTTGCTGTGTGTTTTGTTCAGTATAAAAAGTAATAAAATACTATTAATGAAGTTCCTTCCCTGCCTGGTCCCCTGTCTCTGTAGTTCACCAGTGACAGGATGTGTGATGTCATAACATTTGATGTCATAGCCCTGGAATGATGATTTTTTGTTGTTTAGACACTCAGGAAAAATATCACTATAGTCTGGGAGCCCTCTCTATATAACGTATCTATAACCTTGAAGTTTCTTCTAAAGAATTTTGTTTTGCTGTTTCTAAAACTTTAATGTCTGTACATAACAAATCCGCTGGGGGCCAGCGGGGGCCAGGTGGGCTAACTCGTTAATTGATGATTAAAAAATGATACTGACAGATCGAGTCGGCGCGGCTTGTCCATACTACGGGTAAGCCGACCTATGTTTGTGTGTGGGTGTCAACATGCGATCGACAGCTGCCGCTATATGTTTGACTGTTTGATGTCGCTGCTTGCACCCCTATCCATAAAATAAGCTATCCGTCTTGGGTCAAAGCGTTGTTCTAGTGAAGCGAAAGTAATGAAGATAACAAGATGCTAATTTTCTTCTAACATTTTTTTTATGATGCGTGAAGGAATGATCTCTTGGAAACCAAGACTTTTCTTCTATGGTAAGCAAAGTCGTTGACAAAAAAGCAATTAGCAATGATGATGATGATGATGTAGTAGTAGTAGTAGTAGTAATAGTAGCATAGCAGTAGCAGAGGTAGTCATAGAAGCTGCAGCAGCAGTAGGAGAAAGGACAGTTTTAGATCTAGAGTAGTAATAATATCCAATAATAATGTATGCTAGTCAGTCATTTTCAACCATGACTGCCAGAAAAGGGCAGATGCCATCCCAGAGGGCCAGAATGTATTATAGTATAATACAATAATGAAAGGGCAAATCTCTATCTCTCTCACCCTCTCCCTCTCCCTCTCTCTCTCTCTCTCTCTCTCTCTCTCTCTCTCTCTCTCTCTCTCTCTCTCTCTCTCTCCTCTGTCTGTCTGTCTGCTTGTCTCTCTGTCTGTCTCTCTCTCCTCTCTCTCTCCCTCCGTCTCTCTCTCTGCGTCTCTCTCTCTCTCTCCTCTCTCTCTGTCTCTCTCTGCCTCTCTCTGTCTCTCTCCCTATCTCTGCCTCTCTCTGTGTCTCTGTCTCTCCCTCTCTCTCGCTCGTGTGTGTGTCTCTCTCTGTATCTCTCTCTCTGTCTCTCTCTGTAAAGAAACTGAAACAAACTCTCACACACTTTGTCTCTCTCTCATCCACGCGCGTTCTTAACCAGAGTTTAACTTGGACTTTAACACACTAACACAACTTTCCGATTATCACCCCTTTATTCTTAAGCTAAACAAGAATAACTTTGGTCCCTTTGTATGAGTAAAAAGAATGTTCGTCTTGGGACAGGCACTGACAGGATAATTTTTACAAACACACCGTTCCTCGTGACACCAACTAAAAAACTTATCTGTCTCCGCGAAGCACCGTCTTCTCCACCGAGGTCACAAACTTGGTTGCACCTCCTCCCCAAACGTTCTCCACCCAAACGTTACAGGTCCGTTGGTGTCCTTGGCACCAACACTCAACCAGCGGCTCCCTCAGAAGCGCGAGGCTGGTCTCCCTTCCTCTCTCCGGCTCCACAGGTCGGAGGTTCACCCAACAGGAAGGGGTTACAGGTCTCCCTTCCTCTCTCCGGCTCCACAGGTCGAAGGTCCACCCAACAGGAAGGGGTTACAGGGGGGACTAGGCCACACACCCTGCAAGGGAACCGGACTTCCGAAAAACCCGGTTAAAAAAACGACTGTTAAAAAAAATGGCGCAGCCTTCTACTTCAACATCGCCAGACACAGTGCCGTGCACAACCAGACAGTGTCCTATTTGGCCGCTGGCTGTGTGAGCAGTCGAGCGAGTTACCCAATAAGTTTACGAAATTCACGTGCTACACGTGTTATAAAGAAACAGCTCTACAAAACTTGGTTTTACCAAGGGTAAAGTATATCTCCGACAAGGAGTTACTTTTTAAATCTGCAACACGCATTTTAGTTTTACAACATAATATATTTACCAAATTTTATACATTAATAAATTGACATATTATATCGTCAATTTCGGAATTATGCCCTTCCTGACAGTACCCCCCCCCCAAAAAAAAAGAACGCTTGCGATCTTTAAATATAGCAACTGGGAACATTAGGAAAGGTCTGTCAGGCAAGGCATAAAAAATAACATACCAATAAAAGGCAAATCCATAGATGTCAATTTCTTAACTAAGCACGCCTAAAAAAACAACCAATTTCCCAATATTTTCAAATATTCAGTCAACTAAATACCAATTTAGTATGACTTAATACAGCACAAAAAAAGTCATCATAGTATCATTCATATAATGATACAAACGTTTTGATTTAAATTATCCATGCCAATATTCAATGTAAACATGTGAAATATTCACACAAGCCAACTAATTAACGAAGTAATTTAAGTCATGAACACAGTCATACCCAACATAGACATATATCAAAGGACATAACAAATCCATAAACATATGGTCACAAGAAGTTCATCTTAACTTTTTCAATCAACTAATCCGACGTGATATGAACACGCACAACCATAATATCAGCAATACTTTAGGTGATTCAATCATCAACTAAGTTTAGTCCACACACAAAATATCATCAAAATGTGACATTCTCTCAAAATCAGCTTTCATCTCAAGTCTTAGTTAACGACTGAGAAAATCTGCGATAACATTTTCTGTGCCAGAGATCGACTTCACAACGAAGTTGTACTCTTGCAGCGCCAAGGACCACCTCATGATCCTGGAGTTCTTGAACGCCGAAGAGCACAAATACACTAAAGGTCTGTGGTCAGTCTGCAACACAAAAGATCGTCCCCACAGATATCGACCCAGTTTGGTAATCACCCAAACTATCGCCAAACACTCTCGCTCAATTGTGCTGTATCTGGTCTCTCGAGGCAACAACTTTCTCGAAACAAATGTAACAGGATGTAACACATCATCATGATCCTGCAACAACACACCACCCACACCAACAGAACTTGCGTCACAACGAACAACAAATGGTTTGTCCAAATCCGCAATCAGTAGTATTGGACTACTGGACAACCGACGCTGAAGTTCGTCCAGGGCAGTCTGACACAAAGCAGACCACACAAACTTCCTCTTACTCGCTCCCGACAACAAGTCGGTGATAGGTGCAGTAAGTGTGGCAAAATCACGGATATAACGTCTGTAATATCCAACCAAACCCAACAATGCTCTAACTTGTCTTTTAGTTGAAGGAGTGGGAATGTGCAAGATTTTATGAATCTTCTTCTCCTCAGGACGCAACACTCCACTTCCAACTTTATGTCCTAGGAACACAAGTTCCCGAAAACCGGCAAAAATCTTTGTTGGTCTGGCCGTCAAACCTGCACATTGTAACTTGGTCAACACATCACAAACATCACGAAGATGATCCTGCCATCCAAAAGAATGAATCATGATGTCATCAAAGAATGACACAGCATGCTGTCCCAACTGCAACGCTCTCATCATCCGCGCAAATGTTGCCGGAGCTGTGACGAGTCCAAACGGCATCCGGACCCACTGAAAGAGACCCAGCGGAGTCTGAAATGCGGTTTTGTGACGGTCCGCGTCGTAGACTGGAATCTGCCAGTATCCTTTTGTCAAATCAATCTTGGTGAAATAATTTGACCTGGACAGTCTGATGAATAAATCATCTGTATCAGGAATGGGCTCCGCGTCTGCACAAGTAACCTTGTTAAGCTCACGATAATCACAACAGAAACGGGTAGAACCATCTGGTTTCTTAACCAGGACCACTGGAGCAGAATATGGAGACTGTGACGGCTCAATGACTTTCATATTCAACATTGAACACACCTCCTCCTTGATGGTTTCCTGCGAAGAAAACGGCAATGGGTACTGTTTTCGAAAAACAGGAGTTTCAGATGTCAATGGTATCCGATGTTCAATGGGTAATGTACAACAACCAGGGTTAGAGGTCAAAATCGGTACAAACCTAGAAAAGACATCAGATATCTCTATTTTCTGTGAATTAGACAAAGAATGAGAATACACTACATCTTTGTACGTCTCTGATGACGCACTGTCCATTGTAGGAAGCACCACACAATCCTCAGGAATGACAGATTCAACGACTGCTATGGAAGCATTCGCTGAACACATGGGTCTTGGAACAGAGACTGGAGCTTTCCTGTCAGACTCAGCAAAATCCTGAAAATCAAACTGGTTAGACAGAATGCAGTCAAATGGAATGACATCTCCATTCACAACAACAGTACTGGCAACAGCACGACGATAGTAAGATTTAAGCATGTTAGGATGAAAAATCTTTTTCTTGCCAGCGATTTCCACAATGTAGTCAAAGTCCAAAATCTCGACTATTTTGTATGGACCTTTCCACGTCAATAGAAGTTTATTCTTCGTGGTCGGCAAGAACACCAACACCTCCTCTCCAACCTGGAAAGAACGGGGTCGAGTCTTTCGATCACGGTACTTCTTTTGTACAGCTGCTGAGTCCTCAGCAGAATCTTGAGCCAGTTTACACATGTCGGCTATGTTGGTTTTTAAATCACATACATAGTCGCAAACATGCTTTGCCTCATCCGCATTCTCACTTCCAGTCCATGCATCCGCGAGAAAATCAACAGGACCACGGGCTCTCCTGCCAAACATCAGCTCGAACGGCGAAAAACCTGTGGAAGCATTTGGCATTTCACGACATGCAAACAACAAAGCTGGTATCAAACGATGCCACTGTTTAGGGTTGTTCTGCATCAGCTTGCGCAACATGGGTTTAATAGTGCCATGAAATCTCTCCACCACCCCATTAGACTGTGCATGGTAGGGTGACGAGTGTACGCCTTTTATGGACAAAAGCGTGAGGAATTCCTGAAACATGTGTGAGGTGAACTGTGACCCATTGTCAGACAACAATTCACAAGGAAATCCCAAACGACAAAATATACCAAAGAGGGCTTCTGCCACCGACACAGAGTCAATGGACTTTAGCGGCACAGCTTCCGGATATCTTGTCGCCACATCCACTAATGTCAAAACGTACCTGTGTTTGTCCTCAGAAAGAGGAGAAAACGGACCAACAATGTCCACCGCAACTCTCTGAAATGGTTGTTCAATGCGGGGCATTTTAGACAAAGGTACATCAGGCACACGTCCTTTCGCACAACACTTCTGACACACAGCACATGAACGACAGTACAGACGAACATCTCGGGAAATACCCGGCCACCAGAAACGATTCTGTACACGTCCAAGTGTCTTTCGGACTCCACAATGCCCTGCCAGAAGTCCGTCATGTGCCGTGAAAAGAACTTTGTTCTTTACATCCTCAGGAACAACCACCTGTGTAACCTCAACATCGTTTTTACAAAAAACACGGTACAACACTCCTTGTTGTTCATGAAATGAGTACGAACAATCAGCAGAAGAAAATGTCTCCCCTGATGAAGCCATGTCATGATATTTCTGCAGCTTCGGATCTGAACTCTGCAAAGAAATAAGTTCATCAGTCGACAATGTCAAATCTGAAATAGGTACTGTCAATCTGTCTTTGTTTTTTTCATCTCTTTTTTCTTGACCTCGGGTCAACACAGCAGCAGCTACAGGAGAAACATCAGACATAATCAAGCCTGGAATAGGGTCAACCCCATCAACATTACCCAGAATGAGATCTGCGACTGGGTCATCAATCACACAACACATCAATGAACCTGAAAAAAACCCAGTCTGAACATCAACATACGCCAAAGGAAAAACCTCCTTATTTCCACCAAAGGAAATGACTTCTTGTGTCCTACCTACAAATTGGTCTGGACGAACAAGCGACTTTCGTACACCAGCTGTTGTAGCGCCCGAATCCCGGAGCACTGAAACCTGAAAACCATTCACACAACCTGTGGACATAGGCAATGCGTTTCCTGGAGAGACTGAAGAACATAAAACCTCAGAATCAACCGAATCCTGCACAGAAAAAGAGACAGTACCAAACCTGGTACCTGCGCTGGAAAAACCTGCATGATCACCAGTCCCACTGGCACCTTTCTTAAGCCAGGTTGGACATTCTCTTCGGTAATGGCCAACGCCGTTACATTCAAAACACTGTACTCCCTCCCGAGTACCACCTTGTGTACTAGTACCACCACCAGTACCACGTCCACGTCCACGTCCACGCATTCTCTCTCTGTGCACAAAACCCTTGCGAGCATTCTGGTTACCACGCTGTTGGTAACTCTGAAGTGAGGAAAATTTACTAGGCGAATTAAGAGCATAACGTGATGGTCCTTGCTGTACATGCACATGCGGTGACACAACCGCCTGACTAGCAGTATTCATTTCAAACTTCTGCGCGCGCGCCATACTCTTGTTGGGGTGCGCCAACCTGTAGTTCTCACAAGCCTCCAACATATCCTTGGAAGATGTAAAATTACGTTCCCTCAAAAATACAGCTAAGTCCTTGCTGACAGAAGACAAAATATGTTCACACAACAAATGATCACGAAGACCGTCATATGTCTTGTTAATGTCAGACAAGTCAACCCACTTGTCAAACAAATGCGAAAATCTCGTCGAATACGACAAGAATGACTCCTCCGGTTCAGGACGAGAAGCTCGAAACTTGTCCCTGTATCCATCCTTTGTACACTGAAATTTTGTCAACAAAGCCTTCTTTAATATATCATAAGAAACAGGCCCAGAAGCTGACAAACCATGATACAGAGACAAAGCACTGCCCTGTAAATACACACAAAGAAACATGGACCATTCTTCCTGCTTCCAGTTTGCACTTGTTGCAAAGGCCTCAAACCTAAAAAGATAAGCGTCCATATCATCCTTATTCTCATTAAAGTACGGCATCTTTGGGTACCGCGCTCCTCTTGCACCTGAAGAATTAACATCAGAATCTTCTCTAGGTTTTTTTTCCGACCGGGCGTTCAACTCAGCCAACCTTACTTTAGCATCCCACTCTATTTCCTTTTCTTTGAGTGCTAATCCTGCTTCCTCCCTTCTTGCAGCCAATTCTGCCTCTTTTTCTTTTTCTTTGGCAGCCAATTCTGCAGCATCTTTTTTTTCTTTGGCCGCCAATTCTGCCATTTTTTCGTTGGCAGCCAATTCTGCAGCATCTTTTTTTTCTTTGGCAGCCAATTCTGCCATTTTTTCGTTGGCAGCCAATTCTGCCATTTTTTCGTTGGCAGCCCGTTCTGCCATTTTTTCCTTGGCAGCCAGTTCCATTTGTTTAATCTTAATTTTTTCCTCTTTCGCTCTTTGGTCGTTCTCACGAGCATCCTCTCTTTCCCGTCGGGGTCACCACTGTAAAGAAACTGAAACAAACTCTCACACACTTTGTCTCTCTCTCATCCACGCGCGTTCTTAACCAGAGTTTAACTTGGACTTTAACACACTAACACAACTTTCCGATTATCACCCCTTTATTCTTAAGCTAAACAAGAATAACTTTGGTCCCTTTGTATGAGTAAAAAGAATGTTCGTCTTGGGACAGGCACTGACAGGATAATTTTTACAAACACACCGTTCCTCGTGACACCAACTAAAAAACTTATCTGTCTCCGCGAAGCACCGTCTTCTCCACCGAGGTCACAAACTTGGTTGCACCTCCTCCCCAAACGTTCTCCACCCAAACGTTTACAGGTCCGTTGGTGTCCTTGGCACCAACACTCAACCAGCGGCTCCCTCAGAAGCGCGAGGCTGGTCTCCCTTCCTCTCTCCGGCTCCACAGGTCGGAGGTTCACCCAACAGGAAGGGGTTACAGGTCTCCCTTCCTCTCTCCGGCTCCACAGGTCGAAGGTCCACCCAACAGGAAGGGGTTACAGGGGGGACTAGGCCACACACCCTGCAAGGGAACCGGACTTCCGAAAAACCCGGTTAAAAAAACGACTGTTAAAAAAAATGGCGCAGCCTTCTACTTCAACATCGCCAGACACAGTGCCGTGCACAACCAGACAGTGTCCTATTTGGCCGCTGGCTGTGTGAGCAGTCGAGCGAGTTACCCAATAAGTTTACGAAATTCACGTGCTACACGTGTTATAAAGAAACAGCTCTACAAAACTTGGTTTTACCAAGGGTAAAGTATATCTCCGACAAGGAGTTACTTTTTAAATCTGCAACACGCATTTTAGTTTTACAACATAATATATTTACCAAATTTTATACATTAATAAATTGACATATTATATCGTCAATTTTGGAATTATGCCCTTCCTGACACTCTCTCCCTGTCTCTGTCTCTCTCTCTCTGTTTCTCTCTCTCTTACTGTCTCTCTCTCTCACTGTGTGTGTGTGTGTGTGTCTCTCTCTGTCTCTGTCTCTCACTATCTGTCTCTCTCTATCTGTGTGTGTGTCTCTCTCTCTGTATCTCTCTCTCTGTCTCTCTCTCCCTGTCTCTGTCTCTCTCACTGTCTCTCTCTCACTGTGTGTGTGTGTGTGTGTGTGTGTGTGTGTGTGTGTGTGTGTGTGTGTGTGTGTGTGTGTGTGTGTGTCTCTCTCTCTATGTGTGTGTGTGTCTCTCTCTCTCTTTCTCTCTGTCTCTCTCTCTCTCTCTCTGTCGAGTCCCTCTCTCCCCCTCTCTCTCTCTCTCTCTCTCTGTCTCTCTCTCTCTCTCTCTCTCTCTCTCTCCCTCTGTCTCTGACACACACACACACACTCTCTCTCTCCCTGTTTTTTTCTCCCTCTCTCTGTCTCTATGTCTCTCTCTCACTGTCTCTCTCTTTATCTCTCTCTCTCTCTCTATGTGTGTGTCTCTCTCTCTGTCTGTCTGTCTCTGTGTGTGTGTGTCTCTCTCGCTGTATCTCTCTCTCTGTCTGTCTCTCTGTGTCTGTCTCTCCCTCTGCCTCTGTCTCTCTCTTTCTCTGTCTCCCTCTCTGTCTCTCTCTCTCTCTCTCTGTCTCTCTCTCTCACTGTCTCTCTCTCTCTCTCTCTCTCTCTCTCTGTGTCTCTCTCTTTCTCTGTCTCTCTCTTTGTCTCACACTCTCTGTCTCTTTCTCTCTCTGTCTCTGACTCTCTCTCTCTCTTTGTCTGTGTGTGTGTGCGTGTGCGTGCGCGCGCATGGAGTATGGGTTCCAGTGAACCCACATTGTCCAAAATAAGTATAAACACATTTAGTCCTCTTTAAAATGTATGGGTGTGGGTGAACCCACACGATGCTTACCGCAAAGTCAAAAGCAGCATCCGGTGAAGGTTAAAACATATATCATTATATGAAAACTATTTTTAAATTAACCCTTTCACCGCCATATTTCAGCCAAAAATGTCAATTAAATTTACCTGGGTAGAGAACGAAATCTATCTGCAATATTGGGGATTCTTCTGTGACATATATAAAATAAGGTCTATCCTTACTTCCCAAAACTAAGACAATAGGGTCTTTGGATAATAGACTCCAATTTGATGCCTTTTAGTGACTGTGGTGGTAAAATGCGCCTTTGGCGGTGAAAGGGTTAAATTAAAAAAGAATCTATTGTTGGTTGCATTGTGCTTTAAAACCTATAAACCAGGTATAAACTAGCCATTATCCAAGCTTGCGTGTAATTTATGTCCTTATATTGAGCGAATGGTGTATCAATCTTTACACCTCGCTGGCGGCCATTTTGAAATTACGTTAATATTTAAAATTGCCCAAACTTTTCAGCCCGGCCCATCAGATTTTCAATCAGCTATATAAACTTAAGTAAAAACTGCAAACAAAAATTCTTTATGATGCATTGCAAGGTATTCATGCACGGCCCTGGGACTACTAGACCATTTTCTCATATTGAGTCTAACAGGTCTCTTTTTTATATTTTTATAATAAGAAAATTAGTAATGTATCTGTTTTCCTCTTGCAGTGAAGGGGTTGAGCTCTTTCAATGTGATTTATATCAAACGAAGTGCCTGGTACAAGGACACTGATTCAATCAACTGGCGGGAGAGGGGAGGGGGGGGGGGGGGTGTCAAACCTTGACAAAGATGGTTGTAATCATTTTGAAGCCCGCCAGAGTAAACAGTTGATGAACGTGTGTTGCAGGTTTTCCCAGGGACAGGACTGAGCACAATGTGAGTACTATCATCGTCTCCTGTGTGTTTACAGTTACCATCACTAAGTGGGTTTTTTTGTATGTTGTTCCCAAGTAAAATAGTTTGCTTGCCATAATCACCTGACGCAGAGACAGTTGTTATCAGGTTAATGGAAAATCATGATACCTACAGCTTAGCCTTTGCTGAATGACACTGACTGTTAAAGTAGGAGGCATTAGCACTGAGTCTTTGTGCTCCAACCAAGGCAGTCCACTGGCCTTTGGGGACCTTCCCAAATGCCAGCTATCCTAGTCTTTTTTTCTGAAATGTGTTGATGTCCTCAGGGCAAGGTTTTACAGCAACAAAAGAGTCATCCCAGCTCTCCAGAATAACAGTCACCTCTGTTGTTGTTTGCGATTCATGGTCCGACATGGTGTGCATGTGTACGTACACACACACACACACACACACAACAAAGACAACAACAACATACAGTATTTATACAGTGCTGAATCTTGATAGAAATCATACACACACACACACATATGCATATGTCTGCCTTGTGTGACCATGCCTCATTCTTTTGGATAGGGTTCCAAGTGAATGACAAAGCTGAACTGCATAGGGCGGGGCACAAGCAACCATTGTGTTTTCCAGAAAAAAAGTTTGCTACATTACTTCTTCTGCATTCCCAGGCCATGTGGCCATTATGAGTAAGATGCAGTCGAACCCGCTTATAAGAAAACCTGCTTATAAGAAAGCAATTTTTTTTCCCCGGTCGAACTCCTTCTTTCTTATGTATTATCAAAACTCGGATATAAGAAAACCGCTTATAAGAAAACTCGGTTATAATGAAGCAAATTCGTTCTCCCATCCGCGATGTAAACTCGGATATAAGAAAATGATTTCATACAAGGGAGTTGGTTTGCAGTTCATTTTCTTATAAGCGAGTTTGATTTTCTTTTAAGCGATTTAAACAAAAATTGGGGCATGAACTGAAAGGATGTTCCAAAAAGTGCAGTCGTTCCAACAAAACAAACAAAAAAGGAACATTTACGTCAGAGCAGCTACTCACAGACACTCTAACCTTAACATAGAAAGATACAGCTGAATCCGCTTATAAGAAACTTGCTTTTAAGAAAACTTGCTTATAATGAAGCAAAAACATTTCCCTGCCGAACTTCTTCTTTCTTATCTATGATCAAAACTCGGATATAAGAAACTCGCTTATAAGAAAAATCGGTTATAAGCAAGCAAATTCCTTCTCCCATCCGCAATGGAAACTTGGACATAAGAAAAGTATGTCATACAAGAGAGTTGGTTTGCAGTTCATTTTTTTTTAATAAGCGAGCTCTATTTTCTTATAAGCGAATTACCATTGACAACATTTTCTTAAAGACCCACCAGATCACATGTCAAAATCACGAGTTCCACATGTTTTCCCTCTTATAGCTGGTACGGAATCTTGTTTTGACCAGGTTTGACTCCCATACAAATGCCCCCAAATTGAAAACGAAACATTTTAAAGAGGAGCCTCAATTTGAAGTTGGGGGAATTTGTATGTGGGATCACAGCTACCCAGAAAAAAAAACAAGGGACTTAATTGTGTCTTTAAAAGTGAGTTGGACCTGAACTGAAAGGATGTTCCGAGAAAATTGAAGTCGTTCCAAAAAGGGAAAGTTTACCTCATACCAGTTGTGTCACAGACATTCTAAACAGTACAGGCACTTGATTGCAAGATTAATTGAGTTGTTTTTGTTCCTTTATTCTATTCTTTCCTTCAGTATTCTGTGCAAAATAAATGTTGAGCAGAAGAAAAAAATATGAGTGCCGGTACTTTTGTGTTGGTGGTAGAGAGACTGTCCATCATTTTATTTTCAGCAGCAATGGCAGAGAGGAAAAGGCAATCCATTTCTTTAAGAAGAAAAATACAAATAACTGAATATGTGGACAAAAATCCACATAAACAAAAGCAAACGATTGATAAAAAGCTGCATGGGTGGACAGTAAATGGTAATAGTTCAGTACAAGAAAGGTGAAAGGGTACGTATTTGATAACAGTGAAAAGGGGAAAAAAAGCTTGTTAGTTTGAGTGGTTGTAGGCACCTTTAAATCTTCTTCTTAGTAGACGATTTTGATTTTATGATGTAAGAAATGCATCAAATTAGGAAAAAGGATGTTCTCTTCATTTTGTTTCGGATATAAGAAAACTCGGATATGGTAATAACCAAAAAATGATCTCCCTTCGATTTTCTTATAACCGAGTTTTGCTGTATTTTGATTTTATGATGTAAAACATGAGTCATAGGTAGCAAGTTTCTTTATAGGCCATTGGCATTGTACAAACGCAAATACAAAATTGTCTTCCACTGTGTAAAATGAGTTATACATCCAAATTAGAATATTGATTAATAACAAGAAACAGAAATTTACATTTAAACAAATATGTTACTCTCACACCACACCCACTCATTCATCTGCTCTCCGCTATCTTGCTCGCTCATCATGCATCTCGCACCACGTCTGCCTTCATTTTTGTTTTTAATTTTCTGTTCCGTTCTTTTTTTTTTCCTCCTTTGTTTTGCATTTTTTCCCATTTTTTCATGCACCAAATTAGGTAAAAGCATTTTCTCTTCGTTTTATATTTCTGTTTGTCTTTTATTTATTTTTTTCTCTTTTATTTTTTCCCTTTCCCACATTCAAATCGGTTATAAGAAAAATTCAAAATGTTTTCTTATATCCGAGTATCGAGTATCTGAGTATCGGGTATAAGAAAACCCGGATATAAGAAAACAAAAAATTATCTCCCTTCGATTTTCTTATAACCGGGTTTTACTGTACATATGTGTCCTGATTTTGAGTTTTCACTGGTCTAAAAAAAAAAGAATGCAAAGGGAAAAGCAGAATCAAAGAGAGTGACAGATTACAAGAAGTTACAAGCACAGAACTTCTAGAAGGTGGGGGAACTATTTCAATTTGTAGGAAATATGCAGAGTATCCCCCCAAAAGAAGCAGCATTACAAAACTTGTTTTCCACCTTGTTCTTAACGAGGAATCACACACTGATCTATTTATTTGTTATATTCAGAGATTTTGTTTGACTTTTTCTGAAACGAAAATAAAAACTGTATGTGTATGAAATGCTAGTGTTCAAAAGGCTAAGTATTAAAGGACAGATTATCTTTTTGCTTCTTTTATTGAAAATCTACACGCATGATGACTGAATGGAAAACTGCTTTGTGAAGATTTTTTGAATTGTACATTTGTGTTTTTTGCAGAAGCAAGAATCAGCATGGTCCATAGAGGAAGACTCACCAGATCAGCCCTCAGCTGTCTACTGCACAGTACAGCCCATGTCTGACAACACTTCTGGGTCACTGCTGTTTCTGAAAAGAGGTCGTGTGTGTCAGCATTGTTCTGCTGCCTTTGTGCTGGTCAGCAGTTTGGAACTCCACCTGGCGTCAGTTCATGGAGAGAAACTGCACATGGTGTTACCTGGGTCCTCCACACCTGACAGATGTGATGCTGGTAACTGTAGCAACACAGACATTGATGAAGAGCTGGATAGTCATAGCAAAAGAAACATGACAACAGACAAAGTTGAAGATTGTGGTACTAACTCTAAAGATGGAAAGAAAAGGAAGAGACCATTTGTGTGCGATTTCTGCAGAAAGTCTTTCTATAAGCCCAGTCATCTGGTGAGACACAAACTGAAACATTGTGTTAAGTCATTTGTGTGTGATGTGTGCAGCAAGAGCTGTACTGGGATTAGGAACCTGAAGCAACACAAAAGAGCCCACACAGGGGACAGGCCGTACAAGTGCCCACACTGTGACAGTGGTTTTAAGCTGTTGGGTAGTTTACACTACCACATAAAATCAGTTCATGAAGGCAACAAACATCTTTGTGATATCTGTGGGGCAGCGTTTTCTACGAATGCCAATTTTACAGTGCACAGGAGAATTCACACAGGTGAAAAACCTCATGTGTGTTCAGACTGTGGGAAAAGTTTTACCCAGTTTAGTACTCTAGCACAACATCGTCTGACCCACACAGGAATCAAAACCCACATGTGTGCAGACTGTGGGAAAAGTTTTGCCCGGTCTTCTGATCTACGAAGACATCATCTGTCACACACTGGAGAGAAACCTCATGTGTGCTCAAACTGTGGGAAAGGGTTTTCCAATCTCACTCATCTTGCAAGACATCGTCTGATTCACTCTGGTGAGAAACCCCACAGCTGTCCTCACTGTCCTTATGCTTGCACCACCGCACAGAACTTGAGGAAACATACAGCGAGCAAACATCAATAACACTTCTACATTGACCCTTATTTTCTTTCAATGTCATTGGTCACATAGAGCAAAAGAGAGTGTGTACCTAGCATGCAAAAGAAAGACTCAAAGAGAAGGGGGAGGGTGTGTGTGTGTGATAAAATAATACAGTGGAACCTCCCTTATAAGACCTTAAAAAAATCATCCAAAATGGTCTTATAAGGGAAGTAATTTTAATACTTACAAAGAAGAGCAATGTCTCAGAGAAGTAGGTCTTATGTAGGAGGTTCCACTGTATTGATAAAAGAAAATGAAGGTGCTCTGAGGTGAGCTTAAATTTTTGCTTGAATGAAGTGAAGGATGTTTAAATTGTTATTATCACGAAGATGATGTAAATTGTAAACTCTTAACTTTATCTGACTTCTTTCTTTCCTAGTAGGCCCCAACCCCCTTCCCTACACCACCATCCCACCCCCTCCTCTGCAAAAAAAGAAAAAGATATAATAGAGTAAGAGAGACC
>JAGGCT020004248.1:4661650-4673064 GCA_017654935.2 Phymorhynchus buccinoides | reverse complement strand
CCTTCGTTTTTTGAGCACTGCCACCTGGAACCTCCCCCTTTCGAAGTCACCTCCAAACTCTTTATTCTTTTAAATCCTCAATTCAAGAACCTACCTCTTCAAAAAAGCCTTTTCTCTATTGTACGATCTCATCCGCTTAACACTCGCCTAGTATTTACCCTCCACCCTACCACAACTATGGTTTGTAGTGTGTGTGTGTGTGTGTGTTTTTTATTGTTTATTTATTTTTATCTATTTATTCTGATTTTTTTTTGGTGCTTTATAAATATGTGTACTGTTTGGGTTGAATGATAGTTTAGTACATTGTCAAAGGTGTGTGAAACGCATTGAGTTGTCGTAGCAAGAAGTGATATACTGTTTAAATACTAATGAAATGTTTCAATGCTATATTATTATTCTAGCGCAACGCCTAGTACTGGCAATGCAACTTACTGGTACTGCCTGAGTCTGGTCTCGCCGGGTCCGCAAAATATTATTAATTACTTTTGTCTCTCTCCCTCCTTTCATCTTCCTTCACTCATCCCGTCACACTACCCCCCGCACGTTACTGAGTACATTAAATTTGAAGCGATTCGGTTAAGAAAAACGGCAGAGTTATAAGGCCCCGTTTCCCTTTGGCGCTGCTCCGAGAGTGATGCGCTCTCCCTAGTAACTGTAACGTCTAGTAACGGTAACGCCAAGTTCTGGTAATGCTGAGTACAGCAAATTTAAATTTGAAGCGATTCGGTTAAGAACGGCAGAGTTATAAGGCCCCGTTTCCGTTGGTGCTGCTCTGAGAGTGACGTACTCTCCAGATTTCTCTTCGAATTTACTGCCAGGCTTTGCCCCGACAACAGCAAGCCTAACAGAAAATTTGAGGCGATTCGGTTAAAAAACGGCAGAGTTACTTCGTGAAAAGGTGAAGTGTCGTATATCATCGCGCGCGTTTCTGAATCGATTCGAGTTCCGGTTTGGCACACCGATAGTCACAGTCCCCGGTCATCTACCTGCCAACTGAAGGCAATCGGCTCCGGAGATATGCCGGAGATACAGGGCGCCGAGAGTTTCGGCGGATAACTCGTTTTCCGCCGCATTTGCAAAACCGCCAAACCACGCAAATGACACGGCCGCCCTCCAGTTGCCTGTTGCCTATCGCCCCGTCAGGTCTCACAGAAAATTTGAAGCGATTCGGTCAAAAAACGGGGGCGTTATCAGGCCCGTTTTTGTGTTTTTCAGACAGACAGACAGACACACACACCACACACACACACACCACACACACACACAAACACACGGCACACACTTGGCTTTTTTTATATATGATTATTATTATTATTAGTATTAATCATTATTATTATTATTATTATTATCTGTTCTGTTAAACAGAAGCTGGAACCAGCATGGTCCATGGAGAAAGACTCACCAGATCAGCCCTCAGCTGTCTACAGCACTGTACAGCCCATGTCTGGCAACACTTCTGGGTCACTGCTGTCTCTGAAAAGAGGTTGTGTGTGTCAGCATTGTTCTGCTGCCTTTGTGCTGGTCAGCAGTTTGGAACACCACCTGGTGTCAGTTCATGGAGAGAAACTGCACATGGTTTTACCTGGACCCTCCACACCTGACAGTTGTGATGCTGGTAACTGTAGCAACACAAACAATGATAAGCAGATAAATAGCCATGGCAACAGAAAACCAAAGGAAAAGAAAGTTGATGATAATGGTGCTGGTGATAAAGATGAAAAGAATAGGAGTAAACAGCATGTGTGTGATGTCTGCAGAAAGACTTTTCTCTACACCCATCAGATCTGGAGAGACACAAATTGATTCATAGTGGTGTTAAGTCTTTTGTGTGTGATGTGTGCAGTAAGAGTTTTACTCGGGCTGATGACCTAAAACAACACAAGAGAGTCCACACAGGGGAGAGGCCCTACAAGTGTCCACACTGTGACAGTGGTTTTAAGCAGTCAAGTGCTTTAAAGCATCACATAAAGTCAGTTCATGAAGGACACAGACCCCATGTCTGTGATCTCTGTGGGGCAGCATTCTCTCTTGCTGGCAATTTAACAGCACACAGGAGAATTCACACAGGTGAAAAACCTCATGTGTGTTCAGACTGTGGGAAAGGGTTTGCAAACTCCAGTAACCTAGTAAAACATCGCCTGACTCATTCTGGAGAAAAACCTCATGGCTGTCCTCACTGTCCTGCTGCTTTCGGGAGCTTACAGTATTTGAAGAAACATGTGGAGGAAATACACCACTAATTGTGTAAAATTTGTGTATTGTTAGAAAATGTTTGAAGAATACAGATGTAAAATTTGTCTACATTCGAAGACTTAGAATGTTAAAAGAAAGAAGAAAAGGGTTAAATGCCCCTCCTATTGCTAAGAGAACATTTTAACAATGTCACTATTTTCCTGTTCTATTTTCACTGATATATTCAGGAGATAAATGAAAAGAAAAATGAGTGTCCAATTTTCTTATGCCACATTTATGGCTCAGTGTTCTTTTGTGCAGTGGATCTATGCACACTGGTCAGTGATACAGTGGAACCTCCCTTATAAGACTCCTACCCAGAGTGAGTGGCTATGGGCTCATATCAATGGGAAGACTGAAACCATGCAGTCGGGCTTCATCCACTTAACGGATGTGATTTTGAAAGTGTTGCTCTAATTTCATGACCAACACTGCAGGTGTCCTGTAGTTCTCGGGCCTGGTTAACGCTGGGATATCATTATGAAAGGAAGCGTATAATGCAGCCCTGTCATGTAGTATCAGACTGATACGGAACTCCATATCATCATCATCATCATAATCATCCGTCTCATTTTCTATCAATCATCAAAAAAAAAGAAAAAAGTATTAAATTATGTGGCTTTTCATACCCTGCTTTCATGGTGACCTCAGTTTCGGATTTCCAATCCAGTCTATGCCTTGGTGCGTTCGGGTCAAAGTCATGGGGATCAGTGTGTTCTGGGGAGCTGTCGGTGGACGGTCGTGGTGGCGCCCTTGGAGGAGGGACCTCACTCACGCTGGCTCTGCGACTAAGAGAATATTGTCGTCAGTAGGGGGCTTAGTAGGTGGTGTCCTGAACAGGCTCTACTGAACTCCACCGAAGTGACTCAGCAGCAGTGCAGTGTCTCCTCGGTTGGTTGCTTCCTGACAGGCCTAACATAGATTCGCTCCCATTGGACTGCTGGTCTCGGATTCTACAACCTGAACAAGCTGGTGTGTGGCTGCTAGTTGGGATTCAGAATGAGTGGTGTGGGAGCAATGCCACTGTATGGCCCAGAAGATGGGATAGCAAAATTTAAAAAAAAAAGAAAAAAAAAGAAAGAAAAATGAGAAGTGTCCAGTTTTCTTATGCCACATTTATGGCTCAGTGTTCTGTTGTGCAGTGGATCTATGCACACTGGTCAGTGATACAGTGGAACCTGCCTTATAAGAACCCCCATTATTAAACTCACTCCCTTTTAAGACCTACTTCTCCTTGACATTGTCCTTCTTTGCAAGTATTAAAATTACCTCCTTTATACAACTCTCTCCCATTAAAAGCCAGAATTCCATATGCACGATTTTAAAGGCGAAAATCGACAGCGATAATCCCCCGCAATTAAATTTTAATTGCCACCAACAATAAAGTCATTCTGCTTGCAGTTTCATAGGCAATCAGGTTTTTTAGCGTGATGATTGAATAGCACCATAGAAAATCACCAGTGATTTTAGCGTCAATTGAATAGAGCATTTGCCACGAGTGTTCGTTCTCTATACTAGACAACTAATTTGCCCGCACTCGTTCTGCCCGAGTTACGCTGACCTTTCTAATTCAACTCTCTAAATTCAACTTAGTGAAATTTCAAGGTCGGCCTCACGTGGCAAATAATAATAATAATAAGAAAGAAAACTTATATAGCGCACATTCCAGGCTAGCTGCTCATGGCACTTTACAAAAAATACATTTAACCAAATCACATCAATACCCATGCTCGCACGCACACAAGCACACACACTGACGAACATAGCATATAATGTACATGCGCATGCACACATACATACAGTACATGCATACATACATACGTACGTACGTTCGTACATACATACATACACACAGACACAAACACACACACACAAACACATCCCCACACACAATTTTCCTCAAATGCCCTATTGCAAGCAACTTTTTCGTCATTGTCAAAAGTCGCGGGTGATTTAAGCCAATGAAAACAGCGCATAGTGAATTCCAGCTTAAGACCTTATTTTGGATGATTTTTGAAGGTCTTATAAGGGAGGCTCCACTGTAGTAGGGAATGAATGGCTGTGTGATCAATATGCATAGGTGCAACTCCCCAAAATGAAAAAAAACCTGAAAGGCAGGGGTCCAGGGACCCATGGCCCCAGCAGGGTACATGGCCCCGGCAGGGTATAGGGGCAGAGCCCCGTCGGACGATTCAGGGGGGGCAAGTAAAGAGAGATAGACATAATGAGATACAGATAGTTTTAAATGATCGACAGAAACATTTTGAGTCTGATAAGCCTTGTAAAATTATTACATTGCCTTTGTGAGCTTCCAAGATAGAACAACCAAGTTCAAAACGCCCCAAATCGCTTGTGGTCAATTTTTTTTTTTTTTTTTTTTTTTTTGGGGGGGAATAAAAAACCACTGAAGTTCATTTTCTGGTATAATGAAAAATACTGAAATCAGTGTAAAACTGAAAGAGTAGCAGCCATGAATATCCATGTATGTGTGTGTATGCTTGTCTTCATGCTGAGTGTTGTGGATGAGCTATGTGTTTATGATTACCCCGTATAATGCGGACTATAAGCCGCTTCTTTTTTCCTCAACTTTAGCCCATGCGGCTTAGTATTAGTATTAGGTATTAGTATTAGTAGGTATTAGGTACTTTATAGTCACAGAGACGTCTCTGTGAAATTCGGGTTGCTCCCACCTGGAATGCAATTTTTGTCACTGATGATGAGGGGGGGGGGGGGGGGGGGGGGGGGGAGTCGTTTGCCACTGGGTTTAATGTATGCTAAGTGCATGGGCACACGGGACCTCGGTTTATCGTCTCATCCGAAAGACTGGTGCGGCTTATAATTATGCAGATTTCTTTTTCATTCTACATTTATCAGTATGATCAAATCTAGCCACATTCTTCAGCCTAATTACTCAAAACTGGTTTTGGTAATCAATGGATTCAAATCTCATGCTTAAAGTGTGTCTGAGGACATTAAATACTCATGTTCTGATAGAATAATTTCTATATTTGTGTTGGTCTGTGCACATACAATTTTCTCTGCGGCTTATAAACTGGTGCGGCTTATAATTATGTGAATGAATACCTAATATTTTGTTAATTTAAGGGATGTGGCTTATATACAGGTGCGTCTTATAGTCCAGTTTTTACGGTATACTGCTTATGCTTTCACATTAACATATGCTAATACTGCTGTGTGTGAGCATGCATGCCCACATGTATTTCATGTCTGTGTGTACACAGCATGTTTGTTGTGTGGGCTTTCATATTTATAGGTGATAACAAATATGTTACTATGATTGTGTCCTTTCTGGCCTATCAGTCTCTTCTCTATCTTGTCTCCAGCGTATTCAAAACACAGCTGCTCGTCTTGTCCTTAGGAAGAAAAAGTTCGATCACGTTAGCCCTCTTCTCCGTTCTTTGCACTGGCTTCCTGTCGCAGACAGAATTGAGTATAAATTAAACACCCTTTGCTATAAATCTATCCATAAAGCTGCTCCATCTTACCTCTGCGACAATATTTCCATCTATACGCCAGCTCGCACACTTTACGTTCAGTTTCTGACCCTCTTTCTCTCCAGATCCCTAGGTATAAGCTTTCAACTGTTGGTCGGCGCTCTTTTGCTGTCTCAGGACCGACGTCTTGGAACAAACTTCCTCTTTCCCTCCGTCAGCGACCGACCCTCTCAGCCTTCAAATCTAACCTCAAAACTCACCTGTTCCCTCGTGATTGAGGCTCCACTCTCTTTCTCTTCTCTCTCTCTTGCCTTTAGGTCTGTTTCTGCTGTATACCATTTATGTCAAACATGTGTGCTCGCTTTGTATTGCATTTTTGTTTGAATGCGTTATGAATGCTAACGTGTGTGTGCGCTTTGATTTGATTTATATCAAGATTCAGCGCCGTATATAAATACCGTATGTTGTTGTTGTTGTTGTGTGTAAATGCCTATGTTTGATTTTCGTGCATGCAAACACACCAAAGAAACTCTGTGAGTGTGTGTGCGTGTATGTGTGCGTGCGTGCATGTGTGTGTTTGAGAGAAAGAAAGCGAGAGTGAGAGATGTGTGCTGACCTCTAAATGAAGAAGATGTACATCAGATATGGGGGACTTCAGTGTGAGTTGGAATGTCAATACAAATTGTTGATCATTTTGGAAACAGTGGACTGCCCTGTGTGTTGATAGAGCATGAGTTGCAATGAAGGGGGTTGTGTTATATTTCTATGCATATTCCAATGTGTCATTTCTCTCAGTGTGTGCAGAGACTACCTTTACTTGTCTTTTTATGATGCAGATCTGTGTATTTCCTTCTTTGAGACATATTTCTCATACAGTGTATATAGAAGATAATTTCTTATTCAAAATCTTGACATGTTTGTTAGTTTACAATTTCTTATTCACAGTATTTTGATTCATGTGTGTTAGTTTGTAGGAGTTTTTGTTGTTGTTGATAGAACAAAACTAGCATGATGTGGAATGTTGTGTGTCTATATGTATTGAAGTCCTGAAAGAATATTGGTCATGAAAAGGTTTACCCATGTGTTCATTACTACATGTGAATCGCATGTGTGAAAACTGTTATGTCAATCATTGTTATTGTCAAAAAGTTGAACATTACCGTCATAGTGAGTGAGTGGGTCATAATGACATCCTCAGCTCTATAAGTTATATTGGATGCTTTAACATACAATTGCTTACACACTTGTGCAATTACACACACACACACACACACACACACACACACACACAGAAAGAGAGAGAGTCAGTGAGTCACCCTTGAGCACACATACACACACATGCGCGCATGCACACGCACATGAACAAACCTACTCACACTAGTGACACACAGAGATTGTTACTGTGTTAGTAATAGAGAATGCTTAGTTTTCATTTATTTCCTGATTTACACTGATGATGATAATTAAACACAAACTGACCTCAATACACAACCCAACCTAATCAACTGGCCTGCAGTGTGAGTCACAAGTTGTGTTTGTTGTTTGAGGTTCATCTTTGACCTCTGCTCTGTGTAGAAGGAGAGCTGAATGATGATTATGTTTTTACAGCTTTGTCTTTGCGTTTCAGTGAGAATGTTTTCTGTGTGTTTGATGAAATGTGTGTATGTCTGTGTGCAAGAATGCGTTCAATCAAATGCGTGTATGTCTGTTGTGTGTGTGTGTATCTGTGTGTGTGTGTGTGTATGTCTGTGAGTGTTTCAATGCTGATTGTAAAGTCTTTGTACTCGATAAAAAGCGCTATATAAGTGTCTGTTTAATATTATTTTTATTTTGTGAATGACTGTTTTTCAAAATAGGAGGCATTACACTTAGTGCTGCAGCCTTGGGAATTAGCTAGCCTTTGGGGACAATCCCAATTGTCATCAGCCCTTACTGCCAAGAAAGTGGGGATGTACCCTGGGCAAGGTGCTTCCACTATAAACAAATTCCACCCCAGCTTTCCAAACTGGCAGTAGTCTCTTTTACTATCTGGTGGTGATAGTCGTACACGACTGACAAGCACACAACTACAGGTTAGTACGAAAGACAGGGGCAACACAAACACAGAACAGGAGCATTCACTCAGTGAAACACACCAAGCCAAAGTAAAGGTTCAGTTGATTTATTTTTGTTCATGAACAATGGTAATTGTAAGTCTAAATGATCACTTTTTTTCCCAATCTTTAACATGAATCAAAATGATTTTAAATCTAAAATACCCACCACCTATCTCCTATCCAGAGATCAGAATGGACCAATCTCAACAATGCAACAAGGAAACAAAATAGAAAATACTTTGTATGCTAGTGTGTCGTTTCCAACAATGACTGCCAGATAGCAGAGGGGGCAGATGGTATTCTGGCGGGCTGGGCGAAAGAATTAGTTTATAGCGGAGATGCCTTGCCCAAGGTACATCCCCACTCTCTCAACCAAAGGGATTTGAGGACACAGCTGGCGTTGAGAAGGTCCCCAAAGGCCAATTTAACTACAGGTTCAGCTGAATTAATATTTCTAATTTAATTACTAATTACAAAGTTGAATCTAATTAAATTAAATATTTACTTAAATAGATCCATTCTTCAACACCAACCAATCTAGAAACCACTGACAATACAAAGTTCTGCACTAAATAAAAATAAATAAAAAGAAAACAAACTGTGATTCTAACGTGTCGGATGACAAATCAACCACTTTGATAGATGTGAATTTATTCTTCATATTCTTAACATTTCATATAGTTTTTGTAAGTTTTCTTCTGTGGTAAAAAAAAAAAAAAAAAAGTAATAAAAACACACAAAACAAACAAAACTGTGATTTCAACGTGTCAGATACCAAATCAACCACTTTGATAGATGTGAATTTATTCTTCAAATTCTTAACATTTCATATAGTTTTTGTAAGTTTTCTTCTGTAGTAAAAAAGAAAAAAGAAAAAAATTATTTAAAAGAAATTATAACAAAAATTGATTCCAACGTGTCCGATCAACCACTTTGATAGATGTGAATTTATTCTTCAAATTCTTAACATTTCATATAGTTTTTGTAAGTTTTCTTCTGTGGTAAAAGTAAAAAAACAAAACAAAAACTGTGATTCCAACGTTTCAGATGCCAAATCAACCACTTTGATAGATGTGAATTTATTCTTCAAATTCTTAACATTTCATATAGTTTTTGTAAGTTTTCTTCAGTGGTATTGGGGCTTTTATAAATACATCCAACTAAAATATTCTCTTTATCCTGTACAGTGGAATCTCCCTTATAAGACTCCCTCCCATATAAGACCTACTTTTCTGAGACATTGCCCTTCTTTGTAAGTATTAAAATTACCTCCCTTATAAGACCCCTCCCTTATAAGACCCCTCCCTTATATGACCCCATTTTGGATGAGTTTTGAAGGTCTTATAAGGGAGGTTCCACTGTATTTGGAATTGGCACTAGACTGCCTCTTGGAATGTGTTATTGTTTAAGGCAGTGAATTCTTGTACATGTAAAGGTTTGTCGAAAAACAAGGCTACTCCCCGGCTAGGATTTTTGTTATGGAACATGTTAAAATTTTCTAAGCTGCCTTCTGATGTTACAAACTCTTTTACATTTTTAGGAAAGGTCTCAGTGATAGCAATAATTTTGGGTTCATATTCATCTACTTGGAAAAGAAGTTCGCTTTTTTGTTTAATCTAACATGTCATCAGCATTCTTTCCCTTAGCTAGTCTCTGAGTGTCATTTGCTTTTGTCTTTCTAGTGGGGTGTAGTCAGGATTACACCCTGTATATACCCTGTCCTCTGCTTTGGTCACGCCCTAGTTTAGCTGATATGCATTCCTCACAATCTTTGTTTAGGCTTCTTCTGAGTTGACCTTTACCCTCAGCATTCTTGGTTTATTGCCACAGATCTGTCGAGCCTTCCAAACAAAAGAGTAAATGCATTCAAGAACTCATTAGATCAATATTTTCAAAATATTGTGTATTCAGTAAAATTAAACAAATTAGACAAATAAAGCACGACTGCCTAAGGAGTCGATCGGTAATGCCGATACAACATAAATAGCAAAAAGAACCAATCTAGAGGGCAAAAGGCTGAAAAGCCTATAGTGCCATGATATGATATGAAATATTTATAGTTTCAAGTGGGCGTTCGGGTGCTTACATTGGATGATATGATATGATAATATGACAGGCTGAGATTTCCAGATCAGCAAGATCTGGGCAGACTTTGGTGAACAGGGCCTGTATTCACGTTGAGATAGCATGAGACTTAGCATGATGCTAACTTAGAAGCTCTTCCAAAAGTCCTATTAAATCCTATAGGACATTGGAAGAGCTTCTAAGTTAGCATCATGCTAAGTCTCATGCTATCTCAACGTGAATACAGGCCCAGGTTTTTAGCAGTGTCTATGTCTTTTTTTATTTTCTTCTGCTGTAGTTTTGTTGCTCTCTGGCACATTGACTATGATGAGATGATCCTTTCTTCTCTCTTTCTCTTTCTTTTCATCAAGACCCTTGATGTATGTTTCGAATGTGTCTCTTCAAATAGTCTGATCTCCTAAAAGCAGAAGGGCAGTGAGGACACCTGTGAGGTTTCTTTCTAGAGTGAGTCAGACGATGATTTATCAGAGCACTAGAGTGGGCAAAAGCTTTCCCACAGTCTGAACACACATGGGTTTTTTCACCTGTGTGAATTCTCTTATGCCTCATGAGATGCCAAGTCTTTGAGAACGCTGCCCTACAGACAACACAGACATGGGGTCTGGCACCCTCATGAACTGATTTGATATGGGCCTGTAAAGTATCTGATCTCTTAAAACCACTGTCACAGTGTGGACACTTGTAAGGCCTCTCCCCTGTGTGGACTCTCTTATGTTCCTCCAGGTGATCAGCCCGAGTAAAACTCTTATCACACACATCACACACACATGTCTTACCACCCCTATGGGTCATGTTGTGTTTTTTAAGATGGCTAAATCTATAGGAAGACTTTCTACTCCTGCTCTTTCTATGTTTATCACCAGTATCAGTGCTTATTGTCTGGTTTGTTGTCATTTTCATGTTGCCATGACTACTATCTACCTCCTTAATATCTATGTCTGAGTTGCTACAGTTACTAGCATCACATCTGTCAGGTGTGGAGGATTCAGGTAACCCCATGAGCAGTTTTTCTCCATGAACTGACGCCAGGTGGAGTTCCAAACTGCTGACCAGCACAAAGGCAGCAGGACAAAGGCAGCACGGGTGCTTTGAGTCCAGAGACAGCAGTGAAGTGTTGTCAGACATGGGCTGTACTATGTTGTAGACAGCCAAGGGCTGATCCGGTGAGTCTTCGTCAATGGAGTTTGTAGAATCCAGCTTCTGTAAAAATAAACACAACTACAACTACTTCCCGTCAACTACAGTTCTCTGGAATAACCTGCCTGATTACATAAAACAACTAGATTCTCTCAGTGTCCTAAAGCGCCCCCTTAGTAGCACAGACAATATTGTTCCTACCTATTATTATTTAAAAGACAGATTATCCTAAATAATAATTTGCAAACTGAGACTACAAATGAGTGATCTACAGGACGATCTCTACAAACGGCACATGTCTAACAACTCTGCATGTACTTGTGGCTCTCCTACAGAGAACGCAAACCATTTTCTCCTAAACTGTCCCCTTTATCAACAAGTTCGTATCCAGACAATACAGTTATTACCA
>JAGGCT020004248.1:4651650-4659150 GCA_017654935.2 Phymorhynchus buccinoides | reverse complement strand
AGATGTGCAGCTTATCCTAGGGGGAACTCAAGAAAGCTGTCCAGAACCATGTCCGCTGGAGAACTGTTGCTGATGCCCTATGGAATCAAGGAATAAAAGGGAATAAGTCAAATACCATAAAAACTGGACTATAAGATGCACCTGTATATAAGCCACATCCATTAAATTGACAAAATATTAGGTATTTATTCAGTTTATAAGCCGCATAGAAAATTGTATGTGCACAAACCAACACAAATACAGAAATTCTCCTGTCAGAACATGAGTATTTGATGTTCTCAGACACTTTAAACATGAGATTTGAATCCATTGATTACCAAAACCAGTTTTGAGTCTAAGGAAGCTCAAAGTAGGCTGAAGAATGTGGCCAGAAACAGATTTAATCATACTGATAAATGTAGAATGGAAACAAATCCATAGATAAGCCGCATCAGTTTATAAACCGCATGGGCCAAAGTTGAGGGGAAAAGTAGCGGTTTATAGTCCGCATTTTACAGTAAGTCAAGCAAGCCTTCTTCCTGTTCTTTATGATTACTTTTTCAACTGTTTAATTTGTACTTTAGTTTCGCTGTACAGCTGAAGAGAGGAAGTGGAGAATATCAGCAAGACACTTCCTACCCTTTCACAGCATTACGCTATCTCTAATAGACTTGAATATGCGGCGACTGTGTGGGACCCATACAACAAGCAGGATGGCGACAGGCTTGAGCACGTCCAGAGGCAAGCAGCACGCTTCAACACGAAGGACTACAAGTCCAGAAGCCCTCGATGCGTAACCAAGATGCTGGCAGACCTAAATCTCCCAACACTACAAGAGCGCCGCAAGTAACAACGTCTCAATCTACTGCACAAAGTGGCTGAAGGTCTGATCCCCGCTCTACCGCCTGAGGACTTCCTAACACCTGTAGCCTCCAATTGCAGAAAGATCAGACCTACTAAATTCCAACAGTACGCAAGTGATAACATCACACAGAGACAGGCAGTATGTATCTCCAGAGGCTTCAAAGTACCACCTAGCCACACTGAACAACAAAAAAATCATTTTTTGTAAAAACTATAGTGGAGTGGAATCAGTTAACTGACACCTCCATTTCAGCAGGCCCCGCCAGCACAGCATCATCAGCACCAGGGGCCTGCATCAACCCAAGACTAAAATTAGGGATAGGGGCCATAGGTCAAAGTAGTGGCAAATGAAAGGCAGGAGCTGTGCCGGTCGGGGTTCGTCCCCGGTGAGCGCTTCGCTAGCCGGATTGGTCCAGCCTGGATGCTAAGAAAAAGCCTATGGCCAACTGCAATATATACTGTCAATAATACCATTGCGCTCTCCCAATTTCCGTCGAGTTTATAGCCTTCATAGGCTCCTTCAACATATGAATCCAGATCCAGATCAAGAAGGGAAATGGTAACATACAATTACAGCATGTCAAAGCAAATAGAGGAACGACCAACATGATTTTTGTCCTGCAACAGATCCAGAAAAAATGCAGAGAGCAAAACACAACATACGCAGCTGAGCTTTCATCACATCACATCAGGCTATAGGCTATAAATCTTTTGCCCTCATTAGTGGTGAGTTTTGCATCAGATATTTTAAAAAAAAATAATATTTTATTTGCCCGTGGATTTATTTTGGCATGAGTGCATACTAACACTTAGCTTGTTTTTCATATATACATCCAAATTGGTAGAAAAAGTATGTTTTGATAATTCTTTGTCAATACGATTTTTAAATGCATTTACTGAAGGTGCATTGACGGTATTAAATGATAAATTGTTCCATAAATTTATTATTCTATTAGTAAAGAATGAATAAAACTGTCTAGTGTTGGTTAGTGTTTTGGTTTGTTTAAAATTGTGACCCTGAGTAGTATTATGACTAGATAAGTGGAAAAGAGGTGCAGTAGTTGAGGAATCATACAAACCATGCAAAAACCTCTATCATGTCTCCTCGCACCCTTCTATACCAAGCTTGGTAGATTTAGCCATTTTAGGCGTTCTTCATAATTAAGGTCATGGGTACTAATTATACATCTTGTAAACCTTCTTTGCACACCTTCAATCAAATATGTGTCTTCTAAGATAAGGACTCCAAACAGAGTTACCATGTTCTAAAACAGAACGAATAAGAGACTTAAATAAGGGAACCATTATATCTTTAGTTTTGTAGTTTATTGTTCTCATTACGAGACCTGCCATACAATTAGCTTTCTTAACAATATTAATTTATATGTTCATCAAAACTAAGATTTGGATCAATGATAATTCCCAGATCTTTTTCAGCTGTAGTGGTTTCAAGTTTACAAAGCACCTTACCATCACTCATAAAGTAGTCATAATTGGGATTGTTTCTACCACAGTGCATTACTTTGCACTTTTCTGCGTTAAATTTTAAAAGCCAAGTGTCTGTCCAATCGACTAATTTGTGGATGCATGATTGTAAATTGTCTCTGTCTTGAGTTGACTCTATTGTTGAATATGCTTTGGTATCATCTGTAAACATTTTTATTTTAGTCAACTACATGTAGATCAGGCATGTCATTAATATAGTATATAAAAAGGATCGGACCCAATACGCTCTCCTGGGGGACACCACTAGTAACTGGTATTCTAGGTGATACAGAACCATTAACATTAACATACTGTGTTCTTTGATTTAAAAAGTCCTCAATCCAACTAAGCAACTTCCCTTGAACACCATAACCTTTTAGTTTATTTATTAATCTTTTGTGTGGCACCGTATCAAAGGCCTTTCTCAGATCAAGGTATACAGCATCAGTGGGTTTACCATTATCCAAATAGAACATCCAGTCATAGATAGTTGACAATAGACTAGTTGAGTCACACATGTGTAACCGACCGTTACAAAAACCAACTTGGTCTTCAGAGAGAAGATTAGTATCTGTTAAATGACTACGTAAGACATCACAAATAAACCCTTCAAATACTTTACAGACTACTGACGTGAGACTGACAGGCCGAAAATTTCCTGCACAGCTTTTAAGTCCTTTTTTAAAAATAGGATGCACTTCAACCTATTTCCAATCACATGGTAACACACCCTGATTAACGGTTCTATTAAATAAAAACTTGCGGGGAAAACTAAGTTCATTTTCATCTATCTCACCAAAGCCGGAGGAAGCCAAGGGTCTTAGGTTAGGTTAGGTTAGGTTACTATGGACTATAATAGCCGTTAGGCTTTCAAGAGTCCCATCCTTAACCCTTTCACCGCCAAAGTCGCATTTTAGCACCACAATGATTTAACACCCATGTCACTAAAAGGCATCAAATTAGGGTCTGTTATCCAAAGACCCTATTCTTTTAATTTTGGGAGGTAAGAATAGGCCTTACTTTAAATATGTCACAGAAGAATCCCCAATATTACAGACAATTTTATTCTCTGCCCAGGTAAATTTAATGGAATTTTTTTTTTGCTGAAAAATGGCTGGCAGCGAAAGGGTTAATAATATGATTTTTAACGTACAAGGTTTGTGGTGCACTCAGGTTTTAGATAATCATTCATCATATTCATATGACACATTTTTATAATATTCCCAGTCGTCTAATACTAGTAATAGATTTTTGAAAATGTTAGTATTAAATTACTTTGCTAGTCACATTTGAGATGTGGGTGTCCCATCTAAGGTTTTTCTATCAATAAATTATCTTCCCTTACTCAGTATTTGACATAACACTGATTATAAAGATGGGACTATCTAAAAAGCTTAACAGCTTGTGTTGTCCCTATCTACTACTACTACTACTACTACTACTCAAGGTTTACTGGCCAACACGTGGATTACCTTATCCTAAATTTGATGTAAAAACCGTCGGTATGAAATTGTCAAATTCTGCATAACCAAATCCTCTACAGTTTGCTATTAAATTATCGAGTAAGAAAGCTGTAGACTACTCACACAACCAAGTTCCGTCGCGATTTATCGTCAGAAGTGGCGTCTGCGACGTATACAGACAGAAACAGAAACAGAAACAACATTCAGTTCTGTAGCAGAGCAATTTACACACCGTTTGAAGGCGTTTGCATTTTCTTTCTTTGCGAAATTTCTTAGTAAGAGAGTTAAATCCCTTTGGTTGAATTGACGTAACTTCCTGGCCATTGTTCCAGAAGTCGAATCAGAGAAGCTGGTCAGGTCAATCAAGTCAAGTAAGACGACTAGGCCTCGCGGCCTCTCAAGCGTCTTTTCTCTTTGTTGTTTTTACCCTTTGGATTCAGTTGGCACAACTGTGACGGTTTCTGCATATCTGCATTTATAGTTGATAGGGCCACATCGTCAGGGTTTACCTGACCAAAATATTCATCAACAAAACTAGTTTGACTATCTCTGGAAGTTGAGTCTAAAGACGGAGGTCGTTCGCCAAGTCGGCGAATAGGGATAGGGTTAGAACTGATCGACCGAAAAAGGGATAGGGTTAGAAATGGGGTAAGGGTAGGGTTAGAACTGTAAACAACCGAAATAAATCAAAATGATTTTAGCAAATTTCATCACCAAAATAATTGACGGAAACTTCAGTATGAGAACAATAGCACAAGTTAAGTGTTCTTTTCGACTGTTGTGGTTGGCGAACGGCCTCTGTTTAGACGCATGTGTATTAGGATGGTTATAACAAAAATTATTTTATTTATTTTTTGTCAAATCCTAATGAAATTATGTCATTGGAAAGAGCTCGAAAATACCTTTAAAATGATACCCAAATTATCAAAATCGGTCGAAAATTGAGAAAGTTACGACGTTTTAAAATGATAGCCTTTTTTACATGAGCGACATAAGAAAAAGTTGATCAACTCGATCGTCAGTGTGACGCGGCAAGAAAACCCCCAAAATGTCGGACTAGGCTAACACCTCCGATTAGATTAACCTCGCAAAGTACCTGATTATAAACTTACATGCACCAAATTTTGCACACTAACTAGTAGCAAATTGGTTGAATCTATTATGCTATAAAAGCCTTGCTGACAGTTCAGTTCTATTTGACGGAGGAATCAGACCTAAAAATTTGAGCGCTTGACACTCACGAACTTGCGTCCACTTGTAAGTTGTAAACAAAAACCGGTCAAGACTAACGGGAAAAGTGTCCGCTGCACAAAAAAAATGCCCGGATGGGTCAGCAACAAGAATAACTACCAATGAAAACAAAGCAAAGACTGACCACTTGGCACGAAGCCAAAGTACGGGTTCGACATTTTGAGGGGAAACTATCGAGTCGGGTTGACCCGATTTCGTCCTTGCTATCTGTATCGGTCATACTAGTATTTTAATTTACTAAGGTACGTAGTATGGGGAGACCGCACACACTCACACACACAAGCGTGCTCATGCACGAACACGTCATGCACAATTATATAACAAAATAAACTTATTGAATAGCTCTCATGCTAAAAACAATTGTATTTCTATACGCATAGAGGAACACATACATGCACGCGCATGCACCCACGTACACACAATCAAATACACACCACACATATACATGCATAGAGGCATGCTCTCCTTTCTGTCTTCTTTGTCTTTTGAATTCATTTGTTAAAATGTCCGGCTAATGTTAAGATCAGCTCCCTCCGCTGTTCCAGGGTAAAGTTGGCCAATCAGCTCTCTCCGATTTACCTTTTCCGTTAAGCTGATTCGCCAACTTCACCATGGAACAGCGGAGGGAGCCGATCTCAACATTTGCCAAATGTCCTTTTCTTAACCACCTTATTTAATATGCATGTACAAACACACGCAGGGGCGCACATGCTTTACTCAAATTTACCTGTTACATTTTTTCCAGTTATTTTTTTTTCCTACAACCTCTGGAGACAACCAGACTCGATTAGTTTTGATGTAATCAGACCTTGATCGTGCTCATTTAAGATCGGATTTGGAGTAATGTTTGGTTTAGGGCGATGGTGTTTCAGCTGTTTGGACTGGGGGTATTAAGAGGGGAGCAAGAAAGTGTGTGTGGGGGGTGGGTGGACGTCCAAATCACATGAGGTAAAAGACAGCAGGGAAGTGGGGCAGGGGTGAGGTAAAATAAAATTGACAGATGGAGGGGGTGGTGGTGGTGGCTATGTTTATGATTGTGGTAGAGCAAGCTGGGTTTTATTTATTTAATTTGTTGGCTGTAAGTGTGTGTGCATATGTATTCATGTTAAAATAAAGTTAGAGGTAAGTAGAATTAGATGATTTTGCATATCTTCTTGTTCTTCAAGTGATCTCAAGACACTGCAGTTGCGCAGTAGTTCAAAACTTGAAGGATTGACAAGCATTTTAAAATGCTGTCATGGTTAGATTGTTAGGAATACTACAACATTTCAACATGGAATATAGATGGATCATAAAGAGTAAAGGTTTGTCTTAAGTTTAACATGTGTTTTACAAACTGGGTATCTGAAAAATCAGAGAGAAAGTAAACATTCATTTTGAATATAATTGTGTGACTGAGAAGAATGATATGCATACAGTACACTCATCAGCAATTGTACAATATTCATGTTTCAGCACTTAGCGCAAAGATGGCTTCAGCAACTGCACAATATCGACAACGTGTGAAGGAAGACCCTCAGAAATATGCAGAATATTTAGAGAAAGAAAGGGAGCGAAGTAAACGATACCGCCAACGGAAGATGTACAGAGGAATACAGCAAGCAGCAGATCACTCTATGGACAATTTCTTCGTTGACAACAATTTCCTTGGAAAGACCAGTGAAACTTATGAAAGATATGTGTTTAACACTCGAAAGCAGGAGGCCCATGAGACTATGGATGACTATATTTCTGCTCTATGCACTCTTGCTTCAACCTGTAATTTCTGTGATTGCTTGAAAGACAGTCTGTTGAGAGACAGAATTGTCTTAGGCATCAAAGACAGCTCTACCAGAAGGCGACTATTGCAAGAAGCTGATCTGAATCTGGAGACCTGCAT
Organism: Phymorhynchus buccinoides; assembly: GCA_017654935.2. Lineage (NCBI taxonomy): Eukaryota > Metazoa > Mollusca > Gastropoda > Neogastropoda > Raphitomidae > Phymorhynchus > Phymorhynchus buccinoides. The sequence goes on along the minus strand of JAGGCT020004248.1, from coordinate 4,652,229 downwards.
CGCTATGTGCCGTGCTGCTGAAGCTACTTCTCCATCTCAGCCAGTCAAAACTGCGACATGGACTGAGGGTACTTCTGCAGTTCAAGCTGGTTCTGTATCATCTGGGGATCAGAGGCCAGGAAAGAAGCAGGATTTCTCTCTGAGCTTCAGGTGAGAGAATGTTTAGAATAGGTTTTATCATTTTTTTTATCTTGAAACGGGAGTGGGGGTGGGAGTGAGAAATATTTGATAAATGTATCCTTTCTTTCAGCATTTGGCATCAGTATTTTGATGACTCTGATGTATTGACCTTTGTGGAAGGGGGTGGTATCCAATAACAAATTTTTAAAAAGCTCATCAAAAGTACTGGCTGCATAGATGATTGATTCAATAAGGGGTGGGTAGGGGAGGTGTGTTGAAGGGTAGAAGGAGGTAAAAGGCAGAAGTGGTTTGGGTGCAGTGGGTGAGGAAGGGCCCAGGAGGGAGGCTGATGTAGCTGCCTCAGAGGAATGCACAGTTGTTCTGCATGGCGGAAGTGAGTAGGTTGTTAGACATGTGCCTGTGGAGATCATTGTTACAGTTAAACTTTGAAATTATAAC
>JAGGCT020004248.1:4561650-4646650 GCA_017654935.2 Phymorhynchus buccinoides | reverse complement strand
CGTAACCGTAGAACACCTATTCACACCCTGCAACACAATAGCCCCCTAACTTGACAGTCTAATAACAAAACTCAAAGCAAACAACATCCCCTTCACTAAACAATCAATAATACACAACCAAACCTCTGGCTGGCAGCCAATAATTTGGCTGGCGGAGGCTCTAGGGCAGGCATCATTTGGCTATCTTTTCTGAACCTAGGGTTAGGGTTAGGCATCTCATGGCCTGGTAACCCTAACCCTAACCATAGGGCAGGCATCATTTGGCTATCTTTTCTGAACCTAGGGTTACGGTTAGGCATCTCATGGCCTGGTAACCCTAACCCTAACCCTAGGGCAGGCATCATTTGGCTATCAATTCTGAACCTCAATCAACTTTCTCTACACTTTCAAGCCCGTCCCCGTGACCCCTGGTCCGGTGTATGCTCCCTCTCCTAGGGGCCTTACTCCCCCATCCTAGCGGCTACGGCAGCTCCCCCCCCCCACCGGTCGGGGCGCCTGACGGGGGCGCGGACCCACTCAGAGCCCCATTGACTCAGTCGAGTGATGCCGCGTCCCCTGGCTGGCGGTCCGCCCCCTGGGGGGTGTCACTTTGGTCACTCTCACCCCCCTCTCCAGCCGGTCCTTGTCTCCGGGGGCAAGTGAGTCGCCGGGGGTTGCCTTCCGGAGCTGTACACCCGATCGCCCTTACCAGGGGTGTGCGGTTCCGGCTGACACCCCCCGGCGACTCCCCCCCCCCCCGGTTCGAGTGGCATCTCCCTGGACCGGTCCCCGGGCCTAGCCAGCCATAGTCCGTTCCCCCTCCCCCCAGGCTTGTCACATCGCAGGGGATCACATGTCCCCAACAGGTTTGGGGACCCCCCTCCCCCAACTTTCCTCCTATCGTCCCACCAAAGGGGGCCAGCCCCAGCCCCCAACCCCTTCTATGATGGGCCACAACCTTATCTATCATAATCACTCTCTGCTACTCACCATCCATATCCACCCACCACTATTCTTAAAATTACAGTTACTACCACCCCGCCCCTCATCAGCTAAAACCTATAGTCAAACTAAAATCAACTTGCCTCCCATGGAGGAGTCTCGCCTCGGTCCAAACTTTAAAATTACAATTATTCACGCGGATTGGCAGTCGATCACCCTCAAACTAACTTTTACCCTAACGCTTTTACCATATTTTTAAAACATCCAACCTCTTTTATGTAAAGTTTTAAACTTCATTTTAAAAAAATGCTTTTATTAAACATAAAAACGAACAAGAATAACCTGGAATGCACTTTTGTTACGTGCGAGATCGAAGTCAACTAAAGTAATAGTGAAAGTTAATTTTATTCCCTTTCCCCCTATCCAAAAGTAAACCACTAATGCCCCACATGGCCGAAAGGCCGAAGAGGGCGTAAAATCCTATTATCATCGTGGATTTTTCCAATTTCAAATTTATCAGCGCTGTTAAGTCTGTTTCCTTCCACATTCTCCAGCCTATGTTTTAGCTTCACTGTAGCTCAAAACTGGTTTTGACGCTTAACAGATTTATAGAAAGTGTTTGATAGCATTAAATAGTCATGTTGGAGTAACATAATTTCTATTTTTGTGTTGCTCTCAGCTCATGTGTTTTTTTGTTTTTGGGGTGTGTTTTTTCACTGTTCTCTCACTTTACTTATACAAAACACATGATAACATTGTTCTCTCTCTTTACTTATACAAAACATGTGATAACATTGTTCTCTCTCTTTACTTATACAAAACATGTGATAACATTGTTCTCTCTCTTTACTTATACAAAACACATGATAACACTGTTCTATCTCTCTTTACTTATACAAAACACGTGATAACATTGTTCTCTCTCTTTACTTATACAAAGTACATGATAACACTGTTCTCTCTTTACTTATACAAAACACATGATAACACTGTTCTCTCTCTTTACTTATACAAAACACGTGATAACATTGTTCTCTCTCTTTACTTATACAAAGTACATGATAACACTGTTCTCTCTGTACTTATACAAAACACTTGATAACACTGTTCTCTCTCTTTACTTATACAAAACACTTGATAACACTGTTCATTCTGTTTACTTTTTTTTAAAAACTGATCTCTTTACTTTACACAAAACACACTGATAAACTGATCTCTCTCTTTACTTTACACAAAACGCATTGATAAACTGATCTCTCTCTTTACTTTACACAAAACACATTGATAAACTGATCTCTCTCTTTACTTTACACAAAACACATTGATAAACTGATCTCTCTCTTTACTTTACACAAAACAAAGTTCATAATTAATCATTGGTGCATATTTCTATTGAATACATAGTGTGTCTGCTTATTAATAATACTGTCTGTTTTCCTTGTGACAGATCAAATCTGCTGTTTGTAATTGTGCTCCTTCAGATGGGGCAGTGTCGGGTTAAAATTCCTAGCTCGTTAAAAATTCCTAGCTCGCTATACTATAAGACTGACTATTTGCGGCATTTTGCGACATTGAGCATGAACGACAAATTTCACTTTTTTCTAGGGTTAGGGTTAGGTAAATGGTTCAAGTAACGAAAAAGTGAAATTTGTGGTTGTGGCAAATAGTCACTCTCATAGTAGCGAGCTAGGAATTTTAACGAGCTAGGAATGTTAACCCTACAGGCAGTGGCCTTATTGAATACAAATATCATTGCATTTTTCTTTCACACAAACGTATACATACATACACATGCACACACACACACACACACACACACACACACACACACACACACACACACACACACACACACACACACACACTTTTCTCTGTGACATTCCAGAGGGCATCCAAGATGGGCGATTCCCCAGACATAAACTTTTTTCTTTTTTTTTAAATTTTAGGTGCCAACAAGCTGCAGATACTGCAGATGTTTATTTCCAAATATTTTACATGATCATCAAGGAACAATGTTCAGAACTACGTCCAAAACGAATAAATCACAATAAATTGAAAGACACGCAAGAAACAAAACCTCTCGCATGCTCAGAAGCATAATGATACATGTGTTGATTTTTTTTAGTAAGGTGGACAAAATCTACAGCTTTTTCTTTGTCCACCTTTTGCGGCTGCGGCTTATAAACTGCTGTGGCCTTGAACAAATACTCAATATTATGTCAATTTAAGGGATGCAGCTTATATACAGGTGCGTCTTATAGTCCAGTTTTTACAGTAGAAGATATTGTGACGAAGCAAAAATGCATGCGTGTGCGTGTTGTGTGTGTGTGTCAGTGTGTGTGTGTAAACAAACAGTTGATTATTGTGTGTTGCAGGTTTTCCCAGGGACAGGACTGATCGTAAAGTGAGTACTATCGTCGTCTTATGTGTTTTTACTGTCACTTTTATTATGTCCTTTTTGTATGTTGTTCAAAGCTAAGTCAAATTGTTTACTGGCTGTAATCTTGACTCTTTGTGCTGCAGCCAAGGGGATTAGTTGGTTTGGGGGGAAACTTCCCAAGTGACAGCTGTCCTTAAGTCCATTTGGTCAAGAGAGTGAAGATGTCCCCTGGGCAAGAATTTTCAACAACCAAAATAATGTCCCAGCTTTCCAGAATAACGGTTGCCTCCTATGCTGTCTGGGAGTCATTGTTGAACAAGTCTGACTGGGGCACATACACACACACGCGCGCACACGCACGCACACGCACACACGCACACACACTAAACACACTAACTCGCTAAAACACACATACACTAACACTTACACTAACACACACTCACACACATGCACACTGTCACTAACACTAACACACACTCACTCGCACACGCACACACACACACACACAACACACACACGCACACACACACACATCCCATGGTTTTTAATTGTGTGTTTCCCACCCTTGTCCGACTTCCAAGTGTGTAACAAAACTGAACTATGTTGAATAAGAGATTATGGTATGGTATACTATGACAGGGCACCAGCAAATGTTTAAAAAAAAGATTAGTGGCAAAGTCTGTGCAACCATTGTGTTTATGCATAAGTTTGCACCATTACAAAGCATGTTTTCCACTTTGTTTGTGGCAAGCAATCACACACAGATCCGTTTATTTGTCAGGGAAGTTTGTGTGTGAGTTTTTCAGCCCCCCTTCCCCCCAAAAAGCTACATACATGTATGTGCATAAAATAGTATGGCTAAGTGTAGAGTCTTAGTTTTTGTGTGTGAGTTTTTCAGCCCCCCTTCCCCCAAAAAAGCTACATACATGTATGTGCATAAAATAGTATGGCTAAGTGTAGAGTCTTAGTTTTTGTGTGTGAGTTTTTCAGCCCCCCTTCCCCCAAAAAAGCTACATACATGTATGTGCATAAAATAGTATGACTAAGTGTAGAGTCTTAGTTTTTGTGTGTGTGTTTTTTATTGAACAAAATCTATGAAGATGATGTCTGAGATGAACATTTTGCTTTGTATTGTGCATTTCTGTTTTCACAGAAACAGGAACCAGCATGGTCCATGGAGGAAAACTCACCAGATCAGCCCTCAGCTGTCTACAGCACAGTACAGCCCATGTCTGACAACACTTCTGGGTCACTGCTGTCTCTGAACACAAGTCATGAGTGCTATTTTTGTTCCGCTTCCTTTGTGCTGGTCAGCAGTTTGGAACTCCACCTGGCGTCAGTTCATGGAGAGAAACTGCACATGGTGTTACCTGGGTCCTCCACACCTGACAGATGTGATGCTGGTGACTGTAGCAACACAAACATAGATAAGGAGGGAGATACTGATGGGAAGAGGAAAAGGAAGGGGGGAAAGAAAGTTGATAATAAAGATGGAAGGAAAAGGAGTAGACATCATGTGTGTGATGTCTGTAGAAAGTCTTTCCCTGTCCCCAGCTTACTGAAGAGACACAAACTGAGCCACAGTGGCATAAAGGCATTTGTGTGTGATGTCTGTACAAAGTCTTTCACTTTACTCAGCAAACTGAAAACACACAAACTGATTCATAGTGGTGTTAAGCCATTTGTGTGTGATGTGTGTGGTAAAGGTTTTACTCAGGCTGGTAGTCTGACAACACATAAAAGAATCCACACAGGGGAGAGACCTTACCAGTGTCCACTCTGTGATACTGGTTTTAAAGGGTCAAGTCACTTACAGGGCCACTTAAAGTCAGTCCATGAAGGTACCAGACATCTCTGTGATGTTTGTGGGGCAGCTTTCTCTACGACTGGCAGTTTAACAGTGCACAGGAGAATTCACACAGGTGAAAAACCCCATGTGTGTTCAGACTGTGGGAAGGGTTTTACCAGGTCTGGTGATCTCGCAAAACATCGTCTCAGTCACACTGGAGAGAAACCCCATGTGTGTCCAGACTGTGGGAAAGGTTTTGCTCTCTCCGGTGCTCTAAGAAAACATCAACGGACTCACTTTGGTGTAAAACCTTACTGCTGTCCTCACTGTCCTTATGCTTCCGCACAGTCAGGGAATTTAAAGACACACATTAAGACAAAACACCACTAACACAGAGCTTAATCTAGAGCGCAGGATTGGTAAAATCCCCCGAAATTTTGTTCCTTCCCGCGATAATCGGCGCGGGGAGCGGGCCGAGTCACGCACATTTGCAGAACGGCCCGCAGTTTTTAACCGATCGATGCGGGAAGACCTTCGTCGTTTGCTAAACCCGTCATCTGGACAAACTGAAAGTATCGAGCAGGAGTGAAGGATTTCTCGACATTTCATTGGTTTTTGACAAAATGTTAGTGTTAATCAACCAATCGCGTTCTTCTCGTTCTACCGACAGGAAGTTGCGAGAGTTTCGGCCGCCATCTTGAATGTTTTTCAAAATGAAGCGGGCAGGGACCCTGTTTGATTTTGGATTTTCGCGGAGGCAAAGTCAAAACAAAAAAATCCTGTTCCAAGCGATTGTGAAGACCTCGAAGAAAAGGCTTCTACATCTAAAACGTCGGAAAAGAATGACAACAGTGGCAGTGCAAAGGAACATCAGTTCCAAAATGTCTGGTCGAAAAAGTGGCCGTGGCTGACAAAGAAAAGTTAAAGTCTGTGTACGAGGGTGGGGGAGGTACTGGTTCTTATGCATGTGATGTGGGGTTGGATAGGGGGGAGTGCCCCCCTTTTTTTTATATGAGGGGGGGACTGCCCCCCTTTTTCAGAAATCCTAGATTAAGCTCTGTAACACTGTCACAGTACAAGAACGCAGTAACTTATCAGATAGGATCATGTATAAACTTGTGAACTATTCCAGTTCGACCAATTCTTTGTGCAGGATACAATTTTTATACTTCTAGTTTTATGAGAATGGGAATTCACTGGACAAGGGACAGTGTGTTTTCTTTTGTATCATGTTGTGTCGATTTGTATGTGCATGTACAGAATGTCTGATGCCTTTGAGTGACTAAACCACTGAACCAATCATAGTAGAACTTGGCAGAATGTATGATGCCTTTGAGTGACTGAACCACTGAACCAATCATAGTAGAACTTGGCAGAATGTCTGATGCCTTTGAGTGACTGAACCACTGAACCAATCATAGTAGAACTTGGCAGAATGTATGATGCCTTTGAGTGACTGAACCAATCATAGTAGAACTTAGCAGAATGTATGATGCCTTTGAGTGACTAAACCACTGAACCAATCATAGTAGAACTTGGCAGAATGTATGATGCCTTTGAGTGACTAAACCACTGAACAAATAATAATAGAACTTGGCAGAAGCTGCCTACTGTCACCCTGTTTCATGCTCTGTATGTCAGTTTTACCAAATGACAACTGACGTAAATGCTCTCTCTGTGACTTCTTCTTTTGTTTTGATATTTTTTTATAATAAGTAATAGATACAGGATTGATCAGAATGTTGTTCTTGGCTTACCCTGGCTAAAAGACTCCAGGGATCATCCTAACAAGCAAGCCGTATAAATACACTCCCAATCCTTGTGAGGTTTTTAAAAAATGAAAAATAATGTGAACAACCAAAGGGAGTCAATTCATTACAGGTCGTAGTCTGCTGATCCAACAGGAGTTTTCTCCCTTGTTTTGATTCTTTCGTTTTGTTCTTTGTGTTGAACAGGGAGTACAGTGTACATGGCTGTGCCATCTTGTTGTCATCAGATTGTTGAGGATGCTGGGAGTACAGTGTACATGGCTGTGCCATCTTGTTGTCATCAGATTGTTGAGGATGCTGGGAGTACAGTGTACATGGCTGTGCCATCTTGTTGTCATCTGATTGTTGAGGATGCTGGGAGTACAGTGTACATGGCTGTGCCATCTTGTTGTCATCAGATTGTTGAGGATGCTGGGAGTACAGTGTACATGGCTTTGCCATCTTGTTGTCATCAGATTGTTGAGGATGCTGGGAGTACAGTGTACATGGCTGTGCCATCTTGTTGTCATCTGATTGTTGAGGATGCTGGGAGTACAGTGTACATGGCTTTGCCATCTTGTTGTCATCAGATTGTTGAGGATGCTGGGAGTACAGTGTACATGGCTTTGCCATCTTGTTGTCATCAGATTGTTGAGGATGCTGGGAGTACAGTGTACATGGCTGTGCCATCTTGTTGTCATCAGATTGTTGAGGATGCTGGGAGTACAGTGTACATGGCTGTGCCATCTTGTTGTCATCAGATTGTTGAGGATGCTGGGAGTACAGTGTACATGGCTGTGCCATCTTGTCATCAGATTGTTGAGGATGCTGGGAGTACAGTGTACATGGCTGTGCCATCTTGTCATCAGATTGTTGAGGATGCTGGGAGTACAGTGCACATGGCTGTGCCATCTTGTTGTCATCAGATTGTTGAGGATGCTGGCCACTTCAGCTGAACATAAAGAAGACACAGCTGTCATGGACTCTATGTGTGCTGCAGTTACCTACGCTCTTTTTTTAATTAGGCCTTCATGGTACTTCTTTTTTCTTTTCCAATAACTGAGCTCGGTTCTTCTTCTTCTTTCATTTCACAACTGTCATCGTCGTTTTTATGGTTTTGTTGTGGGGGACTCCAGTCAGGCAGAAAAATTTGATGATGATCCATGTATCCAATCGGTTGACATCACCTTATGTTTAATGTCTTCACATAGTCTTCAAATATTATAATTTATATGTATGCTTGTCATTTCATGTGCTATCTTGATTCATGCTTAATGGCTGCAGAATGCAGTGAGCAGATTAATGCTTATATTGTGAAAGTAAGTTTTGTGTATGTAACCTTTTTTTTATATTTGTTTCTTTGGGCTTTTTTATTATATGAGAAATAGGGTTTTTTGTGCTACTTGGAATTTGTGAGTACTTTTTATTTTATGGATTAACTGGTTGTTGGGGGGAAAAAAGGTGGGAGAGAGAGAGAGAATGTGTGTGTACCAAAAAAACGCAGTCCATCGTGCCTCAATGACTATTGTCCTGTCGCACTCACGTCAATTGTTATGAAATGTTTTGAAAAAATCGTCTTACAACGTCTTCTCAAGACCACAACAGAGCATCTTGACCTGCTTCAATTTGCATACAAGCAGAACAGATCCACAGATGATGCAACACTCACAATTCTACATAATGCATACACTCATCTAGAAAACCGAAACTCTTTTGTCAGAATTCTCTTCATTGACTTCTCGTCTGCTTTTAGCACCACACAACCCCATCTTTTAGCAAACAAACTAATAAACATGAGTGTCAACAATAGACTAGTTTTATGGATTCTAGATTTCCTACCTAAACGCACGCAGACTGTGAGATTTCAAAACTCTGTCCTCCACAATGTCTGTATCCACCGGCTATCCCCAAGGCACTGTCCTATCTCCTGTTCTCTTCACCCTTTACACAAATGATTGTAAAGGAACAGATTCTATCTACTACCCCTGTCATTAAATACTCTGATGATACAGCTTTAGTTGACCTTTCTAACTCGGACAGTACTTACTTTGAGCAGGTTGAAAAGTTTGTGTCCTGGTCGGTGGTGTGAGGAAAACTATCATGACCTCAAAGTAACAAAAACAAAAGAAATGGTAGTCAACTTTAGGAAATCCCCGGTACCAATGCCAAATCAAAGGTGTGACAGTCGAAAGGGTAGATGAATACAAGTATCTGGGAACAATCATAGACAATAAGTTTATTTTTAGCTCATGTTGATCATGTTTCCAAGAAATGCCAGACAAGGATGTACTGCCTGAGAAAGCTCAGATCTTTCAATGTTAGCACAGATCTTCTCCAAAGCTTCTATTGTTGTTTTCTTCAATCTATTATAACATTTTCCTTCATTTGTTGGTACGGTGGCTTGAATGTAAAACCCAAGGGTATTCTGAATAAGATTGTGAATGTTGGTAGCAAGATCATGGGTAGAAAACAAGACAGTTTGTGTTTGTTGTATGAAAAACGTGTAGTTCGAAAAGCCAGGGAGATCGCTAATGATCAAAGTCACGTTCTATCGCATTGCTATGAACTATTGCCATCTGATAGACGGTTCCGCATTGTTCGTTGTAGAACAATTAGAAAGTCAGCTAGTTTTGTCCCTAAGTCAGTCTAACTTCTCTCGAAGATCTCTGCTAAGACCAAATAATAAGGAATTATACATTAACTTAGGCCTAGAGGTATATCTGGTCATGCTAAAAACCTGTACAGTAGTGTGTGTGTGTGTGTGTGTTTGTCCATATGTCTCTGTGTCTGTGTGGGCGTGAGAGAGAGTGAGAGAGAGGGAGGCGCATGAAATTTTGGGAACGGGAAAGGACACAAAATATGTGAAAGCTTGGGGTAACTTGGAGAGGGTGGAGGTTTGGGGGTAGGGTGGGGGTGAATAAATGAATGCGAGGATAGAAATGGTGGGGAAGAGGGCAGTTCTTAATGTTTTTGTATCGACCCTAACTATGTTCAAATTTTTTTGTGAAGCATGATTTGTTATTCATTTTTCCTTAGTTTTGTTTCCATTTTTAAATTAATGCATGTAAATGTGTTTCCTTGCTTGTATTGTGCTTGTACGAGACCACACTGTAATTTCACCTTACGTAATAATAAAGTATTTTTGACTTTGACTTTTTTTACTTTGACTTTGTGTGTGTGTGTGTGATTTAGTGCACAACACAGGAGTGACAGTGACACAAACAAAACATCCACTCAGTATAATACACCAAACCAAACTAAAGTTTGCTTGTTTTATTATTATTTGGAAATGTTTCAAGTCTAAAGCTCAAATTAAAATACATAAAAAACTATTTAGGAAAAATTCCAGATAACAAGCAGAATGAACAAAACTATATAAAAAGAAAAATTCAATTGATTCTCAAAATAAAGAATCCTCGAAGAAATACAGACAGAGGGCACAGAGAACACAGACTGAGCAGATAACATGAACAGTGTATCTCTGAAAAAGACAACACACAAATCATGAGGTCTTTCTGAAACCCAGCATGTACAACATTCACACCTGAAGAAAAACACAATGAACAACAACCAAGCAAGGCATTCCACTTCATACCAGTGTGAGCCAGTCAGTCGTGTCCCATTATGACTTCCAGATAGCAGAGGAGGCAGCTGCTATTCCAGAGGGCTGGGCTGATATCTGTTTATAGTGGAGAAGCCTTGCCCAGAGTACATCCCCACTCTCTCAGCCAAGAGGAGTTTAGGACAGCTTGGATTGGAGAAAGTCCCCAAAGGCCAAGTTATAGTCATTCATGAAACACTAAGCTGTACAATGATTTTCCATTGCTGCAGAACATCATTTATCCTACAGCTCTCACTCACTTTACTATTGGCCCCAACTTCAGGCTAATGTCAACCAATGACAAAAGCCACACAGATGACACAACACTTATCTGTCAGTATGATTTTTTTTTTTTTTAATTAAGCAAAAATTATTCCTTTGGATGTTCTGGTGAGACCCCACCAATAAAATGCCATAGAAAAGAGAACAGCAGCAACATATCTTCGGTGACATTCACAAACCTCATATCTCAATGTTGGTGGTTTTAAAGAAAAACGAATTTAACTGTTTTAAAAAGTAACTGCGTTCACCACAATTGATTAACTATGATGAATATGTTGTTTGAGACATTGCAAGTTTAGTCCTGCACTTTCTGTTTAAAATATTACTGAAAACGTTGTTTTTTTAGACTTGAAAAGAACGAAGATACGAGGTTTTTGTCCTTAACTAGATCTGAATTTGGGACTTACGAAGGTTTTCTTCTATTTTCACAATCTCAGTGTTACCCCAGATAGAAAGTCGTTAAAGATACGAGCTTTTGGTGGAAGGCCCCCCCTGGAAAAATGAAAAGAACTGACTATGTATCTAACTCAAACCCCCCAAAAATCGAGATACGAGGTTTTTGAATGTCACCGACGATATATCAAAGAAATAGTTGCAGTGATTATTTGTATTAAAAAAAATACACAACAAAACGGATTCTATAGCCTCAGTTCACCACCCCTGAGAGAAGAGCTGTCTCTGTAGATTGAAACATATCAATTTAGTCAAAGGCACTTTAGGTTTGCTGTCCAAGCACTGGTACCCAGTCTCCCCCTATTTCAGTTTGACAATGCAGTGACCACACAGCTGCAGCTACTTTGAACATTTTGCACGATAACAGACTTTTGCAGAGTGTGGCTGGTCTCTTAATCACTTAATTGTTATTTTTAACTTATTCCCTTCTGACTGTTTCCTACTATCATGTGTCAAACACAAGAGAAGGGGGAAGCAAATCTAGATAGTTGAATATGCTTGAGAGTTCGTCGACGGCACTATTTTTGACATACCTCAGTTGACCTGGTCTGGTGCCATAACCATTTTGTTTGAAAGAGAGAGAAAATGGAGTTTTACGTCAGTAATCTTGGTCTGAATCAGACACATATGGGACATTTGTAAATACAAATATTGTTGGAACAATACTGGAGGCAATGCCCGGAGGCAGTACGAAACCAGTAAAGTCCCGATTTTTTAAATTAATACAGAATAGATAGCTGTAGCGGTGACCACGCCTCGGTTAAACCTCATCGGCTATGGCACCGCCACAAGTAGTTGGTTGCTGTTATTTTGATTTTGTTTGAAAGAATATCCCGGTGCATTACATGTGTTATAGTGAGGGATACTTGTAAAAGTTGGACTAGCCAGAAGGAAGGCACACACTGCCACTTTGCCACATATGGAGCGCCCCTCGTATAAATAGATAGATCACACTAACCGCAACAAAAAAATATTCCGCCGATTTCCCTCTCCAATAGAAGTGTACTGTATTAAAATATTCATAAACATATTATTGCTATAAACGGTTCAGCATCAAACATGGTTAATCCAACTACAGTAACGTACAGTGGAACCTCCCTTATAAGAGAAACCTCCCATTATAAGACTCCCTGCCACATAAGACCTACTACCGGTACTCAGACAGTTCCCTTCTTTGTATTTATTAAAAATTTTTTTTATTTTATAAAGATACCCTCCCTTATAAGACCTCATTTTGGATGATTTGTGAAGGTCTTTTAGGGAGTCTTCCACTGTATAATACAAATTCAGACAGATTTTCAACAAAAAATAATCTGAATTTTCACTACCGTATTTTACGAACTACAGGGCGCACCTGATTATAAGGCGCACCAAGGCCCAAATTCTACACAAAATTCAGATTTTGTTATATATAGTTTTTTTTTTTATACTATATCAGTAAATTGGTTCCACTGATCACACAGGAAGGTGAGGTCAGTAAACCCGCCAGGCTGGGAAGGGAGGGGGGGGGGGGGGGGAGGGAATAGACCAAGAATGTTACGGGTGACTATCAAAACAAAAGAGAAGCAAAGAGAAATAGTAAGGAAAGCTCCTGAGGTAAACAAAAACAAAGGCCAATCTAAAGAGAAAGTGTACATTAACCCTTTCCGGCTGCCAGCCATTTCTCAGCAAAAACACCTCCCTTATATTTATTTACATGGTAGAGAAAAATAATCATCTGCAATATTGGGGATTCTATATTCTGTGGCAGGCACAAAGTAAAGCCTATCCTTACCTCCCAAAATTAAGAAAATAGGGTCTTTGGATAACAGACCCTGGTCTATTAATGCCTTTTAGTAACATGGGTATTAAATCATTGCCTCTGGGGTGCAAAACTGCGACGAAAGGGTTAACGATTACACACAGAAGACGCCAGAAAAACAAAGACGCATGAAAAGCTGGGGAAGAAAACTTAGTAATCAGAAACGTGAAAGTGGTAGGAAAGCTTTGAAGGCTGGCCCTGGTGGGCAGCAGCAGCTAGTCTGGTGGAGGCGCTTCTGCCGCCACAGCAGCTGCTTCTGGAAAACAGTGACTGAACGGCCGACCTCATGTGTAGTGATATTCTTCTTCTTCTTCTGCGTTCCCAGGCCATATGACCATAATGGGTAAGGTACGTATGTGTCTGGTTTTCAGTTTTCACTGGTCTCCCCGCTGCGTACAGCCGACACGTGACATTCCGATTTCGGAGGAGCCGCTCAAAGGAGAAAAATTATTTGGAAGATTTTTTTTTTAAAGGCAGGAGAATGGGCCAATAAGTCAGAAATATAGCAGATGATAGAAAGCAAAGGGAAAAGGCAGAGTCAAAGAGAGTGGCAGATTAGAGGAAGCTACACTGAAGCACAGAACTTTCAGAAGGTCGCCCGGGGAACTATTTTTACAAAGGACCCCCGGCCCGGTATCCCCACGGGGATCGAAGTAGTGATATAATTCAGGTGTGTAGCCATAGTTGCAACAACTCTTAGAATAGGCCTTCCTGCTCGATTACTTATATGCTCTTCACGCGCCCAGCGCATATGCCACACTCTCCGTTGCGTCAGCCTTTAGCTGGCGCACCAAAACAACGCTATCCCTCCCGTCCCGCTCTGTCTACTTATAACCTACTCTCACTCTCCTACTAGACACGCTATCAGCAGCAAGCAGTTGTCTCTGTGTTCCATGATTATCCTGTATACTGTGTAGTGTTCATAAGCGCGCTTATATGATCTTTGTAGTCACTAGTTGTGTTTCCTCTTGATGTAATGCACGCGTCAGTGAACCCACAACAACAACAGACAACCCATTATATCATGTAAATAGTGTACATAGCGAAGGTGTGAAAAGAAAGGTTGTTCCAATTCTAAACCTATTGTAGATATTTGCAATGTGTTGTACTCAAATGTAGATAGTTTTGTTAACAAGAAAGACGAATGTTTGACAAGAGTAGACAAAATCAACCCATCAGTCATTGCTTTGTCAGAAATAATACCCAAAACATCCTCAAGCATTTAGTGAAGTTGAATACAATAATCCCTGGTTATATGATATGTTTATAAATAATCCCCATCCAAAGAGGTGTTGCTGAGCTCTGTATGCAGATAAGAAGTTAAAATTGAACGCTCGTGTTTGTGATGATTTTGATTAATATGGTTTTCAAGAGTGTTCATTTGATACAGAAAATGATGGCAAAATCTTACTAGGATGCATATACCGAAGTCCAAATACCAGTACCTATGAAAATGATGAAAGGTTATTTCATAGATAAACTAATGAATGATAATATTTATTAAGACAACTTTTATAGCGCCTAATCTTTAAGCTCTAAGCGCTAATAATAAAATGTGCATAGCAGGTGACTTTAACTTTCCTCATGTTCGCTGGGATGGGGGGTGGTCGGGTGAGAAAAACAACTTTATTATAGAACAAATCCACGATGCATTTTTTATACAAATGGTGCAAAATCCAACTAGAAGAAGAGTGAACCAAACTCCCACCCTTGGACGACTGGGTACTGGTAAATGATAAAAGCCTCTTAACAGAAATTGACCCATATGGATCCAGTCGGTAAGAGTGACCATGATGTGCTAGTATTTCAATTAAATATTTAATTGGACAAAGCTGAAGAACAGGCAAGATATGTTTATAATTTAAACAAGGGTAATTATGATAAATTAAGAAACATTGTACGAGAGTATGACAATTATTGACTGGGAGACAGTGTGACTGTCTGATCTGAATGTTGAGGATGCTTGGAATTGTATGAAAGGTGTGATGCATGGATTAAGTTTCCTCTACTAGCTTAACCCTTTCACCACCAATGTCGCATTTTTGCACCACAATGGTTTAACACCCATGTCACTAAAAAGCATCAAACCAGGGCCTGTTATCTGAAGACCCTATTTTTGTAACTTTGGGAGGTAAGGATATATAGGCTTAATATTATACATGTCACAGAAACATTTGCAATATCGCACATATTTTTTTCTGTGACTCGGGTAAGTTTAATGATATTTTTGCGCTGAAAAATGGCTGGCGGCGAAAGGGTTAATATCCTCTATGGAAGGAAGTGTGCGGGTAGAACAACAAAGTAACCTCCCTTTAGATGAATGACGTAACTTCCTGTGCAGTCAAGGCCAAATCAAAGAAGCAAAGATTGTTTTCACCTATCAATCGCTCGTTATGCGCTTCATTATCTTTTAGTACTTCATGTGTGTGAGAAACTGTTGGTAATGTACAAGAGGTGAAAACGGGATCCGCGAAAGATTGATGTTCTGTCTCAAGATTCAACAAGTAAAATTAATTATTAATTTAATGTATCATCATTTTTTGGGATATTCATATTGTATGCAAACCGAAACGAGAAAGACTGGGGAATAACTTTTGAAATTTGATAGAGAAGGTAACAAGTAAAGCTAATCAAGTAATGGGTTTAATCAAAAGATCTTTTCACTATCTTCATAAAGTTTTTTATTTGTTAAATTATACAAGGCTATGGTTCTACCTTGAGCACTTAGAGTATTGCAACTGTATATCACTATATCAGTATATGGCATCCTAACCTAAAAAGACAATCAATAGCAATTGAAAAAGTTCAGAGAAGAGCCACAAAATTAGTTAAAGCATGTAAAAATATGTTTTATGAGGAACATTTAAACTTTCTAAAATTACCATCTTTAAAAGGAAGAAGGCTTTAGAGGGGATCTTCTTCTTCTTGACTGCGTGGCCACAATCAACACTTTGATTATTTTGCCACGGAACCGGGGAGGTTCTAGAGATTCAAGTATATAAAATTGTGCATAATCTTGATTATATGAATCTCAATTACTTTCATAAAATGTACAGTAGATAAAACAAAAAATAGTGATGGTAAATTGTTTCTTAACAGATCCAATACTAACACCCGCAAACACTTTTTTACTAACCGTGTTAGCAGATGTGGAATGATCTACCAATTAACATAAAGAATGCACCTAACTTTAATGATTTCAAAAATCTTTTGGACGAAAGCCCAAATTCGAATTTAAAAAAAATTGCTTCAATGAATAAAAAAGCCATTCTCTCAAACAGATTTATGTTGTAATAGTTTTAGTTAAGCAGACTACTAAACAATTTGCCACAAGTCAAATTCATTGAGAAAAAAAGGGCCAAGGGCCTATAAATAGCCCTACACCTACCCACACACCCAGCTGGTCACGGTGTTGTATCCTTGGGAAAGATACTTTACTCCTATTTCCTGGTCCTTTGGATGAGACCTGAAACCGAGGTCCCGTGTGCGAACGCACGCACAAGATTTTGTGCGCACATTAAAACCCATTCCATTATTCGATATGAGTAGGCCGTGTGAGCCGGTGAAGTGGATGACATGAACCCACAAAGCATGCATCCTGTGCGCCAATAGCAGTCTAAATGAAGACTTTGGACATGGGGCAGGATAACCATCCCCAATCGGAAGAAGAAGAAGGTTAAATTATCTGGGTTTACCAGCTAAATAGGCATATACACCCGTGGGGTATAAACTAAGGATTAATCCTCTTTTTGCATACGTTTTGGCAGTGTGACTGTTTTTATTCTGTCAAACTGATAATGTCAATGTTTCGTTCTTTCCATTTCATCAAAATAACCTTAACCTAATCCTAACCCTATCATTTTCCCAAGCAAGGCAGAATGTGGCTTCATAATAAGCAGATTGCGTTCGTGTTGACGGTCTGCGAGTAGCCAGGTACTTGCCATCATTGAAAGCAAGAAGGATACAGGGTGATTTTGATTTTTTTCTACATCCTTATGTCAGTGTCATTCTCTTGAGTCTGACCCAAAGGATTGACTATCACCATGCACAGTGGAATGCAGCAAGTAGCAGATAACTCTGTGAACAATGTCATCATTGACAATGATTTCCTTGGAAAGACCAACGAAACTTATGAAAGATTTGTGTTCAACACACAAAATCAAAAGGCTGATGAGACTATGGATGACTACATTTCTGCTCTATGCACTCTTGCTTCAACCTGTGATTTCTGCGATTGCTTGAAAGACAGTCTTTTGAGAGACAGAATTGTCTTAGGCATCAAAGACAGCTATACCAGAAAGCGATTGTTGCAAGAAGCTGATCTGAATCTGGAGGCCTGCATCGCTATGTGTCGTGCTGCTGAAGCTACTTCTCCATCTCAGCCAGTGAAAACTGTGACATGGACTGAGGACACTACTGCAGTTCAAGCTGGTTCTGTGTCATCTGGGGATCAGAGGCCAGGCAAGAAGCAGGATTTGTCGCTGAACTTGAGGTGAGACGAGTGTGGGAAAATTTTATTTATTTTCAAACAGACACACACACACACACACACACACACACACACACACACACACACACACACATACACACACACACACACACACACACACACACACACACACACACACACACACACACACACACACACACACACACACACACACACTGAGAGAGAGAAAACAAACCACACACACTTGCATACACATTCATAGAGAGAAGTAAAAGGGGTGAGAGAGAGAAAGAGAGAGGGGGTAAATTGACTGGTAAGTCCTATGGGCTATAGTGTTAGGCAAAGAATTATACAGGAAATAATGTATGTAACATCTTTATTAAAGACAAGATTATATCTTAACAGGCTGGTATTATGTGTGTTGTGTGATTTCAGACACTGTGACCCAATGGCGTCCCCTGATGAAGTAGAGATGTCAGAGGTCAACTTCAACACAGAGGTGGATGATTCGGATGACTCAGCACTTCAGTGGACTACAGAGCAGCAGAGTTCAGGTCAGTGGCACTTGGACGGTCTTCAACAGACTGCATGGTGTAAGGCCCTGTGCACATTACGTGCAAATTCCTCACAGAAAACCGTCTGCAATCCACAGAATAATCTGGAAGTAAGAAATATGAAGGAATGTGCACATAGAGGCAGAACCCCATCCTCATATCCCATCCACATATTTCTTACTTTCTTTTGCTTTATTTGTGGATTGCAGATGGGATAAGCACATGGGTTTTCATATATATAAATATATGCACATGCCCTAATGGGGAACAGTGTGTGTGCACTGTATGAAAAGAAGTACCAAGAGGAGATAAACTTAGTAATTTCTTAAAAGTCCTTTATTTCATGTACTTGTTTACAATGTATTATTTATAAACTGAATTTATTTTTAAACTGAAAAACTAATTTTATCTTTAAACTGAAAAACTAATTTTATTTTTAAACTAAAAAACTAATTTTATTTTTAAACTGAAAAACTAATTTTATTTAATCTTTTAACAGTAGCGAGAAATAAAATAACAATTAGTCTTGCTGTGTGTTTTGTTCAGTATAAAAAGTAATAAAATACTATTAATGAAGTTCCTTCCCTGCCTGGTCCCCTGTCTCTGTAGTTCACCAGTGACAGGATGTGTGATGTCATAACATTTGATGTCATAGCCCTGGAATGATGATTTTTTGTTGTTTAGACACTCAGGAAAAATATCACTATAGTCTGGGAGCCCTCTCTATATAACGTATCTATAACCTTGAAGTTTCTTCTAAAGAATTTTGTTTTGCTGTTTCTAAAACTTTAATGTCTGTACATAACAAATCCGCTGGGGGCCAGCGGGGGCCAGGTGGGCTAACTCGTTAATTGATGATTAAAAAATGATACTGACAGATCGAGTCGGCGCGGCTTGTCCATACTACGGGTAAGCCGACCTATGTTTGTGTGTGGGTGTCAACATGCGATCGACAGCTGCCGCTATATGTTTGACTGTTTGATGTCGCTGCTTGCACCCCTATCCATAAAATAAGCTATCCGTCTTGGGTCAAAGCGTTGTTCTAGTGAAGCGAAAGTAATGAAGATAACAAGATGCTAATTTTCTTCTAACATTTTTTTTATGATGCGTGAAGGAATGATCTCTTGGAAACCAAGACTTTTCTTCTATGGTAAGCAAAGTCGTTGACAAAAAAGCAATTAGCAATGATGATGATGATGTAGTAGTAGTAGCAGTAGTAATAGTAGCATAGCAGTAGCAGAGGTAGTCATAGAAGCTGCAGCAGCAGTAGGAGAAAGGACAGTTTTAGATCTAGAGTAGTAATAGTATCCAATAATAATGTATGCTAGTCAGTCATTTTCAACCATGACTGCCAGAAAAGGGCAGATGCCATCCCAGAGGGCCAGAATGTATTATAGTATAATACAATAATGAAAGGGCAAATCTCTATCTCTCTCACCCTCTCCCTCTCTCTCTCTCTCTCTCTCTCTCTCTCTCTCTCTCTCTCTCTCTCTCTCTCTCTCTCTCTCTCCTCTGTCTGTCTGTCTGCTTGTCTCTCTGTCTGTCTCTCCCTCTCTCTCTCCCTCCGTCTCTCTCTGCGTCTCTCTCTCTCTCTCCTCTCTCTCTGTCTCTCTCTGCCCCTCTCTGTCTCTCTCCCTATCTCTGCCTCTCTCTGTGTCTCTGTCTCTCCCTCTCTCTCGCTCTGTGTGTCTCTCTCTGTATCTCTCTCTCTGTCTCTCTCTCCCTGTCTCTGTCTCTCTCTCTCTGTTTCTCTCTCTCTTACTGTCTCTCTCTCTCACTGTGTGTGTGTGTGTCTCTCTCTGTCTCTGTCTCTCACTATCTGTCTCTCTCTATCTGTGTGTGTGTCTCTCTCTCTGTATCTCTCTCTCTGTCTCTCTCTCCCTGTCTCTGTCTCTCTCACTGTCTCTCTCTCACTGTGTGTGTGTGTGTGTGTGTGTGTGTGTGTGTGTGTGTGTGTGTGTGTGTGTGTGTGTGTGTCTCTCTCTCTGTATGTGTGTGTGTGTCTCTCTCTCTCTTTCTCTCTGTCTCTCTCTCTCTCTCTGTCCGAGTCCCTCTCTCCCCCTCTCTCTCTCTCTCTCTCTCTCTCTCTCTCTCTCTCTCTCTCTCTCTCTCTCTCCCTCTGTCTCTGACACACACTCTCTCTCTCCCTGTTTTTCTCCCTCTCTCTGTCTCTATGTCTCTCTCTCACTGTCTCTCTCTTTATCTCTCTCTCTCTCGCTATGTGTGTGTCTCTCTCTCTGTCTGTCTCTCTGTGTGTGTGTGTCTCTCTCGCTGTCTCTCTCTCTCTGTATCTCTCTCTCTGTCTCTCTCTCTCTGTCTGTCTCTCTGTGTCTGTCTCTCCCTCTGCCTCTGTCTCTCTCTTTCTCTGTCTCTCTCTCTGTCTCTCTCCCTCTCTCTCTCTCTCTCTCTCTGTCTCTCTCTCTCTCTCTCTCTCTCTCTCTCTCTCTCTCTCTCTCTCTCTCTCTCTGTGTCTCTCTCTTTTCTCTGTCTCTCTCTTTGTCTCACACTCTCTGTCTCTTTCTCTCTCTGTCTCTGACTCTCTCTCTCTCTTTGTCTGTGTGTGTGTGCGTGTGCGTGCGCGCGCGCATGGAGTATGGGTTCCAGTGAACCCACATTGTCCAAAATAAGTATAAACACATTTAGTCCTCTTTAAAATGTATGGGTGTGGGTGAACCCACACGATGCTTACCGCAAAGTCAAAAGCAGCATCCGGTGAAGGTTAAAACATATATGAAAACTATTTTTAAATTAACCCTTTCACCGCCATATTTCAGCCAAAAATGTCAATTAAATTTACCTGGGTAGAGAACAAAAAATCTATCTGCAATATTGGGGATTCTTCTGTGACATATATAAAATAAGGTCTATCCTTACTTCCCAAAACTAAGACAATAGGGTCTTTGGATAATAGACTCCAATTTGATGCCTTTTAGTGACTGTGGTGGTAAAATGCGCCTTTGGCGGTGAAAGGGTTAAATTAAAAAAGAATCTACTGTTGGTTGCATTGTGCTTTAAAACCTATAAACCAGGTATAAACTAGCCATTATCCAAGCTTGCGTGTAATTTATGTCCTTATATTGAGCGAATGGTGTATCAATCTTTACACCTCGCTGGCGGCCATTTTGAAATTACGTTAATATTTAAAATTGCCCAAACTTTTCAGCCCGGCCCATCAGATTTTCAATCAGCTATATAAACTTAAGTAAAAACTGCAAACAAAAATTCTTTATGATGCATTGCAAGGTATTCATGCACGGCCCTGGGACTACTAGACCATTTTCTCATATTGAGTCTAACAGGTCTCTTTTTTATATTTTTATAATAAGAAAATTAGTAATGTATCTGTTTTCCTCTTGCAGTGAAGGGGTTGAGCTCTTTCAATGTGATTTATATCAAACGAAGTGCCTGGTACAAGGACACTGATTCAATCAACTGGCGGGAGAGGGGAGGGGGGGGGGGGGGTGTCAAACCTTGACAAAGATGGTTGTAATCATTTTGAAGCCCGCCAGAGTAAACAGTTGATGAACGTGTGTTGCAGGTTTTCCCAGGGACAGGACTGAGCACAATGTGAGTACTATCATCGTCTCCTGTGTGTTTACAGTTACCATCACTAAGTGGGTTTTTTTGTATGTTGTTCCCAAGTAAAATAGTTTGCTTGCCATAATCACCTGACGCAGAGACAGTTGTTATCAGGTTAATGGAAAATCATGATACCTACAGCTTAGCCTTTGCTGAATGACACTGACTGTTAAAGTAGGAGGCATTAGCACTGAGTCTTTGTGCTCCAACCAAGGCAGTCCACTGGCCTTTGGGGACCTTCCCAAATGCCAGCTATCCTAGTCTTTTTTTCTGAAATGTGTTGATGTCCTCAGGGCAAGGTTTTACAGCAACAAAAGAGTCATCCCAGCTCTCCAGAATAACAGTCACCTCTGTTGTTGTTTGCGATTCAAGGTCCGACATGGTGTGCATGTGTACGTACACACACACACACACACACACACACAACAACAACAACAAAGACAACAACAACATACAGTATTTATACAGTGCTGAATCTTGATAGAAATCATACACACACACACACATATGCATATGTCTGCCTTGTGTGACCATGCCTCATTCTTTTGGATAGGGTTCCAAGTGAATGACAAAGCTGAACTGCATAGGGCGGGGCACAAGCAACCATTGTGTTTTCCAGAAAAAAAGTTTGCTACATTACTTCTTCTGCATTCCCAGGCCATGTGGCCATTATGAGTAAGATACAGTCGAACCCGCTTATAAGAAAACCTGCTTATAAGAAAGCAATTTTTTTTCCCCGGCCGAACTCCTTCTTTCTTATGTATTATCAAAACTCGGATATAAGAAAACCGCTTATAAGAAAACTCGGTTATAATGAAGCAAATTCGTTCTCCCATCCGCGATGTAAACTCGGATATAAGAAAATGATTTCATACAAGGGAGTTGGTTTGCAGTTCATTTTCTTATAAGCGAGTTTGATTTTCTTATAAGCGATTTAAACAAAAATTAGGGCATGAACTGAAAGGATGTTCCAAAAAGTGCAGTCGTTCCAACAAAACAAACAAAAAAGGAACATTTACGTCAGAGCAGCTACGTCACAGACACTCTAACCTTAACATAGAAAGATACAGCTGAATCCGCTTATAAGAAACTTGCTTATAAGAAAACTTGCTTATAATGAAGCAAAAAACATTTCCCTGCCGAACTTCTTCTTTCTTATCTATGATCAAAACTCGGGATATAAGAAACTCGCTTATAAGAAAACTCGCTTATAAGCAAGCAAATTCCTTCTCCCATCCGCAATGGAAACTTGGACATAAGAAAAGTATGTCATACAAGAGAGTTGGTTTGCAGTTCATTTTTTTTTAATAAGCGAGCTCTATTTTCTTATAAGCGAATTACCATTGACAACATTTTCTTAAAGACCCACCAGATCACATGTCAAAATCACGGGTTCCACATGTTTTCCCTCTTATAGCTGGTACGGAAATCTTGTTTTGACCAGGTTTGACTCCCATACAAATGCCCCCAAATTGAAAACGAAACATTTTAAAGAGGAGCCTCAATTTGAAGTTGGGGGAATTTGTATGTGGATCACAGCTACCCAGAAAAAAACAAGGGACTTAATTGTGTCTTTAAAAGTGAGTTGGACCTGAACTGAAAGGATGTTCCGAGAAAATTGAAGTCGTTCCAAAAAGGGAAAGTTTACCTCATACCAGTTGTGTCACAGACATTCTAAACAGTACAGGCACTTGATTGCAAGACTAATTGAGTTGTTTTTGTTCCTTTATTCTATACTTTCCTTCAGTATTCTGTGCAAAATAAATGTTGAGCAGAAGAAAAAAATATGAGTGCCGGTACTTTTGTGTTGGTGGTAGAGAGACTGTCCATCATTTTATTTTCAGCAGCAATGGCAGAGAGGAAAAGGCAATCCATTTCTTTAAGAAGATAAATACAAATAACTGAATATGTGGATGGAAATCCACATAAACAAAAGCAAACGATTTATAAAAAGCTGCATGGGTGGACAGTAAATGGTAATAGTTCAGTACAAGAAAGGTGAAAGGGTACGTATTTGATAACAGTGAAAAGGGAAAAAAAGCTTGTTAGTTTGAGTGGTTGTAGGCACCTTTAAATCTTCTTCTTAGTAGACGATTTTGATTTTATGATGTAAGAAATGCATCAAATTAGGAAAAAGGATGTTCTCTTCATTTTGTTTCGGATATAAGAAAACTCGAATATGGTAATAACCAAAAAATGATCTCCCTTCGATTTTCTTATAACCGAGTTTTGCTGTATTTTGATTTTATGATGTAAAACATGAGTCATAGGTAGCAAGTTTCTTTATAGGCCATTGGCATTGTACAAACGCAAATACAAAATTGTCTTCCACTGTGTAAAATGAGTTATACATCCAAATTAGAATATTGATTAATAACAAGAAACAGAAATTTACATTTACAAATATGTTACTCTCACACCACACCCACTCATTCATCTGCTCTCCGCTATCTTGCTCGCTCATCATGCATCTCGCACCACGTCTGCCTTCATTTTTGTTTTTAATTTTCTGTTCTGTTCTTTTTTTTCCCCTCCTTTGTTTTGCATTTTCCCCCATTTTTTCATGCACCAAATTAGGTAAAAGCATTTTCTCTTCGTTTTATATTTCTGTTTGTCTTTTATTTATTTTTTTCTCTTTTATTTTTTCCCTTTCCCCCATTCAAATCGGTTATAAGAAAACAAATTCAAAATGTTTTCTTATATCCGAGTATCGAGTATCTGAGTATCGGGTATAAGAAAACTCGGATATAAGAAAACAAAAAATTATCTCCCTTCGATTTTCTTATAACCGGGTTTTACTGTACATATGTGTCCTGATTTTGAGTTTTCACTGGTCTAAAAAAAAAAGAATGCAAAGGGAAAAGCAGAATCAAAGAGAGTGACAGATTACAAGAAGTTACAAGCACAGAACTTCTAGAAGGTGGGGGAACTATTTCAATTTGTAGGAAATATGCAGAGTATCCCCCCAAAAGAAGCAGCATTACAAAACTTGTTTTCCACCTTGTTCTTAACGAGGAATCACACACTGATCTATTTATTTGTTATATTCAGAGATTTTGTTTGACTTTTTCTGAAACGAAAAGAAAAACTGTATGTGTATGAAATGCTAGTGTTCAAAAGGCTAAGTATTAAAGGACAGATTATCTTTTTGCTTCTTTTATTGAAAATCTACACGCATGATGACTGAATGGAAAACTGCTTTGTGAAGATTTTTTGAATTGTACATTTGTGTTTTTTGCAGAAGCAAGAATCAGCATGGTCCATAGAGGAAGACTCACCAGATCAGCCCTCAGCTGTCTACTGCACAGTACAGCCCATGTCTGACAACACTTCTGGGTCACTGCTGTTTCTGAAAAGAGATTGTGTGTGTCAGCATTGTTCTGCTGCCTTTGTGCTGGTCAGCAGTTTGGAACTCCACCTGGCGTCAGTTCATGGAGAGAAACTGCACATGGTGTTACCTGGGTCCTCCACACCTGACAGATGTGATGCTGGTAACTGTAGCAACACAGACATTGATGAAGAGCTGGATAGTCATAGCAAAAGAAACATGACAACAGACAAAGTTGAAGATTGTGGTACTAACTCTAAAGATGGAAAGAAAAGGAAGAGACCATTTGTGTGCGATTTCTGCAGAAAGTCTTTCTATAAGCCCAGTCATCTGGTGAGACACAAACTGAAACATTGTGTTAAGTCATTTGTGTGTGATGTGTGCAGCAAGAGCTGTACTGGGATTAGGAACCTGAAGCAACACAAAAGAGCCCACACAGGGGACAGGCCGTACAAGTGCCCACACTGTGACAGTGGTTTTAAGCTGTTGGGTAGTTTACACTACCACATAAAATCAGTTCATGAAGGCAACAAACATCTTTGTGATATCTGTGGGGCAGCGTTTTCTATTTTCTTATTTTCCTTCTTTTCCTACGAATGCCAATTTTACAGTGCACAGGAGAATTCACACAGGTGAAAAACCTCATGTGTGTTCAGACTGTGGGAAAAGTTTTACCCAGTTTAGTACTCTAGCACAACATCGTCTGACCCACACAGGAATCAAAACCCACATGTGTGCAGACTGTGGGAAAAGTTTTGCCCGGTCTTCTGATCTACGAAGACATCATCTGTCACACACTGGAGAGAAACCTCATGTGTGCTCAAACTGTGGGAAAGGGTTTTCCAATCTCACTCATCTTGCAAGACATCGTCTGATTCACTCTGGTGAGAAACCCCACATCTGTCCTCACTGTCCTTATGCTTGCACCACCGCACAGAACTTGAGGAAACATACAGCGAGCAAACATCAATAACACTTCTACATTGACCCTTATTTTCTTTCAATGTCATTGGTCACATAGAGCAAAAGAGAGTGTGTACCTAGCATGCAAAAGAAAGACTCAAAGAGAAGGGGGAGGGTGTGTGTGTGTGATAAAATAATACAGTGGAACCTCCCTTATAAGACCTTAAAAAAATCATCCAAAATGGTCTTATAAGGGAAGTAATTTTAATACTTACAAAGAAGAGCAATGTCTCAGAGAAGTAGGTCTTATGTAGGAGGTTCCACTGTATTGATAAAAGAAAATGAAGGTGCTCTGAGGTGAGCTTAAATTTTTGCTTGAATGAAGTGAAGGATGTTTAAATTGTTATTATCACGAAGATGATGTAAATTGTAAACTCTTAACTTTATCTGACTTCTTTCTTTCCTAGTAGGCCCCAACCCCCTTCCCTACACCACCATCCCACCCCCTCCTCTGCAAAAAAAGAAAAAGATATAATAGAGTAAGAGAGACCATTCTATATATCCATGCATATTTGGATGTGTGTGTATTACTCTGTGTGTGTGTGTGTGTGTGTGTGTGTGTATACATAAAACAAAATTTATGAGAACAAAATATATTATGACATTGCCTAATAAATATATTATAATCTTTTAACATGGTGTTGTCTACTTGCCAGCCTTAAGGTCCCCATTGTGAACCCGGAAGTGTCGAGTACTGTAAGGTTTTTTTTGCGGAAATGTACTGTATGGGTCTCCAGCAGTCAGAAAATGCCGGATGCTAACTTGCATGTGTTGAGCAATTTGCATAATTAGCATAATTAGCTCAAATTAGCATAATTACCTCTATCAGTCATATCTCGGCAACCCCTTGGCCGATTTGGACGATCTTAGAGTGGTTTTCGGGGTTATTGGTGACTCTGAATCCATTTATGACATTTCTGAAATTCAATATGGCCACCACTTCCGGTTTAAACCGGAAGTGGCCATATTTCAGCCCCCGGTGGGCAATAATTGAAATAACGTCAACTCAGTTATAAATTGCAGGATGTTTATACAACAAAATATGAATTTAATCTTATATTAATCAAGGCCCACCCTGATACAGTGTTGAGTACCATCGCCTACTTCGACACATCACTCATGCGGCTCAGCATGAGCCACAGTCATATCACATTTGACATGCAGCTATACCAGATCGCTTGCCTGATCAAGTGGAGTGATCCGCAGCAATGGTCATCTGTGGTGTTAAGACCTGGGATGATGCACACTCTCATGTCATTCATCGGCTCAATTGGAGTGCTCATGAAGTCAACCGGTCTGGAGGAGCTAGTAGGTGCGTCGTTTGGAGGCCTGACGTCCATCTTCAACGGGAAAGCCTGGCCCAAGGCTATGCGTGCCTTCCGTATGGTTGTGTCTGCTCTGCTCCATGACTTCTTAGAGGAGGGAGAGAAGACCCACGAGCAGATAACAGCATACCTGGAGAAAGCAAGAGAGCACCCCACAGGCCAGCTCTGGGTGGATTGCTTCATCACCCCAACCCTGATAGCGCACACATTCTGGCGAGCAGAACGAGAGGGTGACTGGCTGCTGCAACAACACTGCCTTGAAGAGATGCTGCCCTATTTCTTTGCCGCTGGTCATCACCACTACGCGAGATGGATCACATGGTATCTGCGCGACATGCAGCATCTTCCTGATACCGCCAAGGATGACCTCCTCGCCGGAAGCCATGTGTGTCGCCACTCAGATGGTGCAGCTGCTGTGAGTGCAGATATGTTCGGGGAGCAGACATGCATCAAGCAAGGGAAGGGAGCAGGAGGCATGAAGGGCATCTCCACCAACCCCGAGCAGGTTGCCGTATGGATCCAATCCTTTGGCATCTGCTCACATCTCTCAAAGTCATTTGGACGAGGTGTACAATGATGCAACAGGACTGGACAAGACACAGAATCCCAACAGACACAAAGAAGAGGGTAAAGGACGGCGGGAGTTGGATGCTGATGACCGAGCCAAAATCCTGAGAGTGTTGCACAATAACTCCCACCCACTCACCACAGAGATTACTACCCTCTACCATATCATGAACGGTCAGGTGGCAGATGAAAAGGTGAATGTGCAAGATGCATTGAAGATTGGCAGAGGCATGAGCACGAAGTTCTCTTCATTGCTACCTGGGGGATTTCATACACCCATTTCAAAGAAGGTGGTGACGATGAAATTCATGCCGAAAGGAGTGAAGGTCAATGGGAAGATCGTACGTCACCTGCAGGCAATATTCGCTCAGCTGCTCGTGGTGGGGAGCAAGAGACACATGGAGCTATCTGCTCTCTTCGACTTTGAGCTTGGTCCTGTCCCTGCTTCCTTGATTGATGAGTATGGATGCCTCAGGAAAGGTAATAAGTATGTGATCGTCCAGCGCCTTGGAGTCCTTGATCCCAATCCCCAACCACCCGATGTCATACTTGTTGATGCATCGCAGCTCATCTACCACGTGGTGTGGCCATCCGCAGGTACTGTGGCTGACCTCGCAGCCAGCATGGGGCGCCGGCTTCATCAGCACATCACGCAAACATACGTTATTTTTTACCGGTACCAGCAACTCTCTGCCAAAGACCCCGAGCGGCAGAGGAGAGCTGCGGAGAGCTCTACAGTGTACCACCTCTCACTGACAACCCCTCTACCTGGCCGAGACACAGTCATGAAGAACAAGACGAACAAGAGGCTGGGAGAGCTCCTGTGCACGCAGAGCATAGGAGATCACATTGAGCTGGTCAGCAGAGCAGACAGTATCGTCACTCATGACGAGGCTGATGTCTCCCTCATCTCGTACATGTTAGATGCAGCCAGACACGGAGCTGCAACCATCCGCATTCTCTGTGACGACACTGATGTGTTCGTGCTCATGGTCTATTGGTGTTGGAAGGCTGGTATTACATGTCGCCTGCAGATGGAGAAAATGGAATGGAACTGTTCTGGATATCAATTCAACAGCACAGAAGCTGGGTGATCAGTGTCGCTTCATCCTGGCAGTGCACGCACTCTCTGGTTGTGACACCACCTCTTACCCTGCAGGGAAAGGTAAGGTATCTGCGCTCAAAGCCATGAGTGTGGTATCTGGCGACCTGCTTCACTTCATCGGGGAGGAGGGAGCTACTGACTTGCAGATAACAGAGGCAGTAAGGGGTTTCTTCCTGGCTCTCTACAACGAGAATGAGTCGGCAAATCTGAACGTCGCCAGGTATAACATCTACCGAAAGTGCCCCCCCCCAGCACTAAAGACACTGCCTCCTACAGAGGGCAATGCACACCTCCACGGACAACGAGCGCATATACAGGTGCTACTTTGGAAAGCAGCAGACCGTCCTCGCCCACCAACTTTGGACATCACCAATTTCGGATGGATCAAGAAAAGAGGTGCAAAGGAAGGCGATGAAGTTGTAATGCCAGTCCTGGACACGAGCCCTGTTGCTCCTCCTGCCCTGATGGATGTCATCAGCTGTGGCTGCAAAGCTGAAATGCCATGCACAACAGTGAAGTGCAGCTGTGCAGCCGAAGGCCTGGCCTGTACCAGCTACTGCCTCTGCGAAGGTTGTGAAGGTACATGTTGCAACCCACTCACACGTGCTCAGCAAGAAAGGGAAGAAGACATGAACGTAGAGTTTGGAGAAGGAGAAGAAGGAGACACAACAGAAGATAATGAGGATGAGGATGTAACTGATGATGTTATTTAGGGGGCTGAAATATGGCCATTTCCGGTTTAAACCGGAAGTGGCGGCCATCTTGAATTTCAGAAATGTCATAAATGGATTCAGAGTCACCAATAACCCCGAAAACCACTCTAAGATCGTCCGAATCGGCCAAGGGGTTGCCGAAATATTACCGATAGAGGTAATTATGCTAATTTGAGCTAATTATGCAAATTGCTCAACACATGCAAGTTAGCATCCGGCATTTTCTGACTGCTGGGGACCCATACAGTACATTTCCGCAAAAAAACCTTACAGTACTCGACACTTCCGGGTTCACATGTTTGGCAAATAGACTATGTTGCTGATTTTATTTCGTCTTGTCTGAAATATACTATAAGTTAAATGAAATTTAGATGTAGTTGTCATAAATTACCAAATGAAACAGGACGACAACTTGGACTTGACTGACAAGGACTGTTTGTGTGATATGGGTGTTATTAGTGATGAATATCATTTTCAAAATGATTTTGTAATTCAGTGTACATATTTTGAGGAACATCGAGATATTTTGCCGATATAACTAAGTAATCATTTTTTTAATTTTTGTCAGTTTATGTCCAAGCCAGAATTCCAATTAAAAATTGCAAAATTTATAAGATCAAGAAATGTTATTTGACAATAGACTGCAGCTTAGTTTGTTTGATGAATTTTTGTTGTTGTTGTTGCTTATGGCCACTTGTTTTATATTCTGTTTATCCTCCATGCCCCCAAGAGGGGTTAAAGGATTATTATTAAATTAAATTGTGTGTGTGCGTGTGATAGATTAATATGGGATGGGAAGGGCAAATGAGTAATGATATTTTTGTTTAATTTGTAACGTTAATACAACATAAGCGCATAGAGCTTAAAGATATGCACTGTAGTAATTTTCTTACTAAATGTGTGTGTGTGTGCGTGTGATAGATTGATATGGGATGGGAAGGGCAAACGAGTATGTAATTATATTTTTGTTTAATTTGTAACGTTAATACAATGGACAACTTTTTTTTTTTTTTTCTTTTTTTTTAAAGCATAGAGCTTAAAGATATGCACTGTAGTAAATGTTCTGCCCTTGACAAAATCTAACATCATAAATGTGGACTAATTTTAGCCGTCGTTGTTGTTTTGTTTTTTCCCCCCTTATTTCAGTCATCAGAAGATTGTGTTCCAGATTCCTTCAGCTCTGTTGATTGAAACTAATATAGTCTGTGACCATATCCTGTTTGTTTGTTTGTTGTTCATTCTGTGATGCTGTCAGTCCATCATTGTTCTCTGTCTGTCTCTCTGTCTCCCTCAACAGTTTCCTGGAGGATTGTTTTGGCAAGGCTGATGGATCTTGTTCTTCTTTTTTAGTTTTATTAAGGGATTTGATCACATTTTTAATTTTGTTGTGTTGTGTTGTGTTGTTAGAGGTTGGTTTTTTTAATAGGTCAGTTGTCAGTGATAGTCTATGAGGAAGGAAAGGGGTGTGTGGTACATTTTGACCAAATTACAATTTTTTCATTGCCACTGGGATTAACGTGTGCTAAGTACACAGGACCTTGGTTTTTCGTCTCAACTGAAAGACTCCACTTTCAGACCGTAAGGCCTAGTGCAAAGTGAGAGGAAAAATCCCCTGTACCCAGCTTCGAATGCAAACATTTTATGCTGCCCAGTGTGTTGATAGACCATGAATTGGGGTGAAGGATGTTGTTATATTTTTGTGGATTTTCCAATGTGTCATTTTTCTCTTGAGTCAACCAGGATACCTTGACGTGTGTTCAGCACTTCAGGTGATGTAAATATGATTTCTTATTTGGTGCATCTTTCTTGTGCACATGAATGCAATAATGAATATCAAAATCTGTTGATTCATGTTTGTAGATGAACACTTTTGCAGGTGTTTGTGAGATGAAACCTAGTATAGCTTCTTCTTCTTCTTCCTGTCAGGCAGCCATTTCATCACATTGGACATTCTGCTACCTATCATGCTATGTTGTGTGTGTGTGTGTGTGTCTTAAAGTAATAAAGCAGAAGAATTTTGCACTTAGAATGTGCTAAACAAAATAATGTAATGAATTGATAATAATAATAATAATAATAATAATAATGGGAATTTATATAGCGCTCTTTCTCACATGAGCTCAGTGCGCTTTACATTGATAACAAGAACATTAAAGGCAAACAAATAATTAATCATTAGAAAGTAAAATAAGAACGATGCCTACACACAACGTTCTCTTACTTCCTTACTCACACACACACACACACACACACACACACACACACACACACACACACACACACACACACACACACACACACACACACACACACGCACACATACACACACATGCATGCGCACACGCACACTCGCACACAATTAATTATACAAGTAAAATAGTTACAACATGAACATTCTAAGAAGAAACATAGAGACCACATTCACATTCCCAATCAAGTTTGAATACAATACTGCAACTTGAAATAAAATCATACTGCCATCGACATATCAATTACATGACTAATTATAATAGACAAATTTTGCAAAAACAAAAATACCCTTCTACCTCATTTACAAGCATTTAAAGTTTACAAGACGTAGACATTCTACATACAAAATACGAATAATAAAATAATTGTAAATACATTTTTTACAAGATTTCTGCAATAAAACGGACCCCCCCCCCCCCCCCCCACACACACACACACACACCTCACACACAAACACTAATCAATCATAATATGTCCGAAACAAGTGAGTTTTAAGGGCAGAGCGAAAGGCGGAAATAGAGTCAGATGAGCGGACATGTTGTGGGAGGGAATTCCATAAGTGAGGTGCTAAATAGTAGAAAGATCGTTCACCAAACGATTTCGTGTGGACCCGAGGAACCTTGAGTGTGCAGCAGTCAGAGGAAGAACGTAGGGAGCGAGCAGGTAAGTAGACAGTTACTAGTTCGGAGAGATAGACGGGACCAGAGGAGTGAACAGCACCGAAACAAAGGCAAGCTATTTTATACTTGATTCTAGCCTCTACTGGAAGCCAGTGCAAGTTACGAAGATGAGGTGTTATATGATCAGAACGTGGAATCTTGAGAGTGAGGCGTGCTGCACTGTTTTGCAGTTTTTGAACACGTTGCAGGAGATACTTAGGACAGCCACAGAGAAGAGAGTTGCAATAGTCAATGCGGGAAAGAATAAAGGCAGAAATAAGAGTTTTCGTGGCTGCAACAGACAGAAAGTGTCGAACAGCACTGATTCGTCTGAGCTCATAATTGATGGAACGTATGAGATTAATAACCTGTTTATGCATTGTAAGATTTGAATCGAGGGTAACTCCGAGATTCTTTGCTGACTTAGAAAACTGAACACAAGCATTGCCAACTGTAAGAGTTTCTGGAAGAGATATCGTTGCAGACATACGCTGAGAGGAAACAATCAGAGCTTCCGTTTTGTCATCATTAAGTTTTAATTTGTTGCATGTCATCCAGGATTTGACATCATGAAGGCAGGATTCCATAGACTGAATAGCGCTGTCAAGTTGGGTAGGTTCCGCCGATTTTTGAAGCTGGGTATCATCAGCAAAGGAATGGTCAATAACAGAGTGACTAGCAAAAACATCAGAGAGAGGAGCAGTGTACAGGACAAAGAGAACTGGCCCCAATACAGATCCCTGAGGTACACCACAAGAAATTAACTTCGGATCTGAACTGCAGTTGTTGATCAAGACAGTCTGAAAGCGATTTGTTAGATATGAGGAGAACCACTGTAGAACTGTAGGATAATAAGAAATGAGAAAGCATATTTTAATGCTAGTCTTATTTTCAGTTTTACAAAGAAGAGGTTTACCAAAACAAAAAAATGAAAGGCGATGTGTACTTATACTTACTGACCTTTAATACTTTCATATTACGATATTCTGATAGAAAACACAAGGCCTAAATGTTGTACACAGTGGTACGAAAGAATGAACTGTGAAAATAATTGGAAGGAATGCTTCTTTTATGTAAACAAAACTGGGTAAAGGTCAAGATGTGCCCCCCCCCCCTACATTTCTCGGTTAATTGTATTTTCCGTTATTGCCTTTCTTACCATACATAAAGCTGTATTTTAGGAACATTTTCACCAAATTATCTTTTTGAAATACTAACCCTAGCCCTAACCCTAACCCTACCCCCCACCCTATAAGACGGAAAAACGCAACGAACCACAACTGTGACAAATCGCGGTGTACTGCAGTACATAGTGGGGGGTAGGGGTAGGTTTAGGGCTAGGGTTAGTATTCCAAAAAGGTTATTAGCTAAAAATGTTCCTAAAATACAGCTTTATGTATGGCAAGAAAGGCAAAAATGGAAAAATAGAATTAACCGAGAAATGCAGGGAGGGTGGCACATCTTTAACTTTACCCCAAACTGCAGATGTTAAAATGAAATGGTTACAACTTAAGAATTTTACATAGATGCCTAAGAACAAATGTAATTCTGAAAGATATGGGCGGAGAGACATGATCAATGATCTATGCAATTTTTGTAATACAACAAAAGATAGCATCCACCATATGTTTTGGAAATATTACATTATTCAACGTTTTTGGTCTCAGGTGTCATGCATTGAATGATAAATGCCAAAATGTATGTATTACTGTGTACATATTTCAGAAGCACTTGCAATTGTTGGAGTTGATAAAAATATACAAATCAATCATATCTTTTATTTTATGTTCTTATTTGCAAAAGAATACATATACCACTGTAAGCTAAACAATGATATATCTGTGTTAACAGGCAACATTAAAAAACTGAAATACAGATACCAAATAGAAGAATATCTCTCACAAAAGAACTTATTGTATAATTATTTTGCTGCCAGGTGGGCTCCTTTCACTGCACTATTCAATAATTATATAAATTGATATTATAAAACTTTGACAAACAAGATTCCTAGTAATGATTAGCCTTATATATATGTACTTTCATTTTATGCATGTAAGCTTGTTAACGTTGTCTATGTTGACTACGAAATCAGGCTCCTGAAATAATGGAAAACAAAGTACAATTTGCAATGATGCCTTTTAGAGACAAATAAGATTCATTAAGATGGAGTTATAACAGGGTCTGGGTGTAATGTTTTTGTTTGTTATAACTGATATTGTTGGATATATGATCATGTAATTTGAAAACATTTTGAACATGATGTCCTATTGTCCAGAGCTTGGAACTCACAATTCACAATGTTGAGCTCTTTGTTCTGTTTACTCCACATAGTGATTCAATAAACTTATCTCAAGATTTTGTGCTAACATTTTTGAATAACTTCCATGGCATAGTTGTGTGTTAATGTGTTTGTCATGTTGGTATGTTTGTTTGTCTTCTTTACATATTTATTTGTTTTTTTTGCTTCTTATTTGCTTTTTTCCCCCTTGTGAAATATTGTGGAAAAAATTAAATAAAAAAAGAAGAGGTTTACTAATGTGGTCATGTGTGTAATACATGTATATTGTTGCAAATGTTCAAAGTAAACTTTCAATTGCAGGTGGGTTTTTTTAATCATGGGCATGGTCTAAAAGTTCAGTATCACATTATTAGTGAACGAGTGGGTCACAAAAACAGCTTAAAATAACACACACACTTCAGCACTATAAGTTAAGTTTAACATAAAATTGCTCAAACTTGAATTCAAGCACACTCAAAATATGCATCCCCCCAACCCACCCACACCCATCTAATATCACGATTAGTGGATAGATGTTAAATCAGAGACTCACACACACATGATAGTAAACGTTCAGCTATATGATTTACACTAATGATGAGAAGTGAACTCCAAGTGATCTCAGTAAACAACCAAACATAGCAACTGGCCTGCAGTGTGAGCCACAATTTGTGTTTGTCGTTTGATGTTCACCTTTGACCTCTGCTCTGTGTAGAGTGAGAGCTGAAGGATTATTTGTTTTTACAATTTCAGTTGTAGAGAATCAGTTTACGGCTTTGTCTTTTGTGAATGACTACAACTTTCAAAATAGGAGGCAGTAAACTTAGTGCTGCAGCCTTGGGAATTGGTTAGCATTTGAGACAATCCCAATTGTCATCAGTCCTCACTGCCAAGAGAGTGGGGATGTACCCTGGGCATGGTGTTTCCACCATTAACAAATTCCATCCCAGCTTTCCAAAATAGCAGCTGCCTCTTTTACTATCTGGTGGTGATAGTCGTACACGACTGACAAGCACACAACTACAGGTTAATACGAAAGACAGGGGCAACACAAACACAGAACAGGAGCATTCACTCACACACCAATCCAAATCAAAAGATTCACTTGGTTTATTTTTTATTCAAAGTATTTTGGGAACAATGGTACCATGTACTTTGCAAATCTAAGTGATATCCCCCCCTCCCCCCCAGCTATTTCATGAACAAAGATGATTTGAAATCTATATACAAAATCAGTCCTTACTTCCTCCAAAAACAACAACCCAACAACAACATCCCCCCAAAAAAAAACCCAACAACCTCCCTTTGACTTAAAGCTTTATAATAATGGACAATTTAAAGAAAAGAAAAAATTCATATGATGCACCAATTTTTCCAACAAAAATAGTGACACCCCTGTAGAATGTGCAGTAACAATTCTGCTCAATAACAAAAAAGATGTCATCAAACAAGAAAAATAACCACATTCCAATGACAAC
The DNA here is from genome assembly GCA_017654935.2 of Phymorhynchus buccinoides. NCBI lineage: Eukaryota > Metazoa > Mollusca > Gastropoda > Neogastropoda > Raphitomidae > Phymorhynchus > Phymorhynchus buccinoides. The sequence goes on along the minus strand of JAGGCT020004248.1, from coordinate 4,610,426 downwards.
ACAGCTTAATTCCAAACTCTAATGAAAAGTTCTTTGGGTAATACCCTAGCTAGGCATAACATTTTGCAAGATTCTATTCATACCTCAGGTAAATATTGTTCACAGACTGATAAAAGAATAAAAAACAATAATATGCTTTTGGTTATGAGTGAAAACAAATGAATAATGTCCAGTAATTAATAGTTAACTTAGGACGCTGATTTCACCGCAGGGGGCAATCAAACCAGTAGGGGCTTAGCGTGTGATATTCTTAGTTGTGGGTAGTGAGAGAGATTAAAACAGTCGAAATTGGAACCCAAAAGAAACGGTTTAATAACAAAAAACAGAATGGTTTGTTCTGTGTTTTTTGTTACTAAACCTTTTCTTTTGGGTTTCAACTTTGACTCTGTTTTAATTTGTTGTGAACTTTATTGAATCCAGCAGTCATCTTCGTTTCTTCAAATTATTACAGTGACAATAAGTGTCAAACAAAATTAAATGAAAGATTTTTTTATCCATGACGACACAAGAAAATAATCAACTTCAATACTGAATGACAGTTCTTTGGGTAATACCCTAACTGTCTATAAAAATTCAACAAAATCCATCAGTAACTCAGGTAATGTTGTCACAGACAGTCAGACAGAAGCAAAACAATAACCTTGAGTCCTTGATGAAGGCAATACAGAATACATTGAGAAGTAAACACAGACTGAGCAGATAAATGTGTGTCTTTTTGCGTTAGCGGGGGAATGAGTGTGAGTGTGTGCATGCAAGCGTGTGTCTGCGTGTGCATGCGTGCATGTGTGTGCGTTGTCATTGTTGTTGTTTTTGCTGTTACAATGTCCCGTTCATGTAAGATATATTATTTTTGTGAAGCGCCTAGAGCCCCCACGGGAGATTAGGCGCTATAGAAATGATCATTACTATAATTATTATCTCTGAAAAAGACAGCACAAGGATCGTGAGGTCTTTCTGAAACCCAGCATGTACAACATTCACACCTGAAGAAACGATGAGCAACCACCAAGCAAGGCATTCCAAACACCAGTACAAAGCTAGCAATGCCCTTGCAGGCAATCCTGGGAAATCCTTTACTGTCACTAACTCCTCCCCGTGGGGATACCGGGGGGTCTTCCGTACAAATAGTTCCCCCATCTTCTGTGCTTGTAACTTCCTCTCTAATCTGTAGCTCTCTTTGACTCTGCCTTTTTCCTTGCTTTGTGTCATCTATCTTTTTTTACTTTTGGCCCATTCTCTTGCCTTTTTGCCAAAATATCTTCCATATAGTTTTCTCCTTTGAGCTCCTCCGAAATCGTAATGTGTCGTCTGAATGCAGCGAGGACACCAGTGAAAACTGGAAAATGAACACATACGTACCCCTTGTGGCCTTATGGCCCAGGAATGCAGAAGAAGAAAAAAGAATTCACTAACTCATATCACTTTCCCCACTGTATGAAGTAACTTGTAAGCCATCCAACCCAAGGTAGAGAGAAATAGATGCAAGAAAAAGGGTAGATGAGAGAGGGAAGGACAGGCGGCTAGAAGCAAACACAATATTCTGTGGTGGTTGAAGATGGCAACTGCCAGGTCTTGTTATCAGGAAGGACAAAAAAAGGAAGAGGAAATTTTGACCTGCAGAGAGATTCATATGGAGCTTTTGAATATTGGTTCTTTGTGGGCAGTGAAAGGACTTATGTGACATTGGTTCTTTGTTGCCAGTTAAAAGACTCACGTAGAGTTTTTGGACATTGATTCTTTGTTGGCAGTTAAATGACTTGTGGAGCTTTTGAACATTGGTTCTTTATTGCCAGTAAAAGGACACATATGGCGCTTTTGAACGTTGGTTCTAAGGCAGTTAAAGGAGAATGGCAGTTTGGGACCAGGAAGGAATAAAGTCAGAGGTAGGAAAAAGGGGGGAGGGGTGGCGAATGGGAAAGGTGAGAAAAGTTGAAGGTTTACGGCTAAAAAAGCAAAAAATGTAGAATAGTGACTATAAAACCATATAAATGCAGTTATGTTTGGGGGTGGAGGGGGGAACAGAGAGAGTGTGTGTGTGTGAGATGGATGAGGGGGCACACCCATACACTAGACGGGAATCCAATCTGAATCACATACAACCATACACATACACAAGTGGAAGCGACACAAACATGCATACCCTGTTTATCTAACACACACACACATGCAACTCCCTCCACAGGGTCAGAATTTCCTTTTCCTTTTTTTGTTCATCAAATACAATATTCAATTTTTGGATGATCATAAAGAGTGTAATTGCGGTGCACAGTGTTACTGGTGTTTTCTCTGAATATGTCTCTTCAACTCCTGGGATCGTTTAAATCCATCAAGACAGTGAGGACAGCTGTGAGGTCTCTCTCCAGTGTGGGTCAGACGATGTGATTTCAAAGTACCTGACAGAGCAAACCCTTTCCCACAGTCTGGACACATGTGGGGTTTTCCTCCTGTGTGAGTCAGATGATGCTGTATAAGAGAACTGGAGTTAGCAAAACCTCTGCCACAATCTGAACACACATGGGGCTTTTCACCTGTGTGAATTCTCTTGTGCTCTGTTAAACGGCCACTGTGAGAGAAAGCTGCTCCACAGACATCACAGAGATGGGGTCTGTGACCTTCATGAACTGACTTTATGTGGAGCTGTAAATTACCTGACTGGGTGAAACAGCTGCCACAGTGTGGACACTTGAAAGGCCTCTCCCCTGTGTGAGCTCTTTTGTGTTCTTTCAGGTCCCCAGCCCGAGTAAAACTCTTGCTGCACACATCACACACAAAAGGTTTATGACCACTATGTATCAGCTTGTGCGTTTTGAAAGCACCAGCCAGGGTAAAGCTCTTGCTGCACACATGACACACAAAAGGTTTATGACTGCTATGTGTCAGTTTGTGTATCTTTAAATCATAAGCCCCAGTAAAACCTTTACCACACATATCACACACAGAAGACTTAATGCCACAATAAATTAGTTTATGTCTCTCCAGCCAGCCAGGTGTACGGAAAGACTTTTTGCAGACATCACACACATGCTGTTTACTTCTGTTCTTTCTATCTTTCTCACCAGCAGCATTTTTGTGAACTTTCCTTGTTTTCTTATTTCTCTTGCTGTGGATATCTACCTCCTTATCTATGTCTGTGTTGCTACAGTTACCAGCATCACATCTGTCAGGTGTGGAGGGTCCAGGTAACACCATGTGCAGTTTCTCTCCATGAACTGATGCCAGGTGGAGCTCCAAACTGCTGACCAGCACAAAGGCAGCGGAACAAAGGTAGCACTCATGACTTGTGTTCAGAGACAGCAATGACCCAGAAGTGTTGTCAGACATGGGCTGTACTGTGCTGTAGACAGCTGAGGGCTGATCTGGTGAGTCATCCTCCATGGACCATGCTGGTTCCAGCTTCTGTGAAGACAGAAATGCACAATACAAAAATCCTTTTGCTAAGCTCAGTAACTTTTCTAACATTTACCAATGCTTCATCTCATTCACAATCTCTTATTCAACGTGGTTCAGGATTGTCATACACTTGGAACTGATGCAAGGCATTGTTAGACAAGCCTGACAAAGACATGCAAAATACTTGGTGTGTGTGTGTGTGCCCCAGTAAGTCATGTATGACCATGACTCCCAGATAGCAGAGGAGGCAACGTTGTATCCTGGAAAGCTGGGATTATTTTTTTAATCCTTGCCTTGGGGGCCTCTCCACTCTCTCATCCAAACAGACTTTAGGACAGTTGACATTGGGGAAGATCCTAAAAGACCAACCTATCCCCTTGGCTGCAGCACAAAGAGTCATGGCATATGCCTCCTAGTTTGACGGTCATAGTCATTCACCAAAGACTAAGCTGTTCCATGAATCCCCCTTGCCTGCTTGACTTGGCCCAACATACAAAAAAGACCCACATAATTATGGCACCTGTAAAAACACAGGAGATGAGAAAAGACAGATGATAGTACTCACATTATGTTCAGTCCTGTCCCTGGGAAAACCTGCAACAAACAATTATCAACCGTTTACTCTGGATATCAGAACATTGTTAACCATCTTCTAACAAGATAAACTTTACATTGAATGAGCTTAACTTTTTCTTTTAACATTGCTGGTGTTTGTACACCTTGTGTTAGTAAAAGACAAAATGAAAGAACAATTTTCACTAAAGTTTATCTAAAGATTTCTATTTTTACTATTACTTAGAGAGTTAAGTCATCTATCTGTATATTTTTTACACTTTGGTAGATGTCCTACAGTGCACACACACTGTTCCCCATTACACCATGTTGAAGACAGCCCAAGTGCCACTGACCTGAACTCTGGTGCTCTGTAGTCCACTGAGGTGCTGAGTCGTCAGAATCATCCAACTCTGTCTTGAAGTTGACCTCTGACATCTCTGCTTCATCAGGGGACGCCATTGGACCACAGTGTCTGAAATCACACAACAGAATTCTGATAGTAATTTTTTTTTTCAATTTTGTGCCTACATATTTCCATGTTTTGTTTATGTGAGTGCAGTAATTCTTATTTCCAGTATGCCCAACCCTCTAGGACCTACATATTCATCCCCCACCCCCCTTTTCCCACTTCCCTAAATGATCAGTTTTAACGTTTAACTCATGATCCTACAGATGCACAGAACAGCCTGTTTACTCCTATAGTGGAAAGCCAAATATATAAGAAGGGGTCTTTCTTACAAACACTATAATATTTAAAATCATACATTTATTTATAATATTATAAGGTGTGTTTTTCTTCCGAAGGGCTGTGTGCATTCCAATGGGGCAGTTACATCAGCCTCCCTCCATGCTCCTTTCTCACCCCCCCACCCCCAAATCACCTTTGCCTGTTACCCTCTTCTACACTTTTCAACACACCTTCCCTACCCACCACTTTTTCAGAGTTCATAATAAAGGCAGCCAGGTTTTTGGTGTTGTTGTTTATTGTTTTGTGTGTGTGTTTTCTCTAACTTCCCCAAAAGTTAATAAGAAACAAAAAAGATTATGTAAAATGCTGAAAGAAATGACAAGTATCTCTCAACCAATATCCCCATCCCAAGCAACACACACACACACCTCCCCCCCAAAAAAAAGAAGAAGAAAAGAACAATTGCATTATATATTAACACTCACTGTATTTCAAGAAAGGACAAATCTGTTTTACATTTGTGACATTGTCTTACCTCAAGCTCTGAGATAAATCCTGCTTCTTGCCTGGCCTTTGATCCCCAAATGACACAGAACCAGCTTCAACTGCAGTAGTGTCCTCAGTCCATGTCACAGTTTTCACTGGCTGAGATGGAGAAGTAGCTTCAATAGCACGACACATAGCGATGCAGGTCTCCAGATTCAGATCAGCTTCTTGCAACAGTCGCTTTCTGGTAGAGCTGTCTTTGATGCCTAAGACAATTCTGTCTCTCAAAAGGCTGTCTTTCAAGCAATCACAGAAATTACAGGTTGAAGCAAGAGTGCACAGTGCAGCAACATAGTCATCCACAGTCTCACGAACTTTCTGCTTCCGTGTATTAAACACATATCTTTCATAAGTTTCATTTGTCTTTCTAAGAAAAGGATTGTCAATGATGATATTGTCCACAGAGTGATCTGCTGCTTGCTGCATTCCACTGTACATGGTGATAGTCAATCCTTCTGGCCAGACCCAAGAGACTCACACTGAAACAAGAATGTGGAAAAACAAAGGTCTTTTGTACACAGGCTGGGGACCTCTGAACCATAAAATTAATATTTTCTGTTTTTCTTTTTAGTCTTGCACTGGTGTATTACGCCAGGTTTCTGCCAACAGATGCAGACAGGTGGTTGCAGACTCAGACGACCGCCATTGCATTGCCATTGTATGCCCAGGGCTCAAAAATGATAAAATACCAGTTAACTACTTAACTGGCTTTAATATACCAGTTAAGTAGTTAACTGTCTTTTCTTATTCCAGTTAAGTAGTTAACTGATATAATCAACTTCCGCTTCCGGCAAAAGAAAAGTCAGTTAACTGTAAAGTGGCATTTTGTCAGGAAAACCAACTCCTTTACTGTTTTTTGTAACACGAAATCCCATTGGATGTACTGCAGATAATCAATTTTTCCCATTTACTCTGTGAAAGAGTTACATACCTTCAAAATACATTTTTTATTAGCAATTTTTATCACGGATCGGACTTGCAGTACCTCCTGGATCTGCTCAGAGCTTTGAATGATGGTTGGTTGATGGTTCATCCCATATGTGCTGTTTTGCAGCCGAGTTTACGTTTTTCAGAGACCATATTTTAACCACAAACTAGTATAAAATAAATAAATAAAAGAACAAAATAAAAACCATCTGTTGAAATTCAACCTGACGGATATATTGTAATCGCTTCTGATCGCTTCTCGGCCTTTTGGCTGGGACAGTGATTCGGGAACATAAATTTTTGTTTATAACCTGGTTGGTTTGTTCAGCCCGTCGTACATGGCGAAAGCCGATACGCAACGTTAAACTGAACTTCCATATTGTAATCTATTCACCAACTCATAAGAAACAGGCAATGATAAATATATACTTTTCTATGCTATTTGGGGCTTATTTCAGTTACTTAAACGTATTTGGAGCAATTTCTGGGGAAAGATTGCTGATCTGCAGTATCCAATGGGATTTCGTGTTATAAAAACCAGTCAACTAGTTGGTTTTCATGATAGAATGCCACTTAAGCAGTTAGCTGACCAGAAGCGGAAATTGATAATATCAGTTAATGGTAAAGGTGCCACCCCCCCTGCTGCATTTCTCGGTTAATTCTATTTTTCCATTATTGCCTTTCTTACCATACATAAAGCTGTATTTTATTTTTAGGAACATATTCAGCTAATTATCTTTTCGGAATACTAACCTTAACCCTAGCCCTAAACCCACTATGTACTGCAGTACACCGCAATTTGTCACAGTTATGGTTCGTTGCGTTTTCCCGTCTTATAGGGTGGGGGGGGGTAGGGTTAGGGTTAGGGTTAGTATTCCAAAAAGATAATTTGGTGAAAATGTTCCTAAAATACAGCCTTATGTATGGTCAGAAAGTCAAAAACGGAAAAATAGAATTAACCGAGAAATGTAGGGGGGGTGGCACATCTTGACCTTTACCCAGTTAACTAGTTAACTGGAATAAGAAAGTCCACTCAACTACTTAACTAGTATATTAAAGCCAGTTAACTGGTATTTTATCACGTTTGAGCCCCATACCATTGGTGATTGGTTAGATTGGTATTGTTTCATTAAAGAATGCACCTAGCATTAATGAATTCAAAAATCTTTTGGACAAAAACCCAAATTTGATAACAAAATTTAAATGTTTTGATGAATAAAAAAAAAAAAAAAAATATATATATATATATATAATATATATATATAAAAAAGCCATTCTCTTAAAGATTTATCTTTTTATTAGTTTATTGATTTAAGAGACGCAAACCACTAAATAAATTCTGACAAGTCAAATTCATCGAGAAGGGGCGTAATAAGGGCCGAGAGGCCTATGCATAGCCCTACATCACCTACCTACCTACCTAAGCAGCGTGAGAAAAACAAGGCACTGAGAGAAGAAAAACAAAGACGCATGGGAGCTGGGGAAGAAAACTTGGTGATCAGAAACGGGAAAGTGGTAGCTTGGAAAAGTTGGAGGGCTGGCCCTGGTGGGCAGCAGCAGGCTGGTGGAGGCGATTCTGCCGCCACAGCAGCTGCTTCTGGCAAACAGTGACTGAACGGCCGACCCCATGTAAATAGTGTACATAGCGAAGGTGTGAAAAGAAAGGTTCATTGTTCTAATTCTAAACCTATTGTAAATGTTTGTAATGTGTTGTACTCAAATGTAGATAGTTTTCTTAACAAGAATAGATCAAATCAATCCGTCAATCATTGCTTTGTCAGAAATTAAACCAAAATGTTTTAATACATTTTGTGAAGTTGAATATAATATTCCTGGTTATGACATGTTTATAAATAATCCCCATCATAGAGGTGTTGCTCTGTATGTAGATAAGAAGCTAAATGCCCATGTTTGTAATGACTTTAGTTCTTACGGTTTTCAAGAAAGTGTTTGGTGTTCCTTTGATACAACAAATGATGGCAAAATATTACTGGGATGCATTTATAGAAGTCCAAATACTAGTACCTGTGAAAATGATGAAAGGTTATTTCACATGCTTAAGTCAGATAAATTAAACAGTTATGACAAAGTGTGTATAACAGGTGACTTTAACTTTCCTCATGTCCTCTGGGACGGAGTATGGTCAGGTGAGAAAAACAACTTTATCATAGAACATATTCATGATGCATTTTTGATACAAATGGTACAAAAACCAACTAGAAGAAGAGTGAATCAAAATCCCACCCTGGATGACTGGGTATTAGTGAATGACAGGAATTTTATCACAGAAATAACACATATGGATCCAGTTGGTAAGAGCGACCATGATGTGCTAGTATTTCAATTAAATATTTTATTAAACAAAGTTGAAGAACAGGTAAGATACGTTTATAATCTAAATAAGGGTAATTATGATAAATTAAGAAACATTGTACGAGAGTATAATTGGGGGACAGTAACTGACCTTAATGTGGAGGATGCATGGAATTGTATGAAAGGAGTGATACATAGAGGAATGGAAGAGTGTATCCCTAGAGTAAGACAGGGTGGTAAAAAGAAACAAACGCCTATATGGATGAATAAGAAAACTTTTAGACAGATTAAAAAGAAATATAAATTGTTTGTGAGATACCTTCGCACTAAATCAGGCTTAGCTTATTTAAGATACATAAAGGAGAGAAATAAATGTAAAAAAGCTATAAAGAAAGCAAGAAGAGAGTATGAAAAAGAAACAGCTAAACAGGCAAAAGACAACCCTAAAAGATTCTGGAAATATGTCAAGGACAAATTGAAAATGAATACAGGGATTAGCGCACTGGTAGGGGAGGATGGTAAAATGTCAACAACTAATTTAGAGAAGGCGGAAACCCTTAATAATTTTTTCTCTAATGTTTTCACGCAAGAAGATGTAAATAACTTACCAAATATTGAAGAATGTTCATACTCCAATGGGATTTCTATTACTGATGTTAGAGTGACTCCTTTGGCTGTGAAAAACAAATTATGAGAGCTTAACCCCAACAAGTCACAAGGTCCAGACTTAATACCACCTAGAGTTTTAAAAGAGTTAAGTGATGAAATTTCTGTTCCTCTGTCGTCCTTGTACAACAAATCTGTAGAGACTGGTGATTTACCTAATGATTGGAGAACAGCAGAGGTAATAGCTATTCATAAAAAGGGACAAAAATCAGACTCTGGCAATTATCGTCCGGTAAGTCTGACTTGTATTGCTTGTAAAGTATTAGAAGGCTTAGTTAGAGATGCTGTTGTGTCTCACTTCAGTGATAATGACTTATATGTAAATTGTCAACATGGTTTTCGTAAAAAAAGATCCTGTGTAACGCAGTTATTGGAAGTTATGGAAAATTTAACCTTACTGATCAGGGCCATAGTGTAGATGTAATATATTTGGATTTTAGAAAGGCATTTAGGTTATTAGTCAAATTAGCTGCTTATGGAATTTGTGGTAAATTGATTAACTGGATCAGTAACTTTTTAAAAGAAAGATCACAACATGTTAGAGTAGGAGTGGATAAATCAGTAGAGAGTAGTGTCCTCAGTGGAATTCCCCAGGGAAGTATACTTGGTCCTATTCTATTTACTATATTTATTAATGATCTGCCAGATAATGTTATTAGTGCTTGTAAAATTTTTGCTGATGACACAAAAATCTATAATAGCTCATCTTGCAGTACCACTTTACAAAATGACATTTACTGTTTGCAGGATTGGTCCGATACCTGGAATTTATATTTTAATGTATCAAAATGTGGTGTGTTACATATTGGTAAAAACAATCAGAATGTTGAATATGAAATGAGACTCAATGATGGAATTCAGCAGATAAATACTGTCACAGAAGAGAAAGATTTGGGTGTTACCTTTGATAACAAATTATCATTTGATCCTCATATACAGAGAGTGGTGGGCAAAGCAAACCAGATGTTGGGAATTATTAAAAGAAGTTTCACTTATCTTGATAAAGACACTTTTCTAAAACTATATAAATCTTTTGTAAGGCCACATCTGGAATATGCTAATGCTATATGGTGTCCTTTTTTGAAAAGGCAGTCTAATCAAATAGAAAAAGTTCAAAGACGGGCCACAAAACTGCTAAAAGAATGTAAAAACATGTCATATATTGAAAGGCTAAGACACCTAAACTTACACTCTCTTAAGGGTAGGAGGTTGAGAGGCAGCCTTATACAAACTTATAAGATCTTCCATGGTATTGATGACATCAATTTTGAAACTTTCTTTTCTGTTCCACAATTTAACATCACGAGAAAGTCAGAAGGCAAAATCTTTATTTGATATTGTCAAAGTAATAGAAGAAAATTTTCATTTTCTTATAGAGTTGCTGTTCATTGGAATGAACTAAGTACTAACATCAAGTTTGCAACTAATATTAACACCTTTAAAAATCTTCTGGATTCCAGTCAGAAATGTCAGAGTCTTTTTAATGATTTTGACTGATTGTCTTTCAAAAACTTGCTCAGACCCAAAATAATTTTTGCAACATCATTGCCAAAGAGGGGACGTTATATAGGCCGCGAGGCCTAGGCTTGAGAGCCTGTCCCTACTACTTCTTTAAAGGCTAGAAGAGTCAGGGGTGATTTAATTCAATCAATGCTTCAAAATATTTAACAATATTGAATAATTGATGACCTAAATATACAAGATTTTTTAAAATTATCAAATGTTGACAAAACTAGAAACAGTGTCGACAAAATATTTATTGAATATAGTAAAACTAACATTAGAAAATACTGTTTTACTAACAGAACTGCACCTTTGTGGAACAAGTTACCAACTAATATTAAACAAGCACCTAATACTAACACTTTCAAAAATCTATTAGATAACTGGGAATATTATAAAAATTTGACATATGAATATGATGAATGATTATCTAAAACCTGAGTGCACGATAAAACCTTGTACGTTAAAAATCTTATTAAGGATGGGACGCTTGAAAGCCTAACGGCTATGTTTTTAGTCCCTAGTAACCTAACCTAACCTACTACTACTACTACTACTACCTACCTTTCGTTCTTTTCTAGCAAATTGAAGTCTTCTCTGAATTTAGCAACAGAACATCAGTCTGGCGCAGATATACTTGTCACCTCTTGCATATTACCAAGAGTATTCCTCATATATAAAGATAATGATGCTTACAGGCTTAATGAAAGGTGGTTGATGAAAACAGTCTGTGCATTTAGCATACAGACTCGCCTCTGGAACAACAGGAAGTTACGTCAATTCATCCAACGGGAGTTAACTCCCTTGCAAGGAAACTGCAAAGAAAGAAACTTAGAAAGGTGAAGGTTGTCTGCATCACGGATGTTTATGTCTGTGGTCTGCATCTGCAATATATAGTTGATAGGGCCACATCGTGGCCACAGGTGTGTGAATTGTTAGCACCCCCTCCCCTCTCGTGCCTTTCTTACCAAACATTAAGCTGTTTTTTATGAACATTTTCAGATAATCATCTTTCTTCAATAATTAATTGCAGTCATGATGACGGTCATTATCTAATAGGACCCCCCCCCCGTATGTACTGCAGTACACTGCGGCATTTGTCACAGTCGTGGTTCTTCTTCTTCTTCTTTCAAATACGTCGCTACAATCCAGTAGTCTGGCATAACTGCGACGGGAAGAGATTGCGCAGAGGTGGTTTATTGATGTTGGTTGATTAATAGCTGTCTTTTGAAGGCCTCAAGGCTTGGACAGTGCTGTTGTTCAGATGGTTCCCACTCTGTTGGTGTTCTAACAAAAAAAAAGAGTTTTTGTGCTGGTCGGTGTTTGAGGAGGGAACTTTTATTGCTTTGTTGTTGTTTCTAACTGAAGATCTGATTGGGTTCGACGAGTAAGGAAGTCGGGATCTTATCAGTCTGCTCGATTTGTGATAAGTGATGAAGTTTTTAGGGGGTAAGGCCGGTACTAACCCCTCAACCAGTCTGTTCACTGCATTTTTCCGTCTTATAAGGAGGGGTAGGGTTAGGGATAGGGTTAGGGTTAATGTTCCAAAAAGATAATTAGCTGAAAAGGTTGAATACAGCTCTATGTTTGGTCAAAAAGGCAAAAACGGAAAAATGGAATTAACCGAGAAATACAGGGGGGTGTGGCACATCTTGACCTTTACCGTACTTCCTCTAATCTGTCTCTCTCTTTGACTCTGCCTTTTTCCTTGCTTTGTGTCCATCTTACTATCTTTCTGACTTTAGCAGTTTAGGCCCATTCTCCTGCCTTTCCCCAAAAAAAATATAGTTTTCTCCTTTGAGCTCCTCCGAAATCAGAATGTGTCTGCTGAATGCAGTGAGGACACCAGTGAAAACTGGAAAACGGACACATATGTACCCATTATGGCCCTAGAACGCAGAAGAAGAAGAAGTTAGCGCAGAACTGAATGTAGTGTGATTAATCTACAAGTTTGAGACTCAATGCTTTAGCAAGAAGAAGATTTCAATACGCAGAATTTCATATATATTATTCTTTGCCCGTGGTTTTTACATCAAATTTTGAGTAATCCACGTTTTTGCCAGTAAGGGAAGATCATTTATTGATGGAAAGGTCAGCCTGTCTTGTCCTTCCTTCCTTTGTTTATAGCAACTGCAGCCACTTTTGACTATTATGTCGCTGTAAACTTTTGGAGGATCTACAGGAATGTGTGAGACAACAAATTATCAAGAAGAAGAAAGTGGACAGGAGGAAAAGAAGAAAATAGAAAGCCCGTCCCAGCCATCCAGGTCCCGCTGATCGATTGTCTTTTCTATCATTAAATTGTCTCATGATGGTGGTATATGGTCCTATATATTGTGGATATATACTGTAGTCTTCTTCTTCTTGCATGCAGCATTCTCCATCAACAATTTGACGATTATGATGTTTAGTGGCATCATGTTGGGGATCCACAGGGGGAACCAGCTGGCTGGGTCATTGTAGATTAGGGTTTTCTTGTTTTCCTTTGCTCTCTCTTTTATTTTATTTCTTTCATGTTACTATTTTATTTTATTCTTTTGTTTCTCCGACTTCGGACCTCGACTGAAATAGTGCCATAAAAATCTTGATTGTGGGCACTTAACCAGAAGAAGAAGAAGTTTAGTATGTTGGGGGTTCCAAACAAACAGTTAACTTGTGCATGATACTTGCTGCCAGATGATCAATGAAAGATCAAATTGTTGATTGTGGGCACTTAGCCGAAAGAAGAAGAAGTTTAGTATGTATGGAGTTCCAAACAAACAGTTAACTTGTGCACGATACTAGCTGCCATATGATCAGCTTCAATGAAAGATTGGTAGGGAGGGGTGGGTGGAGGGGAGGAGAATGGGATTGACGAATTTGAGGGAGAGGGCTGGACAGGGTAGTGGGTGAGGTGACAGCGGGAGCTGTGGGGTGGGGGGGGGGGAGAAGGGGAGCAAGGGTCGGGGTTAGTTGGGAGGGGAGGGGGTTCAGATCTGGGATTTGAATTCCTTCACCGAGGCTGATGACATTGCCTCATGTGGAAGGGAGTTCCACTCACTCGTACTAGCTGTGGGAAAGAATGAATACTTCCTGTAGTCATCAACCTTGCATAAAGTTGACCTTTAACCTTTCAGTCTCATTTCTTTGAGAGAAAAACAACTTCTGAATGTTTTAATTAGGAAAGTGACATCATACAAAATAGACATATAAAGCATTTGTTATACAGGTTGTGATTATTCATTCATTCTTTCATATTATAAGGTCAGGTCAGGTAGTTAGGACATTAGGCCTCACAGCCTCTCAATTGTCCTTTCATTTCTTATGGGGACTTGGGGACTCTTTACATTGCTGAGAGCCTAAAGAAGTAGTCACTATTATGTATGTGGCAAACAATGGTTTCTTTACTACTTTCTTACAGACCAGACCAAGGAACCTGAACTGCAGACACAATGGACGGAGTTAAAGAAGAGGTCATAGAAGGAGACTGTATACCTTGGATGGACAGTGGTGTTGTGGTGGTCAGTAGAATTCATTACAGAGACTTCTTTCTCTTAACCATCTGTAATTCTGAAGACCAGAGAGAGATCAAAAGAGTGGAAGGAGGGTGAGGGGAAAGGGGGGGGGGTCTAAACTAGGGGAAGGGGTGGGGTGGTTGGGTTCAGAAGCCAAAGTCCTGGTCAGAAATGGGGAAGGGAGGGGGACAAAGCTTTATAATTAATAGAACATTGACTGGTATTTCTTAATTCAGATGTGGTCAACAATGGACTTTAGCAAATGGTCAGGCAGCTAAGAATTATACCCTTTTACACCTCTACCCTCCACCACTATTTCTCACCCCTCCTCTCCCTTCTCCCTCTATCCACCTTACCCCCCAATCTGCCACTGAACAGCCTCCAGTCTGGCCACTTATGGCCGATCAGCTTGAAGCAATCTTTTTCTTTTACGTTCCCAGGCCTGATTTAGTTATGTGTCCAGTTTTCAGTTTTCACTGGTCTTCGTGCTGCATTCAGCCAACGCATTCTAATTTTGATGGAGCCCAACGAAGAAAGTGATTTGGATGTTTTAAGATAAAAGGCAGGAGTATGAGCCAATAAAGCAGTAAAATAATTGATGACAGTAAGAGAAGGAAAAGGCAGAATCAAAGTGAAAATTGATAGTTCAAAACTTTCAGAAGGTGGGGGAACTATTTGCACTGAAAGATTTCCCCTGTTATCCTCATCTGGGGGGTTGGGAGTATGGGGAGTTGAAGCAATCAAAATAAAAAATGTATCTGTTTTGCTTAAATTTTATAAAGGCCCCACTAATTATATAGTAAATATGCTAAATGCATGAGTCCTACATGTCTTTGTGTTATCATTTACTACTGAACTTAAAAAATATAAAAAAATTATACACATTGATGTGACATAATTTTGTCACAGACTTGCTCACTGGTTGATCTATCGTCTGGTGTTTTTTTAACAGAAGCTGGAACCAGCATGGTCAATGGAGGAAGACTCACCAGATCAGCCCTCAGCTGTCTACAGCACAGTACACAGCCCATGTCTGACAACACTTCTGGGTCACTGCTGTCTCTGAAAAGAGGTTGTGTGTGTCAGCATTGTTCTGCTGCCTTTGTGCTGGTCAGCAGTTTGGAACTCCACCTGGCATCAGTTCATGGAGAGTTCACATTGGACATGGTGTCACCTGAGTCATCCACACCTGACAGATGTGATGCTGGTGACTGTAGCAACACAGACATAGATAAGACGGTAGATAGGCAAGGCAACAGAAAAACAACAACAAAGACGGAAGTTGATGATAATAATACTGGTGAAAAAGATGGAAAGAAAAGAAGTAACCAACATAAATGTGATGTCTGCAGAAAGTTTTTCTCTGCACCCAGCCAACTGAAGAGACACAAACTGATTCATAGTCGTGTGAAACCAGTTGTGTGTGATGTGTGCAGTAAGAGTTTTAGCCAAGCCAGCAGCCTGGAAATGCACAAGAGAGTCCACACAGACAAGAGGCCTTTCAAATGTCCACACTGTGACAGTGCTCTTAAACATTCAGGTTCTTTACAGCATCACATAAGGTCAGTTCATGAAGGTCACAGACCTCATGTCTGTGATGTCTGTGGGGCCGCTTTTTCTCAGAATGGACATTTAACAGTACACAGGAGAATTCACACAGGTGAAAAACCCCATGTGTGTCCAGACTGTGGGAAGCGTTTTGCTGACCCCGGTGCTCTAGGAAGACATCGTCTGACTCACTCTGGAGAAAAACCTCACAGCTGTCCTCACTGTCCTGCTGCTTTCAGGAGCGTACAGTATTTGAAGAAACATGTGGAGGAAATACATCAGTAATACTGTAAAATTGTGTGTATTGTTAGAAAACTGTTGCTCCCCTCAGAATACCGGGGAGGGAGGGGGGGCTTTCATACAAATAGTTCCCCCACCTTCTGTAAGTTCTGTGCTTGTAACTTCCTCTAATCTGCCATTCTCTTTGACTCTGCCTTTTCCCTTTGCTTTCTATTATCTACTGTCTTTCTGACATATTGGCCCATTCTCCTGCCTTTTTCCCCCAAAAAAAATTCTTCCAAATATTTTCTCCTTTGAGCTCCTCCAAAATCGGAAGGTGTTGGCTGTACGCAGCAGGGAGACCAGTGAAAACTGAAAACCGGACGCATGTACCTTAACCATTATGGCCATATGGCTTGGGAACGCAGAAGAAGAAGAAAACTTGGAGACACACACCCCACCACACCCAGTAAAAAAAAAAGGTCAAATTCCCCTCCTGTTCCTTCCATTTGTAAGAGAAGACTTGTGTGGGCATATATATATATATATATATATATATATGGCATATCAGCATAGTGATGGGCATTCAGCTTTGAATGATTGACACTTTTATGGGTGTTGACTGCTACCACTGTATGCAAGTATGACCTGACACATCATGTGCGTTGATGTTACTTTGTTCAAGATGAACTATGGTATGCTGGCTTTTAATTTCAAATCCTCAAGAGAGTTACCATCCCAGATCCATTTTGCCAGATTGGCTCTATCAATCCGTTGTGTATATAGCCATCATAGGCTCCAATGAGCATTCTTTAATTTTCTCCAGGCAGTCAAGGGGTTAATGATTGACATTTTTATTGTGTATGGGTGTGGGTTTGATGTTTTTCTTCTTCTGTGTTCACAGGCCATAACATAATGGGTCAAGTACATATGTGTGCAAGATGCTTTCACACATTCTATGTGCGTTGATGTTACTTTGTTCAAGATGTACTATGGTACTATCAAAGGATATTAATTTCAAATCCTATGTGTCATTACCATCAAGGCCATCAATTTTAACTCTCAATGCGCTCTCCAAAGGTTGTGTATATAGCCTTCATAGAGAGCTCAGATTACAACGTTACAAGCACATATCCAGATCCAGACGATTATGTGTTTTTATATCATGTATAATGCACGTGGAGTTGTTTTTGTGCTTGTCTATATTTGTTTTCACCGCCATGTGTCAGTGCTTCTATTTTTATTGTTGTAAAGAGAAAACATGTGGTTCATGTCACATGGGTTGTGACAAATGTTGTTTTTTTCTTCTTCTTCTTCTGCGTTTTAGTGGCATGGGTGTTGGCCATTGTGGTGCATAAATAAGGGGGCGGTGAAAGGGTTTATGTGTCCGAAATGTAAATGAGTTTTTCACTGGTCTCCGGCTGCGTTTGTTTAGATACACTTAGATTCGTTGTTTCGGAGGAGCTCAAAGGAGTTAAACTTATTTGGAAGAGTTTTTTTTGAAAAAGGCAGGAGAATGGGCCAATAAGTCAGAAAGATGCAGATGACAGAGCAAAGGGAAAAACAGAGTCAAAGAGAGTGGCAGATTAGAGGAAGTTACAAGCACAGAACTTCCAGAAGGTGGGGAACTATTTTACGAAAGACCCCCGGTATCCCCAGGGGGGAGTTGTTTTTCTGTAAAATAGGTGATTTAAAATGGTCAGAAATGTAAATGATTTTGTTAAAACTTGTCCGGAGTGTGTTTAGCATATGTACTTAGATTCATTGTGGATTCTGTTGATTTGTTTGTTAACACTAACACTTTTGTGAGCCTCCTAACTTCTGAATATTGCATGTCCATGGGTACCAACTTCTGTTTTTAGGAAACTTTTAAAAAAACTGAAAGGCAGGGGTCCAAGGACCCATGGCCCCGGCAGGGTACAGGGGCAGAGCCCCGTCTGTGACGATTCAGGGGGGGCAAGTTAAGAGAGAGAGGTAACGAGATAGACAGACAGGGTTAAAATGATAGACAACGACAGTTTGAGTCTGATAAGCCTTGCAAAAAATTATTACATTGCCTTTGTAAACTTCCAAGATAGAACAAGAAAGTTCAAAACGGAAAAATCGCTTGTGGTCAATGCAGGTTTTTTGGATGACCTTTAAAAAAAAACTGAAGTTCAGTTTCTGGTAAAATTAAAAATACTGAAATCAGTGTAAAAATGAAAGAGTAGCACCCATGCATGTTTGTATGATATAATTGCCTATATCACTTAGTCAGCTTTGAGAAGAATGATGCTAAATGTCAGTAAATGAGCAACAATTTTGGACCTACACATGCGTCCCAAGCTATTCACAGTAGTGAATACTCTTCATCAAATGGCTTTGCTATACTTGTTGCAGAACTGCTCTAGTCTGAGTTAGGCAGTTACCCTGTAAGCATGACAATACTTTATTCATGATTCAAAGCTGTGTTGTTGAAGAGGGAAATCCCCCGTGGGGATACCGGGGGGGTCTTTTGTATAAATAGTTCCCCCACCTTCTGGAAGTTCTGTGCTTGTAACTTCCTCTAATCTGTCACTCTTTGACTCTGCCTTTTCCCTTTGCTTACTGTCACCTACTATCTTTCTGCCTTATCGGTCCATTCTCCTGCCTTTTTTCACGAAACACTTTCAAAAACATTTCCTCCAGCCGAAGTCGGACTTGCTGGGCCCTATTTCTTCCTTAGGCGCATAATGGCAGCATGACGCATCTGCGCTCATAATTGACAGGGGCTTTATTATGTGATGTGCAACACTGACCACAGTGGGTCATTGGGTGGAGCCCCACTCCTTAACCTTTACCAGATGTTGCTTGTGATTATACTTCTCCAGATGATGCGGGTCTCCTCGTATCCCTCTCCAGATGATAAGGGTTCTCCAGGACCCATACTCGCTAAAGAGTCACCATGTGTTTATACTTCTCCAGATGGCGCGAGTCTCCCACGACCCATACTCAATGCACTGCAGTGACATATTTCTGCTCTTTAAAGTATGGGTCCTCCGTGACCCGCGTTACATAGGAGAAGTATGTTAAAATGACGTATCTAATTATTACTTTAGTTTTTACTGTATTGGCACCAAAATTTGCTGACATATGCCAAACTATGTTTTTTTAAAAATACCTAACATTGTATTATCATAGTCCCAATAGTTCCTGAGATATTAAGTCATTTGTGCGTCTCTGGGTCTTGGACGACCCATGAAGCACGGTAAAAACTGGCCTTTCTCTCCATGGCTTTTGTCATTGGTTGACATTAGCCTGAAGTTGGGGCCAACAGTAAAGTGACAGTGAGAGCTGTAGGATAAATGATGTTCTGCAGTAATGGAAAATCATTGTACAGCTTAGTGTTTCGTGAATGACTATAACTGTCATTTTCAAACTAAGAGGCTTTAGCTCTGGCTCTTAGTGTTGCAGCCTTGGGGATTGGTTGGCCTTTGAGGACCTTCTCCAATCCCAGCTGTGATAAAGTCCTCTTGGCTGAAAGAGTGGGGATGTTCTCTGGGCAAGGCTTCTCCGCTATAAACAAATTTCAGCCCAGCCCTCTGGAATAGCAGCTGCCTCCTCTGCTATCTGGAAGTCATAATGGGACACGACTGACTGGCTCACACTTGTATGAAGTGGATTGCCTTGTACTCTGTTCATGTTATCTGCTCAGACTGTGTTCTCTGTGCCCTCTGTATTTCTTTGTATTTCTTTGTGGATTCTTTAATTCAGTGGTGTTTGAGAATGCACAGTTGATGTTGGTACTTCTTGAGATGTGTTCATTCCGATTTTTATTTGGATGTTTTTTTATATATAATATGCTTAGTCCTTTTGATTTAAATTAACCCTTTCACAGCCATATTTCAGCTAAAAATGTCCATTAAGGTTACCTGGGTAGAGAACAAAATTCATCTGCAGTACATGTATTGGGGATTCCTCTGTGACATATATATAAAATAAGGTCTATCCTTACTTCCCAAAACTAAGACAATAGGGTCTTTGGATAATAGACCCCAATTTTGATGCCTTTTAGTAACATAGGTGTTAAATCACTGTGGTGCTAAAATGCGACTTTGGCGGTGAAATGGTTAAATAATCTTGTGTCACAAAACATTTTGAAACTCTAATAAAACAACTGAACTTTAAAAATAAATATTCTGATGTTTTAGATTGAGTGGTGTTGTTCTTTGTTTGTGTCTTTTGTGTGCTATGCACCAAATCACACACACACACCTGTATAATCCATCAAGATATAATCACAAAGCTTTAAATGACACCAACAAAATTCGCTCAGAAAAACAAGAAAAAAAGTTCATGCACAAAACATACTTTACTAAGTATATATACACTAAGTATGAATATACATGCACTAAGTATGAATTTGGATATTTAAAAAATATACAAGAAACAAGTTTTAAAAAATAGCATTGTATAAACATGCACGCCATATGATTAAGCCAAATTTATATGAATACATCATTGAAAAACACATGCACAGAAATTAAACAATTAAGCCATCACAATAATATTCACTTTACTCTTATGTTAAAAAAATAACATTGTATAAACATGCCTGTCATATGATTAACTCTTCTAGCACCATGGGTGAATGTATTCGCCCAAGACATCACTCTACACTCCTACCAAATGTGAAGACATTCTCTGCCAAGCACCCTGCCATATGTTTGTCTATTTTCAGCACTTATGTCACTGTTTCTTCCATGAAAGCAACGCAAGCACAGCTGGAAAAGATAAGTTACTATCCTGTTGTCAGCTTAGATGCAACGGACAACCAAGAACGTAAAAAAATACATGGCGCTAGAAGAGATAAGCCAAATTTATATGAATACTTAATTGAAAATACACATGCACAAAAATTAAAACAAACCATCACAATAATATTCACTCTACTCTTTCTTCACTCTGAGCATTCCAAAAGTTAAACAAAACAGTATTGGCATTCCAACACACACACAGTCCCTGATGCCTGGTCTTCTTCTTCTTCAGCTTTAATGGCCAACATCAGTCGGCTGATGACAAACACCATGTTAAATTAACTGGGGGAGGACCCAGAAGAAAAGAAAGATGTCATTGTTTTCTTTACGCCTCGGCCTACGGGGTCCTGTTTGTGTTGTTGGTTGTTGTTTTGCCTGTTGGTCAGTGTCAAACAAAACGCACACAAAAATGAACAAATATTAATGAACAATGACCATATTATGCAAGAAACAATCCAACTTTTTTAGAGTCAATATGAATGACCTTTTTGACTTCAGCTAATGTATTCATTGCTGTTTCTAAGTTTGTATTGTTTTTGTAATGTAGTCTGTTTACAAAGCTATCAGTTTCCATACAAAGTTAAATACCGGAACACACTATTCTTCTTAGGTAAAAGTGAAAAAGTACTATCAGTGTTTCTTTGCTTTTTTCTTTCTTCAGAGATAGCATGTTTTGGCTTTCACCTGAGAAGAACAACAGTACCTTCTGACATCTAGCCAAAGGGTTTTGTTCTATTTGTTATTCTATTGGTTTTTTAAAGTGGTGTAAAGGGGCTATAAACCAATGGAAATAGAGCTCGGTTAACCCTTTCACCGCCAAAGTCGCATTTTTGCACCACAATGATTTAACACCTATGTCACTAAAAGGCGTCAAATTGGGGTCTATTATCCAAAGACCCTATTGTCTTAGTTTTGGGAAGTAAGGATAGACCTCCAATACACAGCTCCCCAATACTGCAGATGGATTTTGTTCTCTACCCAGGTAAAATTAATGGAAATTTTTGGCTGAAATAAGGCTGTCGGTGAAAGGGTTAAAAAAAATACCAGGCACACAAAAAAGCAAAAGTATCTGCAGAATACATGGAGTCCACATGTGCAAGAGTAACAAAAATAATACCAGATGTGCTTTGTAGGCAGAAATAGAACAAAGGTAACTGCAGAACACACAGAGTCAACATGTACAAGAGTCAAAATATAATACCAGCAGCACTTTGCAGGCAGAAATAGAGCAAAGGTAACTGCAGAAAACATGGAGTCCACATGTACAAGAGTCAAAATATAATACCAGCAGCACCTTGCAGGCAGAAATAGAGCAAAGGTAACTGCAGAAAACATGGAGTCCACATGTACGAGTCAAAATATATAAACAGCAGCACCTTGTAGGCATAAATAGAGCAAAGGTAACTGCAGAAAACATGGAGTCCACATGTACGAGTCAAAATATATAAACAGCAGCACCTTGTAGGCATAAATAGAGCAAAGGTAACTGCAGAAAACATGGAGTCCACATGTACAAGTCAAAATATAATACCAGCAGCACCTTGCAGGCAGAAATAGAGCAAAGGTAACTGCAGAAAACATGGAGTCCACATGTACAAGAGTCAAACAATAATACCAGCAGCACCTTGCAGGCAGAAATAGAGCAAAGGTAACTGCATTCATCCAAATGGACATCATTTTATTTATTTGGTTTTATTTATTTGGGTACTTTATAGCCACAGAGGCATCTCTGTGAAATTCGGGTTGCTCCCACCTGAAGAGCGCATCGCAGCCAGAGGCGCGCCACCCTTTTTTTCCTATTTTTTGGTATGGTTCCCATCATCCAGATATATGGAACAATTCTGTCAATTGATTAATTTAGTATTTTTAACAACATCCATCATAATGGACGTCATGGTTCCCATCATCCAGATCAGGGCTCCCAGTGACCCCCATTTGGGGGTCTATGAAGCACTAAAAATTATAAAGGACCCTCTAAAAGAATGTGCAGGGGGTCCCAGGGATGCACTAGAAAAAATATTGTTAGAATTCACAATGCCACTGGAACCCTCTATCCCACGCCTCTAGGACCCTCTATACTGTAAGTGAAGGAGTCCCTGGGACCCCTTGTCTTGCGGGATGATTGGGAGCCCTGCAGATATATGGGACAATTCTACATTGATCCTAATGGACATCATGGTTCTCATCATCCAGATATACAGGACAATTCTGCCAGTGGATCACTTTGGTATTTCGGTAAAGGTAAAGATGTGCCCCCCCCCCCCCCCCCCCCCCCCCTGCATTTCTCGGTTAATTGTATTTTTCCGTTTTTGCCTTTCTTACCATGCATAAAGCTGTATTTTAGGAACCTTTTCAGCTAATTCTCTTTTTGGAATACTAACCCTAACCCTAACCCTACCCCCCACTATGTACTGCAGTACACCGCGATTTGTCACAGTTGTGGTTCGTTGCGTTTTTCCATCTTATAGGGTGGGGGTAGGGTTAGGGCTAGGGTTAGTATTCAAAAAAGGTTATTAGCTAAAAAGGTTCCTAAAATACAGCTTTATGTATGGTAAGAAAGGCAAAAACAGAAAAATACAATTAACCGAGAAATGTAGGGGGGGGGTGGCACATCTTGACCTTTACCGGTATTTATAACAACATCCATCCTAATGGACATCATGGTTCTCATCATCCAGAAATAAGCGCATAGAGCTTAAAGGTATGCACTATATAAATCTTCTTAATAAATAAATATGGGGGACAATTCTGCCAGTGGATCAATTTAGTATTTCTAACAATTTTCATTATCTTTTTGTGAGCAGGCATAACAAGCATCATCATCGTCAGCTAAGTTCCATTATAATCGGTTCAGTGGCTTAGGCGCTAACAGTTTTCATGCAACTGAGAGTACAGAAATTGTGCACATTGGTTTGTCAAACCGTAAACGTTCTCAAGTTTATATGTTGATTCAAATTGAAGAATTTCTCTGTGTTTCTATTGCAACAGTGTTACTGATGTTTTCTCTCTATGTGATTCTTTAAATCACATGAACTCCTGCAAGAATAAGGACAGTGAGGACAGCTGTGAGGTTTATCTCCAAAGTGGGTCGCTCGATGTATTGTAAGAGATTTAGCCCAGGTAAACTTTTTCCCACACAATGAACACACATGCAGCTTTTCTTTGCTGTGAGTCAGGCGGTGCTTTCTTAGACCATTGGAACAAGCATAAGCTTTCCCACAGTCTGAACAAACATGAGGTTTTTCTCCTGTGTGGGTCCGAAGATGTCGTTTAAGACTATCCGAAGCTGTGTACACTTTCCCACAGTCTGGGCACACAAAGGGCTTTTCACCTGTGTGAGTTCTCTTGTGCCTTGTTAAATGGCTTTTACGAGAGAAAGCTGCCCCACATATATCACAGAGATGGGTTCTGGCACCATCATGAGCTGATATTATGTGGGTCTGTACATTAATTAACTGTTTAAAAGCACTGTCACAGTGTGGACATTTGTAAGGCCTCTCTCCTGTATGCACTCTCCGGTGTGATGTGAGGCTAGAAGACTGAGCAAAGCGCTTACCACACATGTCACATGAAAAAGGTTTATGACCACTGTGTTTCAGTTTATGGGTCTTCAAAACAGAAGGTTTAGCAAAACTTTTATCACACACATCACACACAAATGGTTTACGAAGCACATGTGTCATTTTGTGTTTACTCAAATAAGAAGCCATGATAAAGCTCTTGCTGCACATATCACACGCAAACGGTTTATTCCCACTGTGTGTCAACTTGTGTGCTTTTAAATTACAAGCCAGAGTAAAACTCTTGCTGCACACATCACACACAAATGGCCTAACATCACTATGAATCAGTTTGTGTCTGTTCAGTTTGCCGAGTGCAGGGAAAGACTTTCTGCAAACATCGCACACATGCTGTCTACTTTTTATCACTCCATCTTCATCAATTTTCTTTCTCACCCTCCTTTTTCTTTTCCCACAAGTATCTACCTCCTTATCTATGTCTGTGTTGCTACGGTTACCAGCATCACATCTGCCAGGTGTGGAGGACCCAGGTAACACCACGTGCAGTTTCTCTCCATGAACTGATGCCAGGTGGAGTTCCAAACTGCTCACCAACACAAAACCAGCAGAACAATGTTGACATATGCGATCTCTTTTCAAAGATAGCAGTAACCCAGAAGTGTTGTCAGACATGGGCTGTACTGTGCTGTAGACAGTTGAGGGCTGATCTGGTGAGTCTTCCTCCATGGACCATGCAGGAACCACATCCGGTATCTGTCCAAAAGAACAAAAACAAAAAAGAACATGAAGTACAAAAACCCTTTTATACTGAAGTTTTGGTAAATGTAAAGATGTGTGCCCCCCCCCCCCCCCCCCCCCCCCCCTGCATTTCTCGGTTAATTGTATTTTTCCGTTTTTGCCTTTCTTACCATACATAAAGCTGTATTTTAGGAACATTTTTAGCTAATTCTCTTTTTGGAATACTAACCCTAGCCCTAAACCTAACACTACCCCCCAGTACACCGCAATTTGTCACAGTTGTGGTTTGTTGCGTTTTTCCGTCTTATAGGGTGCGGGGTAGGGTTAGTATTCCAAAAAGGTTATTAGCTAAAAAGGTTCCTAAAATACAGCTTTATGTATGGTAAGGAAGGCAAAAACGGAAAAATACAATTAACCGAAAAATGTAGGGGGGGGGGGGGGGGGGGGGGTGGTGGCACATCTTGACCTTTACCGAAGTTTTCTATACAAACATGTTAATTCAAAAACAAAAAAAACACACACACACAGAAACTGACAAAGTAGTGCTTATCTTTAGAAGACTGGCATCTCATACACAAAAGTTTTTTCAAGTTTCTGACAGTCGCAAACAAACTTCCCTGGCCATGATCCGTGTATGACACTGACAGGGAGCACCAGATGAAATCAGGCATGGGAATTGTCAGAGACAAAAAACTCTGAAAAGCCCCCCAATTGAAGTATTTAGTAACAAAAACGAAGTATTTAGTAACAATTTCAAAAAAAAAATTCGCGGAAATCCAATTCCCATGCCTGGAAATACTGTAAAAATCAGCAACAGTTGCTTTCCATGCAAAGCTAAAAGCTATTAGATCAATAAAGGTGAAATACATCAAATTATCTCCTCCAGAAAAATTGGCGTTTTTGTTTTGTTTTAATGTCAATACACCACACACACATACACACACACATGACACACACACACACACTGCTACATGCAAGAGGTACCCAATTAACATTTTGTTGGATCCCATCTCATTGTTCGTTTTATTATAATGAAAAAGTAGGCAGGGCAGCTAAACATGGAGCTAACTTCAACTGTATCAAATAAAGGCTTGTATTGAGAAAATTTTGTGCAAACGATTTGGCATAATTAAAGTGACTCAGGCAGCCATTACAAAAAAGAAGACACATGCCTTGTCTTTCACTGACAAATTCTGACTTCCAGCACCTTCACCAAGGAGGAATTGCAAATTTGACTTATAGGAAACCAGAGCAAAGTGAGTGTTGTGATGTCTGTAAATGGTGTTTTCCGAGTGATCTTGATGTGTTTCTTTCAAAAACATATTCATCCAGACGCCCGTCAAAAGAAAAAAAAATCCCTTTTCTTTTTAATATTTTGTTTAATAATGTAGGCTTATCCAATAAATTTCACCTATTCATAATGCATGTACATGTACATATACAAAAGGTAGGTCACAACATGTCAGAGTAATTTAATTATTATACACATGTATAGAGGTGATGATGACACTCACGTTTTGTTCAGTTATTTTCCTCGGGGTACCTGCAACAGATATTTATAAACTGTTTAGACATCATTGCACCTCGTTTATTTAACATTAATAGTTAACATCATCTTGATTAATCAAAAACATCGGGACTTACCTGGCATTGCAGTACCTCCAGGATCAACCCATTATCTTTACATATAAAAATGTCCCATAAGCACCTGTTCCAGATCGGAGGACGTTAAACAGATTTTCATTCATTGCGCCTTGTCTTCATTGTTTCACAGTAAAGTTTTGTGCAATAAACAAAATCTTTCAACGTCACAATCTGTTTGCATATCAACTGTTACTAGCAATGCATCAAATAATATGACCAGTCAAATGCCATAGAATATCATCCAAATAAAATGGCCAGGGTATCTGCACCAGATTTTGAGTCATTTTAAAGAGATCTTTAAAATGTTTTCTTTTTTGTTTCTGTTGTACATTAGTAATTTGCTAACTATTGTTTTACGTGTTGTTTTCGTCATTGAAGCGGGTGTAAATAGATATCACAATGCACATGTTTTCATTAAAATAGATGTCTTACAGTGCACACACACTGCTCCACATTGCACCATGTTGTCTGTTGAAGACAGTCAAAGTTGGTAGATGTCCTACAGTGCACACACACTGTTCCCCATTACACCATGATGTCTGTTGAAGACAGTCCAAGTTGGTAGATGTCCTACAGTGCACACACACTGCTCCCCATTACACCATGATGTCTGTTGAAGACAGTCCAAGTGCCACTGACCTGAACTCTGCTGCTCTGTTGTCCACTGAAGTGCTGAGTCATCAGAATCACCCAACTCTGTGTTCAAGTTGACCTCTGGCATCTCTACTTCATCAGGGGACGCCATTTGGACACAGTGACTGAAATCACAATGAAATTTTAAAATGCATGGAGTCAGACTGACATCTTTTTTTTTTACAGTTTGAACAAGGAATAATCGAACATTCACTAGCTTTTGTTTCAAGTTACTTCAAATTCCTCTACACCCAACTATCTTTTTATGAATGACAAAAATATACCAACTCCACCCCACCCCACTCCCTTACTAAACACTATACATTTATACATTTAAGTGGTTTATACATTGATAATACATAATTATTTCACAAATATGTCTGGACTGAAACCAATTTATTGTCAGATTAACTATAAGTCATAAGTTTCTTTATTGTCCATTGGCATTGTACAAAGCACATGGAAACTTGTCTTCCACCGTGTAAAATAAGATGAAATAGATCAAAATAAAAATAATCAAAAACATGAAAAATAAACTTACATTTACACAAATACGTAACTCTCACACCACACCCAATCATTCATCTGCTCTCCGCTATCTTGCTCACTCATCATGCAACCCACCACCACTTCCGCCTTCATTTATTTTTTCTGTCCTTTCTTTTTTTTCCTACCTCTTTTCTTGTTCCCTTTTTTTTTTCTCTCTTCTTTTTTCCTTTTTCCCCTTCCTTTTTTTCATTTTTGTACGGTCTTTTTTTTCCACAGAGCTCTAAAGAAGTTGTACTGAGTTTGACATTGAACAAACATATATAAATGACAATTAGAAAAAAAAAGGAATTAAAAAATCTCTTATACAGTTTTAGTTTTACCAACATATTTCATATTTTGCCTCACCTCAAGCTCTGAATGAAATCCTGCTTCTTGCCTGGCCTCTGATCCCCAGATGATACTGAACCAGCTTGAATTGCAGTAGTGTCCTCAGTCCATGTCACAGTTTCCACTGGCTGAGATGGAGAAGTATCTTCAGCAGCACGACACATAGCGATGCAGGTCTCCAGATTCAGATCAGCTTCTTGCAGCAGTTGCTTTCTGGTAGAGCTGTCTTTGATGCCTAGGATAATTCTGTCTCTCAAAAGACTGTCTTTTAAGCAATCGCAAAAATTGCAAGTTGAAACAAGATAGCGCAGAGCAGCAATGTAATCTTCAATGTTCTCATCTGACTTTTGATCTCGTTTGTTGAACACATATCTTTGATAAGTTTCACTGGTCCTTCCAAAGAAATGGTTGTCAAATGCAGTAACGATGTTGTCAACAAAGTCATCTACTGGAATCTGCATTCTCTTATACAAGGCCAATCCTTCTTTGCCCAGTGTGTGTAGAAACAAACCTCTTTTGCACACCTCTTCTTCATTATCCAGTCTTGTATCAATGCAGTAATTGCTCCACAACTGCTTAAACAATTTCCATTCATCTCTGCCCTTCTTCACATCTAAAGGTGGAGGTGGCTTAACAAGAATCATTTGACGAAGTGTGTTGGGGTGAAGTTGGATGAGTTCCATTTTGTCCGTGTAGATGCAGGTCGTTAGTCAGGACGAATGTTAACAAAATCCCAAATGACATGACTTCTTATAGTTTCAGCACTGTAGTGTAGGGGCCTGTGCACTGCAGAAGATGATTCACAAAGCATCACACATCACCACCATTATATTTTCATCTCGTCTGCAGTTCACATACAGATGGCTCTGATTGGATAGTAGGTTACTGAAAAGCAATTTTGGAGAGAAGAAGTATCAGTTTGTCTCATTTTCTTGGATATTAGTGACAACAGCAGGGACCTGACTAGTCCAGTGGGTGGAGTGTTGGACTCATGATCCTGGGGGATTATGGAGTCACAGGTTCAAATCTCCATTGGGTCATTTCTATCTTCCATTCTCGCCCTCTCTAGGTTGTGAAATTAACTTCCAACAATTTGATGTGTCATAGGCTTGCTTCACAAAATCAACTTGATTGCAAAAACATACCAACAGAATCTGGCTTGATTTTTCATGGAATCAAAATAAAGTATATCAAACTTATTCTCATAATGAATTGATATGTTTTTACTATTTATATTTTTTCAGTGTCCCTTGTAAGTTTTTTTTAACATAACCACACATTATACAGTGCTATTGATGCATTCTTTACACATGTCTCTTCAAATCCTCTGACAGCTTAAACGCAGAAGGTGAGATGTTTGTCCAGCGTGGGTCAGACGATGATCTGCTAGAGCACTGAACATGGCAAAAGCTTTCCCACAGTCTGAACACATATGGGGTTTTTCACCTGTGTGAATTCTCTTATGTCTCCTTAAATGCCAAGTCTTTGAGAACGCTGACCCACAAACATCACAGGCATGGGGTTTGCGTCCTTCATGAACTGAATTTATGTGATTCTTTAAAGTATCTGACCTCTTAAAACCACTGTCACAGCGTGGACACTTGAAAGGCCTCTCCCCTGTGTGGATTCTCTTATGTTCCACCAGGTGATCAGCCCGAGTAAAACTCTTACAACACACATCACACACAAATGTTTTACCACCTCCTACGTTCATTTTGTATTTCTTAAGGTGGCAAAATCTATAGAAAAACTGTATACTCCTGCTCCTATTTTTTCACTGATATCATTACTTATTGTACGGTTTGTAGTCCATTTTGTGTTGCCATGGCTACTATCTACCTCTTTATCTATATCCGTGTTGCTACAGTTACCAGAATTACATCTGTCAGGTGTGGAGGACCCAGGTAACACCATCTGCAGTTTCTCTCTATGAACTAACACCAGGTGGAGTTCCAAGCTGCTGACCAGCACAAAGGCAGCAGGACAAAGGTAGCACAGGTGCTTAATTTGAGTCCAGAGGCAGCAGTGACCCAGAAGTGTTGTCAGACATGGGCTGTACTGTGCTGTAGACAGCTGAGGGCTGATCTGGTGAGTCTTCCTTCATGGACCATGCTGAATTCAGCTTCTGTGAAAATATACATTCCAATTGTTTAAATACTTAAGTCATTTCGCCCCACAACAATGGATTAGCAGTGTCTGTTCCCCATGAATTGTCAGGCACGCTCTACTTTATTAGAGGAAGCATTTGAAGCTGTGGACACTTCAATGCATCTAATTTCATAAATGAAGAGGGGGAGATAGGGAGACACATGCACACACTCTCACACACGTACACACACACGAAGACAATTGCACACACACATACACACACACACACACACACACACACACACACACACACACACACACACACACACACACGCATTCTGGAACATCGTTCGGAGGCAAGCTACCAAACTAATAAAATCAATTAAAACAATATATAAAAAACAGAATAGTCTTTGTAGGTCAAATTTACCATCCTTAAAATTCAGTTCATAACTTTGACAAAACTAACAAAATATTTGATTCAATTATCTAATGATTTGAGAATCTGTAACAGTGAACTAAAAACACTAATGCAATGAATATACTGGAAGTAGAACTATTATGAGGAAAAACTTCTTTTCTAACAGTCACTCAGTACTGGAACAATCCTGCACAAACTAAACGTGCTCCTAACATTAACAAATTTATTCAAGAACCTCCTAAATAGTGATCTAAAAATTGCTTTGTTAAAATACACTTATGATTAGTGCATCATTGAATGCTCAAAAAGTCCTCGTTTCTCTTAGTTGTCCTAGGAAAAAAAAATACGGAAAATAAAAAAAATACAGATTTATCTTAGATGGAAGTTCAGTTTAACGTCGCGTATCGGCTTTCGCCATGTACGACGGGCTGAACAAACCAACCATGGTATAAACAAAAATTTATGTTCCTGAATCACTGTCTTAGCCAAAAGGCTGAGAAGCGATCAGGATTATCTTAGATAATAGAGGCAATGTCAAAAGGTGCCATGCCCCACCCCTATCTCACAAAATTGACCATAACTTAATTTCATGATGCTTATGATCTCAGTGATTAGTCTGTCTGTGTTGTAGAAACATTAAAAATGTTTATTAAACAGTAAAAGCTATTGAAGACATCAAATTTAAAAAACTATTAGCGAAAATACCGGCACTAGATGGCCGAAATCGGCGTGCATTTTGACTGTGGTGAACAGTGCACCACTTGGAGGGCTTGTGGTTCCAAATAGATGCAAATAGCAAACCCATTTTCAGTTGTATTATGTTCTTCTGTAATCTTTGCAACTATAATAATGTTCAAAATAAAATGTTCATGTGTATCTTTACGGTAATATGACCTCAAAGTCGGTATGTTACTTGCTACAATTGTCGTCACATTGAGAGCTAGCAGATAACTGTTTACCTTGACTAACAAAAATATGGAACGAGTCTAAAATGAAGGTTATAGATCCATTGGAAGTTGCTCTTTTTAACACCTATTAGTACAATAGTTTTTTTGTGGTAATAGTTAGCAAAATTACATCATTTACGGATTGTCGTCACGACGTCACAAGTAACACTTATGAGCTTTCAATGCTTATTACAATTAAAAAATTCAGTCAACAAGAACGGAACCCCCAGTTTCTGTAAACCTTCGACTCAGTGTGCAATGCTCAATAGCTTTTCCACTCTTTTCAACATCGAAAGAGCGAAGAGAAGGCTCATAAATGTTTGTTGTCACGGAGGAATTTATGTCACAAGTAACATAATCTTGTAGCAAGTGACACACAAACCATAGTTCATTTTTATATCAATTCGATTGAAGCAATAATTTGGATGGAAATATTGACAGCTTGGCACAAAACTTCTTTATTTTGATCTACTCTTCTGCTAATGGGTGCCAAAATTATGTTGTAGGGTAAGAGACCCCCTGTGACGGGAGATCTTGTGGTGTCACATGTCACAAGTAACTCATGAGTTACGATTTTAAGTTGAAATTAGGCACATTACAAGTTTACTTCACAACACTTTGGCTGTTTCAGTAATACTGAAGCAATATTTCTTGAAAAAGTACTTTTTTTTCTGTTGGTTTATGAGACTTAATGACTTCAATCACATGTTACTTGCTACCTGTGACAACACTTCAATTTGTCGTCACATGGATTTGTGTAGCAAGTAACATAAATAAAGTTCTACTCTCTTATTCATTTGGCTTGAATTTTTTTATCATTACTTTACAATATACACATGGAATGTTTCTTTGAAGAAATAAACATTTGTTTGCTGTTTCTGAGATTTTCTTTTATGGTAGGCAATTGTGTGCGAGTGAGGCGATGACGTATGTGTAGGTGATGATACAAAATTAAGCATAACACATGTGTTATTACTAAAGTGTCAAAAACAATTATACCAGATTATTCTAGCAATGTGACTTTATTTATTTCTGCTTTATGAAGATGATCTTTGCTTTACTCTTCACACAGCATAGTACTTTATGTTGTCACGTGTCACAAGTAACATGCCTCCTGAAGCCAATTTAAAATTGTGATAAATCATAATCTAAGCTAATTTATCCATAAATTCACAAAAAGTCATTTTATTGGAGTTGAAAAGAAACAGAAAAGGTCAAAAGAATGGCTGACAATGACATTTTATTTTTCACTTGCTTGGAAAGCACCTTTTGACATTGCCTCAATAGTTTTTCTTATATATAGGGTCCTCATATACGCCTGTCACACTTCTTTATTCTGTATTAAAAAACAGACAAACGGGGTTGAACATGGACCCTATATAATAGTTTTGCTTATATATAGGGTCCTCATATACGCCCGTCACCCTTCTTTATTCTGTATTAAAAAACAGACAAACGGGGGTAAATGAGGACCCTATATAACATTCTCTTATACACACGTGGCTGTACATATACCTACATTTACCTTAACATTGTTTTTCCGTTAGATGCAAAAGCGAACTTGTAAGATCTCTTCGGTGTTGGAGACCGAAAACTGTGTGTTACGGATCGAACCGGAATGGCATACCAATTTAGGAACGAGTACACACTCCACCAAACATAATTTCCATACTCGTTCCCAAATTGGTATACCATTCCGGTTCAGTACCTTAACATACCGTTTTGGGTCTCCAACACTGAAGAGTTCCACGGGCCTATATGTTAATATAGCCTATTAAGTCTTTATTTCAAAAGGTGCCAGAATCTGAGAATGGTCAGCTCATTCAATGAATGAGTCATGCCCTCAACTTCACTTGAATCAGTTGATGGCCTCAACTCAAGAGAAGAAGATGATCAGCCTACTCTCGACTAACGGATTTTGATGCAAAAAATTGTTGGCAATAACTGAATAAGTAACAAATTCAAAGTAAAAAAGAAAACCTGCATACTGTTGTACAGTTCTGTAGTAGATCAAGTAATATTATTTTACACACCTTTGCCTTTCTTTGTTTTCCGAGTTTCATAGGAAGGAAGTGTGCAGGTAGAACTACAAAGTAGCGTCCCTTTGATTGAGGCAGTGGCTATTCTCCCACTAGTGGACAATTAGAACGGGTTATTTTCTTTCATAAAATAGAACTCAGGCTCTTTTCCCTCACATGGTTTAACACTGAGTCTATCCGATTGTGACGATGTCTGTGAATCATGAATCGCATGAAATACTTTTGTCTAAAAATAATTCTAGTACTTTGGTCACTATGCTTATGTTGACCTCAATACATGATTGAAATAAAATGTCTGATGTAAAAATATTGACATTTCAACATTATTATGTGTGTACGGGCCGGGGAACTAAAAATATTGTGAACAAAACTATAGCAGGATTTCATCAAATATCCATTTAGACAGTTGAATTTGATGTCAGTTATGCTTCACAAATTTCAAATCGCATTGCAATTGTATTGCACCGTATGTAGTGTGGTAGGCCCTTTACAGTAGCAACTCTGCGATGTGCCGATATGTCCGAGTGTTAATTGTTGTGTCTACACATCGTTGTGCTGTAATGACATGTTGATGTGTTGAGTGTTGATGTGTCCATGTCGATGTGTTCACTTATCAATGTGTGCATGCAAGTGTCGCTGTGTCCACATATTGATGTGTCCACATGTCAATGTGATGACATGTCACATAGGTGAAAAAGCCCATGTGTGTTCAGACTGTGGGAAAGGCTTTGCCAGGCCGGGTTCTCTAGCACGACATTGTCTGACTCACACTGAACAGAAACCTTTCAGCTGTCCTCACTGCCCTGCTGCATTTAGACACCGAACGCAGCTGAAGAGACACGTATAGAAAAACCACACGTAGCACTGTTCACTGCATTGACACACATTGCAGCCCCTACCAAGCAAACTGTAAAGCATTCAAAGGGTTTCCAGTGAATATGAGTGCGTGTATTATCATGAATCAAATGTCTTATTGCTGAAGCCTTGGGAATTGGTTTACTTTTAGAGGGCCTCACCAGTGCTAACTGTGGTCAAAAGTCTTATGGCCAAGAGTCAGTCAGTTTCGCCTGTCGCCCCTCCCAGGGCATAGGCCGCCAACAAGACCCCTCCAGCTGTTTCTGTCCTGGGCAATTCTCTCCAGCTGTCCCCAGGTGAGGCCCGTCTTCTTGGCGTCAGCCTCCAGGTTGCGTCGCCAGGTGTTCCTTGGCCGGCCTCTCCTCCTTTTCCCCTGTGGATTCCACCTGAGGGCTTGCTTTGTTGTGTTGGTGGCTGGCTTGCGGAGAGTGTGGCCAATCCATCTCCATCTCCAATGGATCTCCACCCCTGCAGGCTGCTGTCGTGTTCGCTGCCACAGTTCCTCGTTGCTGATGGTATGGCCAAGAGAGTAGGCATTTCATAATAATAATAATAATTTAATTCTTTTTTCTTTCTTTCTTTTTTTAAGTGATGCCTGTCCCTCACAAGGCTCCAGGTTACATTATAGACATAAAAACCAATAGGTTTAAGAAAGAAGAAAAAGGAGACATACAAGATTTTAAAACATAAAAAAAGAACTTTCAAATCGTAAGAATAAGACATTAGAAAACATAAAATTAAATACATGTGGAGAACATACTCCCAGCCCCTCCACTCTCTCTCTCTCTTCACTCCTTTAAATCAATTCTGTAAGGTCAAAGATACTCAATAAAATTTGGTGTTCCCCAGGGATCAGTCTTGGGGCCACTTCTATTTTCAATCTACATTAACGACTTGCCTTTGTACATTAAATGCTGTTGTGAAATGTTTGCTGATGACAACTTCATTGCAATCTAACAGTACCAGTCCTTTTGAATTAGTAGACAATCTGCAGACCAATGTTAATAAGCTAACTGAGTGGACAGAATTGAACCACATGTCTCTTAATGCACAAAAAACAAAATGTATGTATACCACACGTCAAAAGCGAAAGAAGATGAACTCTGTGTTTCCTTCATTGTATGTCAAGGATAAAATAATTGAAGAAGTTTCCTCCCATAAAGTGTTAGGGGTTATCATTGATAAGGACTTATCGTGGGGTGATCACATTAATGACCTCGGTAAGTGTATTTCCAAAAGAATTTACCAATGATCAAAAATAGAGAATTTCTTAGACATTCATTCAAGAAAACTCTTTTTTCATGCACACATCTTACCTCTTATTAATTACGCATCCATTTTATGGGATAGTGCTAGCGAAAATAATCTAAAATACATAACTCGCTTACACAAAAGAGCTTTAAAGCTAGTCCTACTTAAATCTACTAGCTTGACAATAAATGACTATAGACAACTAAACATCCTTATGTTTAAAGACAGACTTTTCTTAAACAAATGCCTATGTATGTACAACATCGTAAACGGAACAGCCCCAAATAAAATAATAAGTTCCTTTACATTAAATGAAAATCGACATACTCATAAGCTTTCATTTCCTAAACCCCATAATGATCTCTTCAAATCCAGCTTGACATACTCGGGGGGGGGGGGGGGGGGGGGGGAACACATGGAACAACTTGCCATCATTCTTGAAATCATTTCCATCTAAACCAGCTTTTAAAAAGGCTTTAAAGAAGCACCTGGTTGATAAATTGTAATCTGAAATTATTAAGATGTATATATGCATTGCATGTTCACATGTCTAGAAATATTCTTTTCTTCTCTTTCCTTCAGTTTTTGTTTTTCCAATTGTGTGTGCAGGTAGGTGTGTGTGTGTGTATGTGTGTGTGAGTGAGCGTGTGTGTGTATGTGAGTGAGTGTGTGTGTATGTGTGAGTGAGCGTGTGTGTGTATGTGAGTGAGTGTGTGTGTGTTTCCACCCCCAACTTTCTCTCCCTCTCCACACCCACCCCTGTTTCCCCATCCCTACTCCCTTCTCTCGTTTGGTTCTTTGTTGTTGTTTTCTTTCACTATAGATTTATACTGATCATGTTTTCTATGTTTTGTGTTCCTGTAAACATGCTATGTTTTCACAGATTTGTGATTGATGTGGGTTTTTTTTTTATAGGGTATGATGAAAAAAAGCTTTGTCATCTTATTCTTTAACCCTCAATAAAGATGATTTTGACTTGACTTGCACATACACACACACTGTTTGGGATAAGACATATCAACAGGCTGACGTTTGATATACGTAAGATTAATCATGGTTAAAATAGGTATGGAATAAGGTCTTCATGCCCGATTTAAAAGCATTAAACGTTTGTGCATTACGAAGGGCTAAAGGTCACAAATTAAAAACAGTAGGGCCAGCAAAAGATGTTTCTTGCAAAAAACTCATCTGTCAGGGTCCACCTTTAATCTTTGTCTGCTCAATCCGCCATGTGTATATTCACTGTATGTAATTGTAAGCCAAAAAATCAGTATCTCATTCAGTGTGTGATATCCTGAGAATTCCTGTAAGTGGTTAAAATCAATAGAGATATGGAAGAGGTAACCTTGACTTAAAGGCTGTTAGCATACTATGTCTCTTACAACAGTTTTAACTGTAAAAGAATGCCATTTTGCTTTTTTTAACAAAATCTTCCGAATAATTTTTCTCCTTTCAGCTCCTCTGAAATCGGAATGTGCCGGTGTCGTATATAATACTGTCGCCGTGGGATCGTGTCGCAGCGATAGCATTTCACGTGAAATACTGTTGCAGCGATATTATTTTCTGAAAAAAACTGTCGCGCGACAAATTTTCACGAAAAATGTCCTATAAAATATTCTGTCTTGTTGTAGTGGTTGAGGATGGTGTCCAGTAGTGTCTAGCAAAGGGCTGACTTTATTTATTACATTTGTTCTCTTTTGGCTGTTTTTTCCCTTTTAATTAAACTAGCTTTGTATCAATCAGATTTGTTGATTTCTTTAGAATTGTTTTCTTTAAATTTTGATTGCATCTTTGTTTTCATAAACTGTTTTGAAACATTAATAAAGCAAAGGAAACTGAAGTTTGGCTTGATGAATTATACTGAGTTTGTTTTTCTGTTTGTGATGTTCCTTTGTTTTGTGCCACAGTGTGTTGGTGCTGATGGTGTGTGTGTGTGTGTGTGTGTGTGTGCTAGTCAGTTGTGTCACTCTGACTATGACCTGCAGATAGCTGAGGAGGCAACTGCTATTCTGAAAAGCTTAGCTGGAAATTGTTTATTGTGAGACACCTTTACCTTCCCATGGGGACATCCCCACTCTCTCAGCCAAGAGGACTTTAGGACAGGGGGGATCCCCAAAGGTCAACAAATCCCCAAGGCTGCGGAACAAAGAGCCAGTGCAAATGTCTCCTAGTGTGAGAGTCATAGTCGTTCACAACAGACTGAGCTGTACAATGATTTTCAATTGCTGTAGACAATCACTGGTCCTACAGCACTCACTGTCACTTTACTGTTGGCCCAAACTAATGTCAGCCAATTATAAAAGTCATTGGAGTTAAGGGCCTAGACACACTGCTGTACTCTCTTTACTGTTGGCCCAAACTAATGTCAGCCAATGATAAAAGTCATTGGAGTTAAGGGCCTAGACACACTGATGTACTCTCACACCATCCATCCCAAGTGATGAAGTTTTTCACACACTGATGTACTTTACCATCATCTCCCATGATCCCTTGTCACACAGAGCAGAGGTCAAAGGTGAACATCAAACAGCAAATGCCAATTGTGATTCACACTGCAGGCCAAATGGTTAGATTGGGTTGGGTTGTTTATTGAGGTCATTTTGAGTTTGAGTTCAATTCTCACAAGCAGTGAAAATCAAAACAACTTTTTTTTAAAACATCTGTCAGCACAATTAATTGTCTGTGTGTGTGTGTGTGTGTGCATGTGCGTGCGTGCATGCGTGTGTATGTGTATGTGTGAAAGTCAAACATTTATTTAAAGATCCACATTGAAAAAGAAAACATACACTGTTCATGGGTTTTTTTCATCAAAACATCTGTAAAAAAAAATCATAAGCTATCTTGCTTAACCTTTACCGGACTTCCGGGGTCACCCACAACCCCTTGACACACAAAAAATATTGTATCTCTAAAACTATTTAAGCAATCTTCATGAAATTTCATGACTTTGTCAAAAACGTAAATGGCTTTAAGTGTGTTAAATTTCATTAATGTGTCTAAAATATAAATGACGTAATATGATGCGTCATTTTAACATGCTTGTCCCAATGGCGCGGGTCTCCCACGACCCCTACTTTAAAGAGCAGAAATAGGTCACTGCAGTGCATTGAGTGGGGGTTGTGGGAGACCCGCGCCATCCGGAGAAGTATAAACACATGGTGACTCTTTGACCAGTAGGGGTCCTGGAGGACCCCCATCATCTGGACAGGGATAAACACTGTTATTTGAGCGTGTAGATGTTTGGTTATGAGAGAGAGATAAAGAGAGACAGATAGAGATAGCATATGAGTACTCGGGTGTGTGCGTGCATGAACTTATTAATGTGTTTTTGTCCATCTTTATTTTCTTCTTTAACCTTTACCGGATCATGCTTTTGACTACACAGACACGATGGCGGGGGTCTTCCACGACCCCTACTCAGCAAAGAGCGAATTCCTAGGTGTTTATCCCTGTCCGGATGGCGGGGGTCTCCCACGACCCCTACTTGTCAATGAGTCACCATGTGTTTATCCCTGTCCGGATGGCGGGGTCTCCCACGACCCCTACTCAATGCACTGCAGTGCTCTTTAAAGTAGGGGTCGTTGGAGACCCCCGTCATCCGGACAGGTATATCAAAATTACGCTCATATTACATCATTTATATTTTACACACATTAATGAAATTTAACACACTTAAAGCCATTTACGTTTTTGACAAAGTCATGAAATTTCATGAAGATTGCTTAAATAGTTTTAGAGATATACATGTAACATGTTTTGTGTGTCAAGGGGTCATGAGCGACCCCAGAAGTCCGGTAAAGGTTAAATGTTGTGTTCAGTTCAGTGGTTTATTTAACGTCTGTTCACCATTGATGATATTAGACCCAAAAAAAAAGAAGAAGAAAAAAAAAAAGTAGTAATGATAATCTCTAACTAACAATTAATAACATAACTGATAATTGGAACAATAAAATTAACTGATTGAAACTGATAAAAGACACATCAAAGCAACTTTGCGACTTGGGATTGAGCAATTATAGTAGCAATATTAATGATGTAAGGGCTGGATAATATTTGACTCTCATTTTGAAAGTTGATAACGTCAATAGATTTGTCCCTATAAATTGGAGTTAATATAAAGCATTCTATCAACAAATGACGCACTGAGATAGGCATACCACACGTACACAAAACATTATTAGAATATTTAGTGTTCCATGCATTTAACTTTAGTTTAGTTATTATCTTAGAAATGTAGTGAGGACAAGTTGTCAAATATTTAAGTTTTCCCCCACGATTTCTGTTATAGACACAATTTTCCCAAGTTAACACAATTTCAGCCGAAAACATCTTCAAGGGGAATGTTAAATCACAATCAAATCGTTGTTTAACTCCAAATTTAGCTAGTCTATCCGCTGTTTCATTTCCTGTCAACCCACAATGAGAAGGAACCCAACAAAAATCTACATATATTCCTTGAATCCTTATACAATGTATGAGATGATGGATATCAAAAAGTAAATCTCTTCGAGCTTTACCATCCCAATGTAGAGAT
Organism: Phymorhynchus buccinoides; assembly: GCA_017654935.2. Classification (NCBI taxonomy): domain Eukaryota; kingdom Metazoa; phylum Mollusca; class Gastropoda; order Neogastropoda; family Raphitomidae; genus Phymorhynchus; species Phymorhynchus buccinoides. The sequence continues at coordinate 4,570,255 of JAGGCT020004248.1, read as the reverse complement.
TGTAATACAGATTTTGAATCTACACATATAAGAATATTATAAAAGGACATGGGAGTATCATAAATGTAAGTCAAAGCCATCAATATTGCATATAATTCTGCTGTAAATATAGAAAATCCTTTGCCAAGATGAAAATTCTTTTTAATATTTAGACTTGGTATTACAAAACCAGAACCACTACCATGTTGTGTTATAGATGCATTTATGTAAAAAAAAGAAAACAATTATTGCTTATTCAATGTTTCATCTGAAAATTTAAAAAAAATTGACTTTGACTTTGACACACACACATGCACGCGCACGCACACACACGTTCCCAGTTCATGCATTACACTTACTCTTACATTAATATTCCAGAACACGTGTAAAAGCAGTCTACTAAGACATTATGCAGTCAGAAAAAGCACAGGAATGTAATGCAATCCCCTTAACCTCAGTTGATGCTTGACATAATGCTAATTTTGTACTGCCATTCCAACATACAGATACATCACATAGTAGAAAAGGCTCAGGAACTTCATGCAATCCCCTTAACCTTAATAGACGATTTTCGGAAAAAAACACTAGATCTAGTGGAGAGCACTTTGTAAAAATTAGAGTTGTTTACCTCCATTACTCGATCAAATACTATAGCAGCAATGCAACAATGGCGTCGAAGCTTGAAACCACCGGATGCGAGTCAGCGACTTGCAACATATTTGCTTTAGAAAAACGAGGGGTGCCCAGTGGCCACAAAGTGATAGAACTTGCAAAATGTGACGTAAAAATATAAATGACATCAAATTTAGAATGACGCACAGTGTTCTAAGTGTCTCCTCAACCGCATGAAGTGAGGGCTGGGGATTTACCCTATGGTAGAGTAACTTCCCCTGTTTGACCGATTGAATTGGGGAAGATCACCCCCACACACCATGAAATTACTCCCCTTCATTATTTCCGAACAATTCCTATTGATGTTCTATCAAGTAATCAACACAGTGGGCAATCCAACATGATAGACACTTTGTATTGACATTCCAACACACAGACTATGAAATTGAGTCGTCTTCAAGGCAAAAACATCTCTCTTTCTGTCTGTCTGTCTGACTCTCTTCTCTCATAAACACACACACACACAAATGAACAATAAAACACCCAATAACATAAGAAACAATGCATAAATAGAATGTTATAAAATGTGCCTTAAAGTATATGCCTTTAAGTTTAGAATAATTATGATCCATATTGGCAGATTTTCTTTCTCTCTAAAGTCTCTTTCTTTCTGGTACTATTAAAAAAGTTCGGACTCAAAAGTATAAAAACTGGCAGCATCATTGATGTATGTTCTGCACATGTTTCTTCAAATAGGACGGCCTCCTGAAAGCAGCAGGACAGTGAGGACAGCTGTGAGATCTCTCGTCAGAGTGGGTCAGACGATGGTCTTTTAGAGTACTGGACTGGGCAAAGCCTTTCCCACAGTCTGAACACACATGGGGCTTTCCTCCAGTGTGGGTCAGGCGATGTCTGCTAAGAGCACTGGGGTCAGAAAAACCTTTCTCACAGTCTGAACACACATGGGGCTTTTCTCCAGTGTGGGTCAGACTATGTACTCTTAGAGTACTGGACTGGGTAAAGCCTTTCCCACAGTCTGAACACACATGGGGTTTTTCTCCAGTGTGGGTCAGACTATGTACTTTTAGAGTACTGGACTGGGTAAAGCCTTTCCCACAGTCTGAACACACATGGTTTTTTTCTCCAGTGTTGGTTAGGCGATGTCTTTTAAGAGTACTGGGGTCAGAAAAACCTTTCCCACAGTCTGAACACACATAGGGCTTTTCTCCAGTGTGGGTCAGCCTATGTCCTCTTAGAGTACTGGACTGGGTAAAGCCTTTCCCACAGTCTGAACACACATGGTTTTTTTCTCCAGTGTGGATCAGTCTATGTACTTTTAGAGTACTGGACTGGGTAAAGCCTTTCCCACAGTCTGAACACACATGGGTTTTTTCTCCAGTGTGGGTTAGGCGATGTCTTTTAAGAGCACTGGGGTCAGAAAAACCTTTCCCACAGTCTGAACACACATGGGTTTTTTCTCTAGTGTGGGTCAGGCGATGTGTTCTAAGTTTAATGGGGTCAGAAAAACCTTTCCCACAGTCTGAACACACATGGGTTTTTTCTCTAGTGTGGGTCAGGCGATGTGTTCTAAGTTTAATGGGGTCAGAAAAACCTTTCCCACAGTCTGAACACACATGGGGTTTTTCTCCAGTGTGGGTCAGGCGATGTGTTCTAAGTTTAATGGGGTCAGAAAAACCTTTCCCACAGTCTGAACGAACATGGGTTTTTTCTTTAGTGTGGGTCAGGCGATGTCTTGCTAGATGACTGGACTGGGTAAAGCCTTTCCCACAGTCTGAACACACATGGTTTTTTTCTCCAGTGTGGGTTAGGCGATGTCTTTTAAGAGTACTGGGGTCAGAAAAACCTTTCCCACAGTCTGAACACACATGGGGTTTTTCTCCAGTGTGGGTCAGACGATGTCTTCTAAGACCATTGGGGTCAGAATAACCTTTCCCACAGTCTGAACACACATGGGGTTTTTCTCCAGTGTGGGTCAGGCGATGTCTTCTAAGATTAATGGGGTCAGAAAAACCTTTCCCACAGTCTGAACACACATGGGGTTTTTCTTTAGTGTGGGTCAGGCGATGGCTTGCTAGATGACTGGACTGGGTAAACCCTTTCCCACAGTCTGAACACACATGGGGTTTTTCTCCAGTGTGGGTCCGACGATGTCTTCTAAGACCATTGGGGTCAGAATAACCTTTCCCACAGTCTGAACACACATGGGGTTTTTCTCCAGTGTGGATCACACGATGCACTTTTAGAGTACTGAACCGGGTAAAGCCTTTCCCACAGTAAGAACACACATGAGGTTTTTCACCTGTGTGAACTCTCCTGTGCTTTGTTAAAGCAAAAGTCGGAGAGAAAGCTGCCCCACAGACATGGCTGGCTTTTTCATGAACAAAGTTGATGTGATTATGTAAATTAACTAAATTGTCAGACATGGGCTGTACTGTGCTGTAGACAGCTGAGGGCTGATCTGGTGAGTCATCCTCCATGGACCATGCTGGTTCCACCTTCTGTAAAAACAAACATTCAAAAAATATCTAAGACTTATTTCATAAAGAAAAGTTCCCAGTTAAGCAACCATATCCTTTCTTGTTGAAACCATAAACACAAACAAAAAAAATCACTGGATTTTGATTTTGTATAATCCTTTTATCAGCAGACATATCAAAATTACTGAAAACAGGGAGTGTATTTTTTTTCCTTTTACTTTCAACAGGCTATGCATCAAAACCTCACGCCAAGTGCTGACACATATCTGGATATGCAGCAAAGGTCGTCATCGGGTTAACTTCAGAGTTTGGTTTTGATGTGTGTTCTTCCAGGCCTGATTTCTTGTCACATCCCATTGTACAGAGGAGGGAGTGCAGTAAAGCTACAGCAGGTTAGTCTGCCTAATATAATGTAGCTTTTGAACTTCAAAGTGTTACAGTTGGTTATCTACCTAAAAGAGTGCAGTTTTTGAACTTCAAATAAAGTTTTACAGTGGTTTAGTCTACCTAAAAGAGTTGAACATCAAAGTGTTACAGTGGGTTAGTCTACATAAAAGAGTAGCTTTTGAACATCAAACAAAGTGTTACAGTGGGTTAGTCTAGCTAAACGAGTGTAGCTTTTGAACTTCACATTGTTACAGTGGGTTAGTCTACCTAAAAGAGTGTAGCTTTTGAACTTCAAATTGTTACAGTGGTTTAGTCTACCTAAAAGAGTGTAGCTTTTGAACTTCACAGTGTTACAGTGGGTTAGTCTCCTAAAAGATGTGTAGCTTTTGAACTTCACATTGTTACAGTGTATTTAGTCTCTAAATCAGTGTAGCTTTTGAACGTTCACTATTGTTACAGATATTTATGTGTCATAAAAGAGTGTAGCTTTTGTCTTCAAATTGTTATAGTGGTTTAGTCTAACTAAAAGAGTGTAGCTTCTGAATGTGTCATTGTTATAGTGGGTTAGTCTACCTATGTGTAGCTTTTGAACTCATGGGTGTTCAGTGGGTTTGTCTCTATTGTGTCCCCATCTTTATGTGTCATCAGTACAGTAGTTTTTGTATTTTGTCCTCTGAGATCAGTGTGGTGTCCCCCCCCCATATGTTTGTCTCTATGTGTCCCCATCTTTATGTGTCATCATCATGTTGTCTTTGTCTCTATGTGTCCCCATCTTTATGTGTCATTGTCATGTTGTCTTTGTCTCTATGTGTCCCCATCTTTATTGTCATTGTCGTGTGTGTCCCCATCTCTATGTGTCATCATCATGTTGTCTTTGTCTCTATGTGTCCCCATCTTTATGTGTCATTGTCATGTTGTTGTTGTCTTGTGTCCCAATCTTTATGTGTCATCATCATGTTGTCTTTGTCTCTATGTGTCCCCATCTTTATGTGTCATCATCATGTTGTCTTTGTCTCTATGTGTCCCCATCTTTATGTGTCATCATCATGTTTGTCTCTATGTGTCCCCATCTTTATGTGTCATCATGTTGTTTGTCTCTATGTGTCCCCATCTTTATGTGTCATCATCATGTTGTCTTTGTCTCTATGTGTCCCCATCTTTATGTGTCATCGTCATGTTGTCTTTGTCTCTATGTGTCCATCATGTTCTCTTTGTCTCTACGGGTCCCCATCTTTATGTGTTATCAACATGTTGTCTTTGTCTCTCATCTTTATGTGTCATCGTCATGTTGTCTTTGTCTCTATGTGTCCCCATCTTTATGTGTCATCATCATGTTGTCTTTGTCTCTATGTGTCCCCATCTTTATGTGTCATCATCATGTTTGTCTCTATGTGTCCTCATCTTTATGTGTCATCGTCATGTTGTCTTTGTCTCTATGTGTCCTCATCTTTATGTGTCATCATCATCTTTGTCTCTATGTGTCATCATCATGTTGTCTTTGTCTCTATGTGTCCCCATCTTTATGTGTCATCATCATGTTGTCTTTGTCTCTATGTGTCATCTTTATGTGTCATCATCATGTTGTCTTTGTCGCTATGTGTCCCCATCTTTATGTGTCATCGTCATGTTGTCTTTGTCTCTATGTGTCCCCATCTTTATGTGTCATCATCATGTTGTCTTTGTCTCTATGTGTCCCCATCTTTATGTGTCATCATCATGTTTGTCTTTGTCTCTATGTGTCCCCATCTTTATGTGTCATCATCATGTTTGTCTTTGTGTCTATGTGTCCCCATATTTATGTGTCATCATCATGTTGTCTTTGTCTCTGTGTCCCCATCTTTATGTGTCATTGCCACGTTCTCTTTGTCTCTATGGGTCCCCATCTTTGTCATGTTGTCTTTGTTGTAGAGGATTTGAGGACCAGTCGTGCAGCATTGTTTTGGATTCTCTGAAGTCTATAATAAGGAGTGGTCAGGCTGGTTGAAGTGGTGAGCTATAGGTTTGTCTCTGCGGTGCACGATGTCAGCTAAATGTTCTTTGAAGAGGGGGGCAAGGGTTCGGCCAGTTTCACCGATGTAAAGTTGTTTTATTGTTTGTTTGTTTTCTTTACAGTAAAACTGACTAAGCTGATGTCAACTAAACAACGACAGGTAAACCATCACTTCTCTCTCTGTCTTCTTCCTAGCCCCTCCTCCCCACTCCCTCTTTCTACTTATGAATGAGGAACACAACAGAAGAATTCTATAGAATCTCACTGACCTGTCTGTGACTACTCTCAGTCCACTCAGGGAACGGCAGAGGCTCTCCATGAACTGATGCCAGGTGGAGTTCCAAACTGCTGACCAGCACAAAGGCAGCAGAGCAATGTTGACATACACGACCTCTTTTCAGAGACAGCAGTGACCAAGAAGTGTTGTCAGGCATGGGCTGTACTGTGCTGTAGACAGCCGAGGGCTGATCTGGTGAGTCTTCCTCCATGGACCATGCTGGTTCCAGCTTCTATAAAAAGTGAACATTACTGATGAGAACTAATAGACTTATGGAGAATGTTTCACGGAGAAGAAAAGGAATACACGTGGTAGAAACAGAATCCTTTTATAGCTCGCCATATTGACTTTTGCTTAGTAAATCAAGAAGCTGTGGAGAAGTGTGTATCATGCAACATACTATCTGTTGTTAACACAGACCACAGAGCTGTAGTGACAGAAATAACTAACTATGAATTTGTGAGTGGGCCAGGTTACTGGTGATTTAATAATGGGTATCTCAAGGACACGACATTTGTAAACAAAATGAATGAGCATTTAGTAACATGGGTTAATGAAAGCAAAGCTACTTTTTAAAAAAAGATCTTCTGTGAGAGAGAGAGAGAGAGAGAGAGAGAGAGAGAGAGAGAGAGAGAGAGAGAGAGAGAGAGAGAGAGAGAGAGAGAGAGAGAGAGAGAGAGAGAGGGGGAGATGTCAAAAGGAGAGAAAGGGAAAAATAAAGATTGTGCAAAAATCTAAGGAAAATGGAAAGGAGAGGGGAAAAACAAGTTTAGGCCTATTGGTGGAAGATAAATATAAGCATATGAAGTTTGCTTTGTTTAATACCTATGTGTGGACACTTGTGACACAATTGTTTGAACAATGAAGATAACAATAGTGTATGTGTTATTCTGATCAATGAAAAAAGAAGTAATATCAGTGTATGTGTTATTCTGAACAATGAAAGTAAAGTGTGTGAATTAGTAATATCAGTGTATGTGTTATTCTGAACAATGAAAGTAAAGTGTGTGAATTAGTAATATCAGTGTATGTGTTATTCTGAACAGTGAAAGTGAAGTGTGTGACTTAGTAATATCAGTGTATGTGTTATTCTGAACAGTGAAAGTAAAGTGTGTGACTTAGTAATATCAGTGTATGTGTTATTCTGAACAATGAAAGTAAAGTGTGTGACTTAGTAATATCAGTGTATGTGTTATTCTGAACAATGAAAGTAAAGTGTGTGAATTAGTAATATCAGTGTATGTGTTATTCTGAACAGTGAAAGTAAAGTGTGTAAATGAGCAACTTAGAATGCGCATTTGACTGCTAGGGGGTAGTCAAACCAGTATGTGGGCTTATCGCGCAATATTCTTAATTGGGGCTTAGTGCGCATTTGAGAGAGAGAGAGAGTCGGAGATCGCGCAAGATTCTTAAGAGAGAGAGAGAGAGAGGAGAGGAGAGAGAGGAGAGAGAGAGAGAGATCCTCTCCCTCTCTCCCTCTCTCTCTTTATCCCCAACTAAGAATATAGATGCTTAGCCCCACTCGAGCGCTATGCCACCTGGCAGTTAAATGGGCGAGCTAGGTTGACCATTAGTACTGTCAGTGTATGTGTTATTCTGAACAGTGAAAGTAAAGTGTATGATTATGAACTACCGTATTTTCCGGGCTATAAGCCGCTACTTTTTTCCTCAACTTTGACCCCTGCGGCTAAAACAGCGAATGCGGCTCATATGCGGATTTTCCTGAATCTATTTTAGGCTGGTCATCACCTGCTGGCGCATTAGCGTTTGCCGTGATTCCGTATCTGCGGTGCCATTTTGTGCCGAGTTGTATGCCATTTTGTCTGAAAATGAAGCCGAGCGTTACTTTGTCATGTTTTGTGTTGTGTTGTGCGTTGTGTAATCCAGTAAGTAGGTCCGTTATGGCGAAGATTAGGTCTGTACTGTTATGTGTACTTTGACTGTGAGTGCAACTGCCGGGCCGTTACTTTGTCATGACTTTCGATCACGAGTTCCTCTGCTGTCTTCTCAGGTTCGTTTTTCCTTTTCTTTTTTTTTTCTTTTAAAATTTGTTGCTGTCCCATCTTCTGGGCTGTCCAGTATTTAGCGTTGCTCCGCTCATGGCGAATCCCAATTAGGCAGTACTGTTTTGTGTCAAGTTTGTCTGCAGAGTCCGAGACAGCGGTCCAAGGGGAGCGAATCTAAGACCGTGCAACCATGACACTTTCTGCGTCACTTCGGTGGAGTTCAGTGGAGCCTGTTCAGGTCCCACCTACTGACGACACTATTCTCTTAGTCGCGGAGGCCAGTCCTTTTTCCTTTTCAGTCTCTTGCGGCTTAGACACTGAATGCGGCTTTATCGTTGTTGTTTTTCTAGAATTTTAATAAAATTCAGGGGGTGAGGCTTAGACAACGGTGCACTTTGTAGTCCGGAAAATAAGGTAGTAAAAAAACAACAACAACAAAACACACAAAAACACTGACTAAGCTGCTGTCAACTAAACAACACAGGTAAACCATCACTTCTCTGTCTATCTTCTTCCTAGCCCCTTCTTCCCACTCCCTATTTCTAATTATGAATGTAGAACACAACAGAAGAATTCTATAGAATCTCACTGACCTGTCTGTCACTAGTCCACGCAGGGAACGGCAGAGGCTCTCCATGAACTGATGCCAGGTGGAGTTTCAAACTGCTGACCAGCACAAAGGCAGCAGAACAATGTTGACACACACGACCTCTTTTCAGAGACAGCAGTGACCAAGAAGTGTTGTCAGACATGGGCTGTACTGTGCTGTAGACAGCTGAGGGCTGATCTGGTGAGTCTGGTAAAAATTAGAAGAAAAAACACTAAAACCCCCTCTCCCCCAACTATTCTTACTTCA
>JAGGCT020004248.1:4522717-4561150 GCA_017654935.2 Phymorhynchus buccinoides | reverse complement strand
TGTGAGTCTCTTGTGCTGTTTGTTAAATGGCTTTACGAGGAGAAGCTTGCCCCACCCAACCCCACATATATCACAGAGATGGGTTCTGGCTACCATCATGAGTCGGATATTATGTGGCGGGTCTGTACATTAAGTAACTGTTTTAAAAGCACTGTACACAGTGGAGTCGGTGGCCATTTTTGTAAGGCTATCCCTGTATGCACTCTCCGGTGTGATGTGAGGCTAGAAGACCGTGAGCAAAGGCGTTACCACACATGTCAGTGGAAAATAGGTTTGGAGTACCACTGTGTTTCAGGTTATGGGTCTTCAAAACAGACTGTTTTAGCAAAAACTTGATCATCACACATCACCACAAATGGTTACGAACGCACATGTGTCATTTTGTTGTTTACTCCAAAATAAGAAGCCATGATAAAGATCTGGCCTGCACAGTATCAACGCAAAAAGGGTTTATTCCCACGGGTGTCACCTTGTGTCGCTTTTTGAATATTTTACAAGCCAGAGTAAAAAACTCTTGCTGAACACACTTCACACACAAATGGATAACATCACTATGAATAAGGGTCTATTCAGTTGCCGCAGTGGCAGGACGACTTTTCTGCAAACATCGCACAACATGCTGTCTATTTTATCAAGCCATCTTCATCAATTCTTTCTCACCCTCCTTTTTCTTTTCCCACAAAGTATCTACCTTCCTTATATATGTCTGGTGTACGGTTACAAGCATCAATCTGGCGTGCCAGGTAGGGGTGGAGGGACCCAGGGTAACACCACGTTGCAGGTTTCTCTCCATGAACTGATGCCAGGTTGTTGGGAGTTCCACACCGCTCACCAACGACAAAACAGCAGAACAATGTTGACATATTATGCGATCTCTTTCAAAAAGATAGAGGATATGCAGTTAACAGAAGTGTTGTCATGAATGGGCTCTGTACTGTGCTTGTAGACAGTTGAGGGAGTTGCTGATCTGGTGAGGGGCTTCCTCCATGGACCATGCAGGAAAAAGTGCATCCGGTATCCTGTCCAAAAGAACAAAAACAAAAAAAGGGAAAAAACATTGAAGTACAAAAACACTTTTATACTGAAGTTTTGGCTAAATGCTTAAAGATGTGGTGCCCCCCCCCCCCCCCCCCCACGCCCCCCCCCCCCTCCCCCCCCCCCCCCCCACCCCCCCCCCCCCCCCCCCCCCCCCTCCCACCCCCCCCCCCCCCCCCCCCCCCCCACCCCCCCCCCACCCCCCACCCCCCCCCCCCCCCCCCCCCCCCCCCCCCCCCCCCCCCCCCCCCCCCCCCCCCCCCCCCCCACCCCCCCCCCCCCCCCCCACCCCCCCCCCCCCCCCCCACCCCCCCCCCCCCCCTCCTACCCCCCCCACCCCCCCCCCACCCCCCCCCCCCCCCCCCCCCTGCATTTCTCGGTTAATGTATTTTAAGTTTTGCCTTTTTACATACAGTAGGCTGTATTTTAGGAACAGTTTAGCAATTCCTCTTCTGGAATATAACCCTGCCCTAAAACCTAACACTACCCCCAGTACACCGCAATTTGTCACAGTTGTGGTTTGTTTGCGTTTTTACGTCTTATAGGGTGCGGGGTAGTTAGTATTCCAAAAAGGTTATTAGCTAAAAAGGTTCTAAATACCGCTTTAGGTGATGGTAAGAAGGCAAAAACGGAAAAATAAATTTAAACCGAAAAAATGTAGTGGGCGGGGGGGGGGGCGTGTGGTGGTCGGCAATCTTGACCTTTACCGAAGGTTTCTATACAAACATGTAATTAACAAAAAAAAACACCACAAACAGAAACTGACCAAGTAGTGCGTATCTTAGAAGACTGGCATCATACACAAATAGTTTTTCAAGTTTTGACAGTCGCAAACCAAACTCACCTGGCCATGATCCGTGTATGACACTGACATGGAGCACCAGAGAAATCAGGCATGGGAATTGTCAGAGACAAAAACTTCCGAAAAGCCCCCCAATTGAATTATTTAGTAACAAAAACGAAGTATTAGTAACAATTCAAAACAAAAAATTCGCGGAAAATCCAATTCCCATGCCTGGAAATACTGTAAAAAATCAGCAACAGTTGCCTTTCCATGTGACCAAAGCTAAAAAAGATTAGATCAATAAAGCGTTGAAAATACATCAAATTATCGTCCTCCAGAAAAATTGCGTTTGTGTTTTGTGTAATGTCAAACACCACACACACATAAACAAACACATGGACACACACACACACACTGCTACATGCAAGAGGTACCCAATAACATTTTGTTGGATCCCATCTCATTGTTCGTTTTTATCATAATGAAAAAAAGTAGGCAGGGCAGCTAAACTATGGAAAGCTAACTTCAACTGGATCAAAAATAGGCTGTATTGAGAAAAATTTTGGCAAACGATTTGGCATACTTAAAGTGACTCAGGCCAGCCATTACAAAAAAAAGAGGACACATGCTTGTCTCTTCACTGACAAATTCTGACTTCCAGACCTTCAACAAGGAGGATTGCAAATTGAATAGATAGGAAACCAGAGCAAAGATGAGTGTTGTGATGTCTGTAAAAGGTGTTTGCCGAGGTGATCTTGATGTGTTTCTTTTCAAAAACATAGTATCCAGACGCCCGTCAAAAGAAAAAAAAATCCCTTTTCTTTTTAGAATTTTGTTTAATAACTGTTAGGCTGATTCCAATAATATTGCACCTATTCCATAAATGCATGTACATGTACTATACAAAAGGTAGCGTCACAACATGTCAGAGTAATTTAATATTATACACATTATAGAGGTGATGATGACACTCACGTTTTGTTCAGTATTCCTCGGGTAACTGCAACAGATATTTATAAAACTGTTTAGGACTCATTGCACCTCGTTTTATTTAACATTTAAAATAGTTAACATCCATCTGATTGATCAAAAAACATCGGGACTTACCTGGCATTGCAGTACCCCAGGATATAATCAATTTATCTTTACATATATAAAAATGTCCCATAAGCACTGTCCAGATCGGAGGACGTTAAACAGATATTTTCATTCATTGCGCATTGTCTTCATTGTCACAGTAAAGTTTTGTGCAATAAAACAAATCTTTCACGTCACAATTGTTTGCATATCAACTGTATAGCAATGCATCAAATAATATGACCGTCAAAGCCATAGAATATCATCCAAATAAAATGTCCAGGGTATTCTGCACCAGATTTTGAGTCATTAAAGAGATCTTTAAAAAATGTTTTCTTTTGTTTCTGTTGTACATTAGTAATTTGCTAACTATTGTTTTACGTGTTGTTCGTCATTGAAGCGGGCTTGTAAAAGAGATATCACAATTGCACAATGTTTTCATAAACAATAGATGTCTTACAGTGCACCACACACTGCTCCACATTGCACATGCGCTGTATGTTTGAAGACAGTCAAGTTGGTAGAGTCCTACAGGCACAACACAATGTTCCCCATTACACCATGATGTCTGTTGAAGACAGTCCAAGTGGTAGATGTCTACAGTGCAGCACACACTGCTCCCAATTACACCATGATGTCTGTTGAAGACAAGTCCAAGTGCCACTGACCTGAAACAGCTGATGCCTCGGTTGTCCACTGAATTGCGACGTCATCAGGAATCATCCACTCGTGTTCAAGTTGACCTCCTGGCATCCTCTACTTCACCCCCCAGGGACGCCATGTGGACACAGTGACGGAAAATCACAATGAAATTTTAAAATGATGAGTCAGATGACATCCTTTTTTTTACAGTTGAAACAAGAATAATCGAACATTTCACTAGCTTTTGTTTTCAAGTACTTCAAATTCCTTCTACACCCAACTATTCTTTTTATGAATGACCAAAAAAATTATACCAACTCACCCACCACCCCGCGCCCCCCTCTTCCCTCCCCCCCCCTATCCTCTCCTTCCCCACCCCACTCCCTTACAAAAACCATAAATTATACATTTAAGTGGTTTATACATTGATAATACATAAATTATTTCACAAATAGTGGACTGAAACCAATTTATTGTCAGATAACTATAAGTCATAAGTTCTTTATGTCCATTGGCATTGTACAAAAGCAAATGGAACTGTCTTGCACCGGGTAAAATAAGAGAATAAGATCAAAATAAAAAATAATCAAAAAAACATGAAAAATAAAACTTACATTTACACAAATACGTAACTCTCACACACAACCAATCATTCATCTGCCCTCCGCTATCTTGCTCACTCATCACTGCAACCCACCAACCCACTTCCGTCATTCATTTATTTTTTTCTGCCTTTCTTTTTTTTTCCTACCTCTTTTCTGGTTCCCTTTTTTTGTCTCTCTTCTTTTTTCCTTTTTACCCTTCCTTTGTCATTTTTTGTACGGTCTTTTTTTCCACAGAGCTCTAAAGAAGTTGTACCGAGTTTGACATTGAACAAACATATATAAATGACAATTAGAAAAAAAAAGGAATTTATGAAAGGAATTTTACAGTTTTAGTTTTTTCCCCACAATGTATTTCATATTTTGCCTCACCTCAAAATCTGTTTGGAATCCTGCTTACAGCCTGGGATCCACAACCCCAGATCTTGGGTTCTGAACAAAATTTAAAAAAAAAAGTGTCCTAGGGGAAAATTTCCCAGTTTCCACTGGTTTTATATGGAGAAGTATCAAAAGCAGCACGACACATAGCACTGTAAGGGAATTTATTCAAATGGGGTTCCTTTCAAACAACCGAATTGCTCGTAGTTTTTTCTGTAATTTAATAAGACAAATCCTAAAAAAAAAACAGGTTATAATTTCAAGCAATCACTTCAGTTACAACTTGAAGCAAGAGAGTGCAAAACAGCAATGTAGTCTTCTATTTTGTTTTCAGCCTTCTGGAATTTGTTTGTTGAACACATATCTATGGTAAGTTTCGCTAATTCTTCCATGAGAATTTACTTGTCAAATTTTTTGCGGTTCAGGGGTCAACAAAGTCATCTGATGGAAGCTGCATTTGACAATTAAAGGCCAATCCTGGGCGTTGGAGAAGGGAAGAGGAGAAACAGAGCTTTTTCTATTTGGCAGTCTTATCTTCACCGGGAGCCAGTCTTGTAGGCAATGCAGTAATTGTTTCCCAACGGGTCCAAAAGATTTCCGGGCGGATTAGCCCTTCTTCACATCTAAAGGTGCTGGTGGCTTGACAAGAACAAACCCCCAAAAAGTGTTGCCTTTACAGTTTGATGAGCTCCAATTTTCCCACGAGTACATTGCGGGGTTGTCCCCCTTGGAGGAATGTTAACAAAATCCCAAATGACATGACTTCTTATAGTTTCCAAAACTGTAGTGTAGGGCTCTGTGCACTGCAGCAGATGATTCACAAAGCGTCACACATAACCAGGCATTATCTCAAAATTTCGTCTGCAGTTCACATTGCAGATGGCTCTGATTGCATAGTAGGTTACTGAAAAGCATTTTTTTCCAGAAGGTGTACTGAGGTTTTTTCAAGATGGGGACATGTTTTTTGACTAAAACGTAAAAACCTGACGGGTCCAGTCAAAAAACAGTTGGACTCATGATCCTAGGGATTGTGGAGTCACAGTCCCCCCAATCTCCATTGGGTCCTCTCTCTCTTCAATACTCGCCCTCCCTAGGTCCTGAAATCAACTTCCAACAATCTGATCTGTCATAGGCTTGCTACGCCCAATCAACTTAATTGCAAAAACATACAGACAAAAAATTCGCGTGATCGTTCATAAAGGCACAATAGTGTATATGGACTCTTGGCCTCATAATGAATTGCCCCGTTTTTACAAATAATCGCTATTCAGTGTCGGGGGACCATTGGGGGGGAGGTCAGTATGACATTAGGGTGTGCCAGGTGATGCGCGCTAGGGACATTTCTCTTTAAAATCCTCTGACAGCCCAAAACGCAGGGGGTCCAATGTTTGTCCAGTAGTGGGTCAGACGATGATCTGCTAGAGCACTCCACCGGGCAAAAGCTGTCCCACAGTCAGAACACACATAGGGTTTTTCAAATGTGTGAATTCTCTTATGCCCAACAAAAAACCAAGTCTTTGAGAACGCTGACCCACCAATGTTTGACAGGCATGGGGTTTGCGTCCTTCATGAACTGAATTTATGTGATTGTTGCAACCACATTTTGCACCTCTTAACGCCACTGTCAAAACACAGTTCACTTGAACAGCCTCTACATAGTGTGGATCTCTCTTGTGTTCTCTCTTCTAACTACACAGACAAACAAACTCACACTGCAAAAATCACACACAACACACCAAGAACACCTCCTACGTCATGTGAATTTCTTAATGGTGGCAAAATCTAAACAAATACTGGATACTCCTGGAAAAAAAAGAAAAAGAAAAGGGTTAGAAACAAAGAAAAATTTGTAGTCCTTTAGTGTGTTGGATGGACTACTATCTACCTCATAATCTATGTCTGGGTTGTTACAGTAACCAGCATCACAAAGAACAGGTGTGGAGGATACATGAAACACAAAAAGGAAGTTTCTCTCTATGAAAAAAAAAACAGGTGGACTTCTAAGCTGCAGACCAGCCCAAAAGCCTCTGAAAAAAAGTTGGCCCAGGTGCTCATCAGTCAAACAAGGCACCTATTTTTTTTAAGAAGGAGTTGTGGGGCATGGAAAAAAAAAAGCAACAGACATTTTTAGTTGTTGACTTTTTCTTTCTTCCTTCATACAAAAAGGTGAATGTAAACTTCTATGACAAATATACAAAATAGTACCAGTGAGAAAAAAAAAGACCAAAAAAACAACAAAAACACTGCGACATTAAAACTTTCTGTTCTGCATTGTACATGATAGGCAAGCTCTGCATAGCTAGAGTAACCATTTGAACCTGTGGACACTTCAGGGGATCTAATTTCATAAATGAATAATGGGAGATAATGAGACAAAAGCACCACAGTCTAGAAAAAAAAAAAAAAAACGAAAGGGAATTGAAAAACACAGATCACACACACACACAAAAATTGGGACACCCACCACACATTTTAAACGTTTTCTTTGTCATTCTGCGAAACATCGTTCGGATACCAGCCCTCTGGCGTAATAAAAACAATTCACAAAAGGATATTGAACAAAACCAAAATAGTCACTCCAGTGAAAATACATCCTTAAATTCAGGACCCCCAACTTGGAAAAAAACCTAACAAAAGATTGATGGGACATAACTACTGATGTCTGAATCTGTAACCATGAACTGAAATCACAATGCAATGCATTACTGGACCTTACAATTTTTCACGACTACCAGTTTCTTTTTTAAAAGTCACTCAGTACTATAACAATCCTGCACAAGCCCCCCGTGCTCCAAACATGAACATTGGGATTTAAGAACCTCCTAAATGGTGATCTAATATTTGCTTTGTAAAAATACTCTTATGAGTATGGGGCCATTTAAAAATTCCCAATCCACCCTCTCTCTTTCTTAACATCACCAACCCCCCCCCCCCACCCCCCCCCCCACACACACAACCACCCATCTCGCTCCTTAAAAAAAGGGCATTTTAACGTCTCGTATGAAGTTTCTTGCCATATAGTAAGGGCTTAACATGTTAAACAAGGTATATTCAAATTTTTTTTTTCTCGGTATTTCTGGATTTTCCCCCCCAATCAGTATTTTTTTGACCGATCTTAGATTATGGGAGGCAATGTCAAAAGGGGGTGGGCCCATCGGGCCCCAAAACCCCCCTTTACCTCCACAAAAAAATTGTCCCATAAACTTAATTTCATTGATGGGTTATGCATCTCCAGTGATTCAGTCTGTTCTGTGTTGTAAAGAAAACATTAAAAAATGTTTATTAAAAACAGTTAAAAAGCTATTTTGAAGGGACATTTCAAATTTAGACGAAAATATTACCGAAAATACCGGCACTAGATGGGCCGAAATTGGCATGACATTTTGGGAGTGGGGACAACAGTGCACCACCACATCTGGAGGGCTTTTTGGGTTCCAAAGATTGATTTGGCAAAAAATTGTAGCAAAAACCCATTTGTCAGTTGTATTATTGTTCTTCTGTAATTCTTTTGGGCAACTATAATAATTGTTTAAAATAAAAATGTTTCTGTGTCATGTCTTTTTTAACGATTATTATGACCTCAACCTCAAAACGTAGGTATGTTACTTTTGCTACACATTGTCGTTCACAGTGAGAGCTAGCCAGATTAAAACCTGGTTACCTTGACCAACAAAAAATATGGAAAAACGACGTCTAAAAACGAAGGTTTATAGATCCATTGGAAGTTGGCTTCTTTTTAAAACCCCACCTATTTAGTTTAACAATAGGATTTGTTGGATAATATTAAATAGGTACGGCCAACAAAAAGTTACCATCAATTTTTAAATTGGATTGGTCGTTCAAACGGGGTGGGACCGTCAAACAAGTAACCCCAACTTTATGAGCTTTCAATGATTATTTACAATTAAAATAAAATTGCAGTTTAAACAAGAAACGGGGGGAAACCCCCAGTTTCTGGTTAAACCTTCGGGACTCGTTGTACCAACGTTTTCAATTAGGCTTTTCCACTTCTTTTTTCAAACATCGAAAAGATGCAGGAAAAGAGAAGGATCCATAAATTGGTTTTGTTGTTTCCACGGGGAGAAGGGAATTTTTATGTCAACAGAAAGTAAACATAATCTTTGTAGCAAGTGACACACAAACCATAGTTCATTTTTATATCAATTCGATTGAAGCAATAATTTTGGATGGAAATATTGACAGCTTGGCACAAAACTTCTTTATTTTGATCTACTCTTCTGCTAATGGGTGCCAAAAATTATGTTGTAGGGTAAGAGACCCCTTGTGACGGGAGATCTTGTGGTGTCACATGTCAACAAGTAACTCATGAGTTATGATTTTAAGTTGAAATTAGGCCCCCACATTACAAGTTTACTTCACAAACAAATTTGGCTGTTTCAGTAATACTGAAGCAATATTTCTTGAAAAAAAGTACTTTATTTTCTGTTGGTTTATGAGGGGGGGAAACTTAATGACTTCAATCACATGTTACTTGCTACCTGTGACAACACTTCAATTTGTCGTCACATGGGGCTATTTGTGTAGCAAGTAACATAAATAAAGTTCTACTCTCTTATTCATTTGGCTTGAATTTTTTTTTATCATTACTTTACAATATACAAATGGAATTTTTCTTTGAAGAAATAAACATTTGTTTGTTGTTTCTGAGATTTTCTTTTATTGTAGGCAATTGTGTGCGAGTGAGGCGACGACGTATGTGTAGGTGGTGATACAAAATTAAGCATAACTCATGTGTTATTACTAAAGTGTCAAAAACAATTATACCAGATTATTGTAGCAATGTGACTTTATTTATTTCTGCTTTATGAAGGTGATCTTTTCTTTACTCTTCACACAGCATAGTACTTTATGTTTTCACATGTCACAAGTAACATGCCTCCTGAATCCAATATAAAATTGTGATAAATCATAATCTAAGCTAATTTATCCATAAATTCACAAAAAGTCATTTTATTGGAGTTGAAAAGAAACAGAAAAGGTCAAAAGAATGGCTGACAATGACATTTTATTTTTCACGTGCTTGGAAAGCACCTTTTGACATTGCCTCAATAGTTTTTCTTATATATAGGGTCCTCATATACGCCCGTCACCCTTCTTTATCATGTATTAAAAAACATAGTAACGGGCTGAAATGTGGACCCTATATAATAGTTTTGCTTATATATAGGGTCCTCATATACGCCCGTCACCCTTCTTTATTATGTATTAAAAAACAGACAAACGGGGGTAAATGAGGACCCTATATAACATTTTCTCTTATACACACATGTGGCTGTACATATACCTACATTTACCTTAACATTGTTTTTCCGTTAGATGCAAAAGCGAACTTGTAAGATCTCTTCGGTGTTGGAGACCGAAAACTGTGTGCTAAGGGACCGAACCGGAATGGCATACCAATTTGGGAACGAGTACACACTCCACCAAACATAATTTCCATACTCGTTCCCAAATTGGTATACCATTCCGGTTCAGTACCTTAACATACCGTTTTGGGTCTCCAACACCGAAGAGTTCGACGGGCCCTATATGTTAATATAGCCAGTTAATGTCTTTATTTCAAAAGGTGCCAGAATCTGAGAATGGTCAGCTCATTCAATGAATGAGTCATGCCCTCAACTTCACTTGAATCAGTTGATGGCCTCAACTCAAGAGAAGAAGATGATCAGCCTACTCTCGACTAACGGATTTTGATGCAAAAAATTGTTGGCAATAACTGAATAAGTAACAAATTCAAAGTAAAAAAGAAAACCTGCATACTGTTGTACAGTTCTGTAGTAGATCAAGTAATATTATTTTACACACCTTTGCCTTTCTTTGTTTTCCGAGTTTCATAGGAAGGAAGTGTGCAGGTAGAACTACAAAGTAGCGTCCCTTTGATTGAGGCAGTGGCTATTCTCCCACTAGTGGACAATTAGAACGGGTTATTTTCTTTCATAAAATAGAACTCAGGCTCTTTTCCCTCACATGGTTTAACACTGAGTCTATCCGATTGTGACGATGTCTGTGAATCATGAATCGCATGAAATACTTTTGTCTAAAAATAATTCTAGTACTTTGGTCACTATGCTTATGTTGACCTCAATACATGATTGAAATAAAATGTCTGATGTAAAAATATTGACATTTCAACATTATTATGTGTGTACGGGCCGGGGAACTATAAATATTGTGAACAAAACTATAGCAGGATTTCATCAAATATCCATTTAGACAGTTGAATTTGATGTCAGTTATGCTTCACAAATTTCAAATCGCATTGCAATTGTATTGCACCGTATGTAGTGTGGTAGGCCCTTTACAGTAGCAACTCTGCGATGTGCCGATATGTCCGAGTGTTAATTGTTGTGTCTACACATCGTTGTGCTGTAATGACATGTTGATGTGTTGAGTGTTGATGTGTCCATGTCGATGTGTTCACTTATCAATGTGTACATGCAAGTGTCGCTGTGTCCACATATTGATGTGTCCACATGTCAATGTGATGACATGTCACATAGGTGAAAAAAACCATGTGTGTTCAGACTGTGGGAAAGGCTTTGCCAGGCCGGGTTCTCTAGCACGACATTGTCTGACTCACACTGAACAGAAACCTTTCAGCTGTCCTCACTGCCCTGCTGCATTTAGACACCGAACGCAGCTGAAGAGACACGTATAGAAAAACCACACGTAGCACTGTTCACTGCATTGACACACATTGCAGCCCCTACCAAGCAAACTGTAAAGCATTCAAAGGGTTTCCAGTGAATATGAGTGCGTGTATTATCATGAATCAAATGTCTTATTGCTGAAGCCTTGGGAATTGGTTTACTTTTAGAGGGCCTCACCAGTGCTAACTGTGGTCAAAAGTCTTATGGCCAAGAGTCAGTCAGTTTCGCCTGTCGCCCCTCCCAGGGCATAGGCCGCCAACAAGACCCCTCCAGCTGTTTCTGTCCTGGGCAATTCTCTCCAGCTGTCCCCAGGTGAGGCCCGTCTTCTTGGCGTCAGCCTCCAGGTTGCGTCGCCAGGTGTTCCTTGGCCGGCCTCTCCTCCTTTTCCCCTGTGGATTCCACCTGAGGGCTTGCTTTGTTGTGTTGGTGGCTGGCTTGCGGAGAGTGTGGCCAATCCATCTCCATCGGCGTTGTTGGATCTCCACCCCTGCAGGCTGCTGTCGTGTTCGCTGCCACAGTTCCTCGTTGCTGATGGTATGGCCAAGAGAGTAGGCATTTCATAATAATAATAATAATTTAATTCTTTTTTCTTTCTTTCTTTTTTTAAGTGATGCCTGTCCCTCACAAGGCTCCAGGTTACATTATAGACATAAAAACCAATAGGTTTAAGAAAGAAGAAAAAGGAGACATACAAGATTAAAACATAAAAAAAGAACTTTCACATCGTAAGAACAAGATATCATTAGAAAACATAAAATTAAATACATGTGGAGAACATACTCCCAGCCCCTCCCTCTCCTCTCTCTCTCTCTCTTCACTCCTTTAAATCAATTCTGTAAGGTCAAAGATACTCAATAAAATTTGGTGTTCCCCAGGGATCAGTCTTGGGGCCACTTCTATTTTCAATCTACATTAACGACTTGCCTTTGTACATTAAATGCTGTTGTGAAATGTTTGCTGATGACAACTTCATTGCAATCTAACAGTACCAGTCCTTTTGAATTAGTAGACAATCTGCAGACCAATGTTAATAAGCTAACTGAGTGGACAGAATTGAACCACATGTCTCTTAATGCACAAAAAACAAAATGTATGTATATAACCACACGTCAAAAGCGAAAGAAGATGAACTCTGTGTTTCCTTCATTGTATGTCAAGGATAAAATAATTGAAGAAGTTTCCTCCCATAAAGTGTTAGGGGTTATCATTGATAAGGACTTATCGTGGGGTGATCACATTAATGACCTCGGTAAGTGTATTTCCAAAAGAATTTACCAATGATCAAAAATAGAGAATTTCTTAGACATTCATTCAAGAAAACTCTTTTTTTCATGCACACATCTTACCTCTTATTAATTACGCATCCATTTTATGGGATAGTGCTAGCGAAAATAATCTAAAATACATAACTCGCTTACACAAAAGAGCTTTAAAGCTAGTCCTACTTAAATCTACTAGCTTGACAATAAATGACTATAGACAACTAAACATCCTTATGTTTAAAGACAGACTTTTCTTAAACAAATGCCTATGTATGTACAACATCGTAAACGGAACAGCCCCAAATAAAATAATAAGTTCCTTTACATTAAATGAAAATCGACATACTCATAAGCTTTCATTTCCTAAACCCCATAATGATCTGTTCAAATCCAGCTTGACATACTCGGGGGGGGGGGGGGGGGGGGGGGGAAGGTGGGGCTGGGGGGGGGGGGGGGGGGGGGGGGGGGGGGGGGGGGGGGGGGGGGGGGGGGGGGGGCGGGGGGGGGACATGGAACAACTTGCCATCATTCTTGAAATCATTTCCATCTAAACCAGCTTTTAAAAAGGCTTTAAAGAAGCACCTGGTTGATAAATTGTAATCTGAAATTATTAAGATGTATATATGCATTGCATGTTCACATGTCTAGAAATATTCTTTTCTTCTCTTTCCTTCAGTTTTTGTTTTTCCAATTGTGTGTGCAGGTAGGTGTGTGTGTGTGTATGTGTGTGTGTGAGTGAGCGTGTGTGTGTATGTGTAGTGAGTGTGTGTATGTGTGTGAGTGAGCGTGTGTGTGTATGTGAGTGAGTGTGTGTGTGTTTCCACCCCCAACTTTCTCTCCCTCTCCACACCCACCCCTGTTTCCCCATCCCTACTCTCTTGTTTGGTTCTTTGTTGTTGTTTTCTTTCACTATAGATTTATACTGATCATGTTTTCTATGTTTTGTGTTCCTGTAAACATGCTATGTTTTCACAGATTTGTGATTGATGTGGGTTTTTTTTTTATAGGGTATGATGAAAAAAAGCTTTGTCATCTTATTCTTTAACCCTCAATAAAGATGATTTTGACTTGACTTGCACATACACACACACTGTTTGGGATAAGACATATCAACAGGCTGACGTTTGATATACGTAAGATTAATCATGGTTAAAATTGGTAATGGAATAAGGTCTTCATGCCCGATTTAAAAGCATTAAACGTTTGTGCATTACGAAGGGCTAAAGGTCACAAATTAAAAACAGTAGGGCCAGCAAAAGATGTTTCTTGCAAAAACTCATCTGTCAGGGTCCACCTTTAATCTTTGTCTGCTCAATCCGCCATGTGTATATTCACTGTATGTAATTGTAAGCCAAAAAATCAGTATCTCATTCAGTGTGTGATATCCTGAGAATTCCTGTAAGTGGTTAAAATCAATAGAGATATGGAAGAGGTAACCTTGACTTAAAGGCTGTTAGCATACTATGTCTCTTACAACAGTTTTAACTGTAAAAGAATGCCATTTTGCTTTTTTTAACAAAATCTTCCGAATAATTTTTCTCTTTTGAGTTCCTCTGAAATCGGAATGTGCCGGTGTCGTATATAATACTGTCGCCGTGGGATCGTGTCGCAGCGATAGCATTTCACGTGAAATACTGTTGCAGCGATATTATTTTCTGAAAAAAACTGTCGCGCGACAAATTTTCACGAAAAATGTCCTATAAAATATTCTGTCCTTAAAATACTGTCGCTCCAAATTTTGCGACATTTTTTTTTGCGACAGGACACTGTGAAATATTGTAGTCAGTAAATACTGTCGCTTGCGACACATTTCCACGTGAAATGTTGCTGCTAGAGTTAATATTTTCTGTGAAATATGGTCGTAGCGTTTTGGCAGCAGTATTTCACAGTACGACGTGAAATGCTGTCGCTGTGACACGATTTTATTTTTAGGTAGCGACGCCATTTTATGGACATTTCTTGTGAAATCCTGTCGCGCTTCAATTTTTTATAAAATAATGTCGCTCAGCGACACTTTTTCACGAATAAGCTGCAGTATTTCCCAGGAAATACTGTCGCTGCGACACAATTTTATGAGCGACAGTATTATATACGACACCGGCTGTATGCAGCGAGGAGACCAGTGAAAACTGAAAAACGGATACATACGTACCTAACTCATTATGGCCTGGGAACACAGAAGAAGAAGAAGAAAGAAGCTGTTGTTGTTGTTGTTGATGCTCTTGAAATATTGTTTCATTATACCTAATGATGTAACATTGCAATAGTTTCGTTACCGCTTTCTAGTTGTAGTGGTTGAGGATGGTGTCCAGTAGTGTTTAGAAAAGAGCTGACTTTATTTATTACATTTGTTCTCTTTTGTTTTGCTTCCTTTTAAACTAGCTTTGTATCAGATTTGTTGATTTCTTTAGAATTGTTTACTTTAAATTTCGATTGCATTTTTGTTTTCATAAACTGTTTTGAAACATTAATAAAGCAAAGGAAACTGAAGTTTAGCTTGATGAATTATACTGAGTTTTTCTGTTTGTGATGTTCCTTTGTTTTGTGCCACAGTGTGTTGGTGCTGATGGTGTGTGCGTGTGTGTGTGTGGATGTGTGTGTGTGTGTGTGCTAGTTAGTTGTGTCAGTCTGACTATGACCTGCAGATAGCTGAGGAGGCAACTGCTATTCTGAAAAGCTTAACTGGAAATTGTTCATTGTGGAGACGCCTTCCCAGGGGACATCCTCACTCTCTCAGCCAAGAGGACTTTAGGACAGGGGGGATCCCCAAAGGCCAACAAATCCCCAAGGCTGCGGAACAAAGAGCCAGTGCAAATGTTTCCTAGTGTGAGAGTCATAGTCATTCAGAACAGACTGAGCTGTACAATGATTTTCCATTGCTGTAGACAGTCACTGGTCCTACAGCTCTCACTGTCACTTTACTGTTGGCCCAAACTAATGTCAGCCAATTATAAAAGTCATTGGAGTTAAGGGCCTAGACACACTGCTGTACTCTCTTTACTGTTGGCCCAAACTAATGTCAGCCAATGATAAAAGCTATTGGAGTTAAAGGCCTAGACACACTGATGTACTCTCACACCATCCATCCCAAGTGATGAAGTTTTTCACACACTGATGTACTTTACCATCATCTCCCATGATCCCTTGTCACACAGAGCAGAGGTCAAAGGTGAACATCAAACGGCAAATGCCAATTGTGATTCACACTGCAGGCCAAATGGTTAGATTGGGTTGGGTTGTTTATTGAGGTCATTTTGAGTTTGAGTTCAATTCTCACAAGCAGTGAAAATCAAAACAACTTTTTTTGGAAACATCTGTCAGCACAATTAATTGTCTGTGTGTGTGTGTGTGTGCGTGTGCGCGCATGCATGCGTGTGTATGTGTATGTGTATGTGTATGTGTGAAAGTCAAACATTTATTTAAAGATGGACATTGAAAAAGAAAACATACACTGTTCATGGGTTTTTTCATCAAAACATCTGTAAACAAAATCATAAACCATCTTGCTTAATCTTTACCGGACTTCCGGGGTCGCCCATGACCCCTTGACACACAAAAAATATTATATCTCTAAAACTATTTAAGCAATCTTCATGAAATTTCATGACTTTGTCAAAAATGTAAATGGCTTTAAGTGTGTTAAATTTCATTAATGTGTATAAAATATAAATGACGTAATATGATGCGTCATTTTAACATGCTTGTCCCGATGGCGCGGGTCTCCTACGACCCCTACTTTAAAGAGCAGAAATAGGTCACTGCAGTGCATTGAGTGGGGGTCGTGGGAGACCCGCGCCATCCGGAGAAGCATAAACACATGGTGACTCTTTGACCAGTAGGGGTCCTGGAGGACCCCCATCATCTGGACAGGGATAAACACTGTTATTTGAGCGTGTAGATGTTTGGTTATGAGAGAGAGATAAAGAGAGAGACAGATAGAGATAGTATATGAGTACTCGGGTGTGTGCGTGCATGAACTTATTAATGTGTTTTTGTCCATCTTTATTTTCTTCTTTAACCTTTACCGGATCATGCTTTTGACTACACAGACACGATGGCGGGGGTCTTCCACGACCCCTACTCAGCAAAGAGCGAATTCCTAGGTGTTTATCCCTGTCCGGATGGCGGGGGTCTCCCACGACCCCTACTTGTCAATGAGTCACCATGTGTTTATCCCTGTCCGGATGGCGGGGTCTCCCACGACCCCTACTCAATGCACTGCAGTGCTCTTTAAAGTAGGGGTCGTTGGAGACCCCCGTCATCCGGACAGGTATATCAAAATTACGCTCATATTACATCATTTATATTTTACACACATTAATGAAATTTAATACACTTAAAGCCATTTACGTTTTTGACAAAGTCATGAAATTTCATGAAGTTTAGAGATATACATGTAACATGTTTTGTGTGTCAAGGGGTCGTGAGCGACCCCAGAAGTCCGGTAAAGGTTAAATGTTGTGTTCAGTTCAGTGGTTTATTTAACGTCTGTTCACCATTGATGATATTAGACAGAAAAAAAAGAAGAAAAAAAAAAAGTAGTAATGATAATCTCTAACTAACAATTAATAACATAAGTGATAATTGGAACAATAAAATTAACTGATTGAAACTGATAAAAGACACATCAAAGCAACTTTGCGACTTGGGATTGAGCAATTATAGTAGCAATATTAATGATGTAAGGGCTGGATAATATTTGACTCTCATTTTGAAAGTTGATAACGTCAATAGATTTGTCCCTATAAATTGGAGTTAATATAAAGCATTCTATCAACAAATGACGCACTGAGATAGGCATACCACACGTACACAAAACATTATTAGAATATTTAGTGTTCCATGCATTTAACTTTAGTTTAGTTATTATCTTAGAAATGTAGTGAGGACAAGTTGTCAAATATTTAAGTTTTCCCCCACGATTTCTCTGTTATAGACACAATTTTCCCAAGTTAACACAATTTCAGCCGAAAACATCTTCAAGGGGAATGTTAAATCACAATCAAATCGTTGTTTAACTCCAAATTTAGCTAGTCTATCCACTGTTTCATTTCCTGTCAACCCACATGAGAAGGAACCCAACAAAAATCTACATATATTCCTTGAATCCTTATACAATGTATGAGATGATGGATATCAAAAAGTAAATCTCTTCGAGCTTTACCATCCCAATGTAGAGATTGTAATACAGATTTTGAATCTACACATATAAGAATATTATAAAAGGACATGGGAGTATCATAAATGTAAGTCAAAGCCATCAATATTGCATATAATTCTGCTGTAAATATAGAAAATCCTTTGCCAAGATGAAAATTCTTTTTAATATTTAGACTTGGTATTACAAAACCAGAACCACTACCATGTTGTGTTATAGATGCATTTATGTAAAAAAAGAAAACAGTTATTGCTTATTCAATGTTTCATCTGAAAATTTAAAAAAAATTGACTTTGACTTTGACACACACACATGCACGCGCACGCACACACACGTTCCCAGTTCATGCATTACACTTACTCTTACATTAATATTCCAGAACACGTGTAAAAGCAGTCTACTGACACATTATGCAGTCAGAAAAAGCACAGGAATTTAATGCAATCCCCTTAACCCCAATTGATACTTGACATAATGCTAATTTTGTACTGCCTTTCCAACATACAGATACATCACATAGTAGAAAAGGCTCAGGAACTTCATGCAATCCCCTTAACCTTAATAGACGATTTTTCGGAAAAAACCCACTAGATCTAGTGGAGAGCACTTTGTAAAAATTAGAGTTGTTTACCTCCATTACTCGATCAAATACTATAGCAGCAATGCAACAATGGCGTCGAAGCTTGAAACCACCGGATGCGAGTCAGCGACTTGCAACATATTTGCTTTAGAAAAACGAGGGGTGCCCAGTGGCCACAAAGTGATAGAACTTGCAAAATGTGACGTAAAAATATAAATGACATCAAATTTAGAATGACGCACAGTGTTCTAAGTGCTGTGTGTCTCCTCAACCGCATGAAGCGAGGGCTGGGGATTTACCCTATGGTAGAGTAACTTCCCCTGTTTGACCGATTGAATTGGGGAAGATCACCCCCACACACCATGAAATTACTCCCCTTCATTATTTCCGAACAATTCCTATTGATGTTCTATCAAGTAATCAACACAGTGGGCAATCCAACATGATAGACACTTTGTATTGACATTCCAACACACACACTATGAAATTGAGTCGTCTTCAAGGCAAAAACATATCTCTTTCTGTCTGTCTATCTGACTCTCTTCTCTCTAAAACACACACACACAGACAATAAATGAAAAATAAAACACCCAATAACATAAGAAAATATAATACTTAAATAGAATGTTATAAAATGTGCCTTAAAGTATATGCCTTTAAGTTTAGTATATGATCAATATTGGCAGACTTTCTTTCTCTCTAAAGTCTCTTTCTTTCTTTCTGGTATTATTAAAAAGTTCTGACCCCAAAGTATAAAAAACTGGCAGCATCATTGATGTATGTTCTGCACATGTTTCTTCAAATGGGACAGCATCTTGAAAGCAGCAGGACAGTGAGGACAGCTGTGAGATCTCTCTTCAGAGTGGGTCAGACGATGTTCTTTTAGAGTACTGGACCGGGCAAAGCCTTTCCCACAGTCTGAACATACATGGGTTTTTTTCCCAGTGTGGGTCAGACGATGTGCTTTTAGATTACTGGACTGGGCAAAGCCTTTCCCACAGTCTGAACAACATGGGGTTTTTCTCCAGTGTGGGTCAGATGATGGTTTTGTAGACCACTGGACTGGGAAAAGCCTTTCCCACAGTCTGAACACACATGGGGTTTTTCTCCAGTGTGGGTCAGACGATGTACTTTTAGATTACTGGACTGGTTAAACCCTTTCCCACAGTCTGAACACACATGGGGTTTTTCTCCAGTGTGGGTCAGACGATGTGTTGCTAGACTACCGAACTGGTTAAACCCTTTCCCACAGTCTGAACACACATGGGGTTTTTCTCCAGTGTGGATCAGACAATGTCTTGCTAGATGACTGAAGTGGGTAAACCTTTTCCCACAGTCTGAACACACATGGGGTTGTTCTCCAGTGTGGGTCAGATGATGTTTTGCTAGAGTACCGAACCGGTTAAACCTTTTCCCACAGCCTGAACACACATGGGTTTTTTCTCCAGTGTGGATCAAACGATGTGCTTTTAGATTACTGGACTCATTAACTTTCTTTGCTGTTTTTCTGTTGCCATGGCTATCCACCTCCTTATCTATATCTCTTGTGCTACAGTTACCAGCATCACATCTGTCAGGTGTGGAGGACCCAGGTAACACCATGTGCAGTTTCTCTCCATGAACTGATGCCAGGTGGAGTTCCAAACTGCTGACCAGTACAAAGGCAGCAGAACAATGCTGACATATAAGACTTGTGTTCAGAGACAGCAGTGACCCAGAAGTGTTGTCAGACATGGGCTGTGCTCTGCTGTAGACAGCTGAGGGCTGATCTGGTGAGTCATCCTCCAAAGACCATGCTGGTTCCACCTTCTGTAAAAACAAACATTCCAAAATTATCTAAAAGTTATTTCATAAAGTAAAGTTCCCAGTTCGGCACCCATATCCTTTCTTGTTTGAACCAGAAAACACAAACAAGAAAAATCCACTGGATTTTGATTTTGTATAATCATTTAATCAGCAGATATATCATGACTACTGAAAATGGGCAGTGTATTTTTTTCCTTTTACTTTCAACAGGCTATGCATCAAAACCTCAGGCCAAGTGCTGACACAAATCTGGATATCCAGCAAAGGTTGTCATCGGCTTCACTTCAGAGTTTGGTTTTGAGGTCCGACCCTCCAGGCCAGGTTTGTTGTCACATCCCATTGTACAGAGGAGGGAGTGCAGTAAAGCTACAGCAGGTTAGTCTGCCTAAAAGAATGAAGCCTTTGAACTTCAAAGTGTTACAGTGGGTTATCTACCTAAATGAGTGTAGTTTTTGAACTTCAAACAAAGTTTTACAGTGGTTTAGTCTACCTAAAAGAGTGTAGCTTTAGAACATCAAAGTCTTACGGTGGTTTAGTCTACATAAAAGAGTGTAGCATTCAAACATCAAAGTGTTACAGTGGGCTAGTCTAAATAAAAGAGTGTAGCTTTTGAACATCAAACAAAGTGTTACAGTGGGTTATCTACCTAAAAGAGTGTAGCTTTTGAACTTCAAACAAAGTGTTACAGTGGGTTAGTCTACATAAAAGAGTGTAGCTTTTGAACATCAAACAAAGTGTTACAGTGGGTTAGTCTACCTAAAAGAGTGTAGCTTTTGAACTTCAAATTGTTACAGTGGGTTAGTCTAACTAAAAGAGTGTATCTTTTGAACTCCTGAGTGTTACAGTGGGATAGTCTAGCTTTAACTTCAAACAATGTTCATTAACATCAGTACAGTAGTTTGTCCTCTGAAATCAGTGTGGTGTCCCCCCCTTCTCTATGTGTCCCCATCTTTATGTGTCATCATCATGTTGTCTTTGTCTTTATGTGTCCCCATCTTTATGTGTCATCATCATGTTGTCTTTGTCTCTGTGTCCCCATCTTTACGTGTCATTGTCATGTTGTCATTGTCTCTGTGTCCCCACCTTTATGTGTCATCATCATGTTGTCTTTGTCTCTGTGTCCCCATCTTTACGTGTCATTGTCATGTTGTCTTTGTGTCCCCATCTTTACGTGTCATTGTCATGTTGTCATTGTCTCTAGGTGTCCCCATCTTTATATGTCATTGTCATGTTGTCTTTGTCTCTATGTGTCTCCATCTTTATGTGTCATCATCATGTTGTCTTTGTCTCTCTGTGTCCCCATCTTTGTGTCATTGTCATGTTGTCTTTGTCTCTATGTGTCCCCATCTTTATGTGTCATCATCATGTTGTTTTTGTCTCTATATGTCCCCATCTTTATGTGTCATCATCATGTTGTCTTTGTCTCTATGTGTCACCATCTTTATGTGTCATCATCATGTTGTCTTTGTTGTAGAGGATTTGAGGACCAGTCGTGCAGCATTGTTTTGGATTCTCTGAAGTCTGTTAAGCAAATACTTGGGAAGGCCAGCGAGAAGAGAGTTGCAATATCATTGCAGAAAATGATTTTCAACAAATCCCAAAGTAACGAAATGGAAGCAGTTTTTCTGAATATCAGGTTTAAGGTTTTTCATTCAGTCCATGAGCTTTCCTGGTGCCTAGTTTGTCAATGAGGTGAGACTCAATGCCTTTCCTGTCAGTGGTGTTTTTTGTGAACATGAGCCAAATCCCCTTGACGCGCATGTTCGATGTGGAGTGGTCAGGCTGGTTGAAGTGGTGGGGTATAATGTCTGATGTGGAATGGTCAGGCTGGTTGAAGTGGTGGGCTATAGTGTCTGATGTGGAGTGGTCAGGCTGGTTGAATTGGTGGGCTATAATGTCTGATGTGGAGTGGTCAGGCTGGTTGAAGTGGTGGGCTATAATGTCTGATGTGGAGTGGTCAGGCTGGTTGAAGTGGTGGGCTATAGTGTCTGATTTGGAGTGGTCAGACTGGTTGAAGTGGTGGGCTATAGTGTCTGATGTAGAGTGGTCAGGCTGGTTGAAGTGGTGGGCTATAGTGTCTGATGTGGAGTGGTCAAGCTGGTTGAACTGGTGGGCTATAGTGTCCGGTGTGGAGTGGTCAGGCTGGTTGAAGTGGTGGGCTATAGTGTCTGATGTGGAGTGGTCAAGCTGGTTAAAGTGGTGGGCTATAGATTCGTTTCTGCGGTGCACGATGTTAGCTAAATGTTCTTTGAAGCAGGTGGCAATGGTTCAGCCAGTTTCGCCGATGTAGAGTTTTTTTTTACAGTAAAACTGACTAAGCTGCTGTCAACTAAACAATGACACAGGTAAACCATCACTTCTCTCTCTATCTTCTTCCTAGCCCCTCCTCCCCACTCCCTCTTTCTACTTATGAATGTAGAACACAACAGAAGAATTCTATAGAATCTCACTCACCTGTCTGTCACAACTCTTAGTCCACTCAGGGAACGGCAGAGGCTCTCCATGAACTGACGCCAGGTGGAGTTCCAAACTGCTGACCAGCACAAAGGCAGCAGAGCAATGTTGACATACATGACCTCTTTTCAGAGACAGCAGTGACCCAGAAGTGTTGTCAGACATGGGCTGTACTGTGCTGTAGACAGCCGAGGGCTGATCTGGTGAGTCGTCTTCCATGGACCATGCTGGTTCCAGCTTCTATAAAAAAGATGAACATTACTCATGAGAACAAACAGACTTATGGGGAATGTCTCACGGAGAAGAATAGGAATACAGGTGGTGGAAACAGAATCCTTTTATAGCTCGTCGTATTTACTTTTGCTTAGTAAATCAAGAAGCTGTGGAGAAGTGTGTATCATGCAACATACTATATGTTGCTAACACAGACCACAGAGCTGTTGTGACAGAAATAAATAACTGTGAATTTGTGAGTGGGCCAGGCTACTGACGATTTAATAATGGGTACCTCAAGGACACGACATTTGTAAACAAAATGAATGAGCATTTAGTAACATGGGTTAATTGAAAGCAAAGCTATTTTTTTAAAGACCTTCTGAGAGAGAGAGAGAGAGAGAGAGAGAGAGAGAGAGAGAGAGAGAGAGAGAGAGAGAGAGAGAGAGAGAGAGAGAGAGAGAGAGAGAGAGAGAGAGAGATTTCAGAGCCGATTCAGCATCACGTCGGGGGCTCGATCAGCGAGACCCGACTGGCTGGGTCATCTTCGTAGAGTAGGTTTTTGTTTTATTTTGTTTGTTTCCTTTTGATGCCCGACTTCGGATGTCAACCGCATATAGTATCATAAAATCAAACTGATGATTGTGGATACTCAACAGTAGAAGAAGAAGAAGCTAAGACACTTTATTTTACAAGGATAAGAACTTAGGCTGGGCCTAGTCTTCTATTCTGTCCTTGGTTCTAAGCAGGCAATACATAATATAAAAGAGAGAGAGAGAGAGAGAGGGAGAGAGAGAGAGAGAGGGGGGGGGGATGTCTAAAGAAGAAAAAGGGAAAAATAAAGATTGTGCAAAAATCTAAGGAAAAGGGAAAGGAGAGGAAAAACAAAGTTTAGGCCTATTGCTGGTTAAATATAAGCATATAGTTTACTTTGTTAAATACCTATGTGGGCACTTGGACACGATGACTTTGATCAATGAAGAATTGATTGTAATGAAGATAATAATAAACAAATAATACATATGAAAAAGAAAAGAAGTAATATCAGTGTATAAGTTGTTCTGAACAGTGAAATTAAAGTGTGTGAATTAGTAATTACAGTGTATGTGTTATTCTGAACAATGAAAGTAAAGTGTGTGAATTAGTTATATCAGTGTATGTGTTATTCTGAACAGTAAAAGTAAAGTGCATGAAAGTTGTTTTTTAAAAACACCCAAAAACCAACTGACTAAGCTGCTGTCAACTAACAATGGTACAGCTAAACCATCACTTCTCTCTCTTCTTCCTAGCCCTTCCTCCTCACTCCCTGTTTCTACTTATGAATGTAGAACACAACAGAATAATTCTATAAAATCTCACTAACCTGTCTGTCACTACTTTCAGTCCAATCAGAGAACAACAGAGGCTCTCCATGAACTGATGCCAGGTGGAGTTCCAAACTGCTGACCAGCACAAAGGCAACAGAGCAATGTTGACATACACGACCTCTTTTCAGAGACAGCAGTGACCCAGAAGTGTTGTCAGACATGGGCTGTACTGTGCTGTAGACAGCTGAGGGCTGATCTGGTGAGTCTTCCTCCATGGACCATGCTGGTTCCAGCTTCTATAAAAAGTAAATATTACTCTAATGCTTCCAGTGCATAAAGTCACCACACCACCACAAAACATTTATACATAGACAGACAGGTATGTACACAAATTCACAAACACATGTAGACACACAAAGAAACATGGCATGGTGAGTATGAAAATATAATTCTATATAAAATTCATACACACGCAAACAGGGAGGGTAACCCGCATATCAAAAAAGACACCTACAGTGACACCAACATAAAACACACATTCACTTGCAACGCTCTCTCTCTCTTACACACAGACACACACACACAGTGACACACACACTCACACACAGAGAGAGCAAGTTCTACTTTATGGTAAAAATTAGAAGAAAAAACACTAAACCCCCTCTCCCCAACTATTCTTACTTCTTGCAAAACTCACAGATCCATGGGTGCAACTACACAACATGAAATAAAACCCTGAGAAATGCTGGGGTCCATGCAGCTGGAAAAAAAGATTTATGAAGATATTTTAGTTTGCTTTTTCCACAATGTATACAAATGCTTATTTTAATCAAATCAAATGAAATCAAATCATCTTTATTATCTCATAACTGAGAAATTGCAGCCAGGTGCACATAAGAAAAACAGCAACAATAAACACATTTATCAACAACAACAAAAACCACAACAACAATAAACACATTTATCAACAATTAAAGAATATAAACTAATAACTAATAACACTGCAATATTGTAGTTAACAAACTGGACGAATACGAATACAAATTCAATCCCAAGGAGATGGACAGGCTGCTCAGCAAAACAATCACTCAATGCAGTGCATTAAGAGTTCAACAGATGAATTGATCTTGGTAAGAAAGTTTTCTGTGCTCTTATTTTCAGTTTTAGAGTTCTGTATCGACGGCCCGATGGTAATACTTCATAGTATTTTGCCAGAACATGACTGTTATCATTAAGAATTTTCCTGGCTTTCTTGACTACTTGTCTGTCATACAACTCTTGCATACCACTCTGCCTTGCACCCACAACTTTACTACACACATTCACCATATCACTCAACACACGCTTACTTTTTACACTCAAGCTTCCATACCAACAGATAAATGACACAGTAAGAACAGATTCAATGCAACATCGGTAGTAGGTTTGAAGAATATCTGAACAGACACCAATATTCCTTAGCCTCTGTAAACAAAAGATCCTGGACTGACTCTTCTTATGTATATGCTCAATGTGTTTATCAAAAGTAAGTTTCTTGTCTAAAACTGTGCCTAGGTATTTGTACTCATCAATTCTTTCAACCGTTTCACCATCAATTTCCAAATGTGGCACTGGCACTGGGTTTCTACGAAAATCTACAAGCAGTTCTTTTGTTTTAACAACATTTAAAACATTTAAAACAACATTTAAAGTGTTTCAAAAATACAGTAGACACAAAGATCTTGTTTGACAAGTTTTTAAAACAGGAAATTCCTTTTCTGGTAAAATTCAAAAATAGGAAATCCTTGTATACCAGGAAAAGTTGCACCTATGCAGATCTGATTGTTAATTTAATTAGAAATGCCTGAAAGGGCTAAGAGAAAAGCCTGATGAATTCTACTGACCACCACAACAACTCTGTCCATCCAAGGTGTACAGTCTCCTTCTATGACCTCTTCTTTAACTCTGTCCATTGTGTCTGCAGTTCAGGTTCCTTTTACTGGTCTGTAACAAAGTAGTAAAGACATTGTTGTTTGCCACACATGTAAGGATATTTGTATCTTCCAAACAACATTAAGTTATCATTAGTTCTGTTTTATTTCCGCATCGCTTAACCCTGAATCACATGTCTATTTAGATGGCATATTTGAACACACACACACACACACTCAAAACGATCTGTAAAAAGAAAGGAGAATGAATCACAACCTGTGTAATGCATGCTTTGTGCCTCTAATTTTGCATGCTGTTCCTTTGCAAATTACTTCTTTCCGTTGATCGGTCCCCTTCACCAAGTTGAAGATTCTGTCGGTGTTGGGAAAAAAAAGGAAAAAGGAAGGTCATGCACACCTGTAGCCAAGCCACAGTAAGTTAGAAATATGATAAATAAATAAAATACATTATAAATAATTGTAGTGTAGAGTGGCACAGTGGTAGCGTGTTAGCTTTGTGTCAAGCAACCCCGAGTTCGAACCTGGGTACAGGGAATTTTTCCTCTCATTTTGCACTAGGCCTTATGGTCTGAATGTGGAGTCTTTAGCATGAGACGATAAACTGAGGTCCCACATGCCCATGCACTGACTTAGCACACATTAAACCCAGTGACAACGAAAAAGTTGTCATTTGGTCAAAATTTACCCCCCCAATTTCCTTCTTCATCAGTCACACAAAAATCGCATGCAAAAAACAAAAACAAAAAACGGTGGCACGCCTCTGGCTGCGACACGCTCTCTAGGTGGGAGCAACCTGAATTTCACAGACGCCTCTGTCACAGTCTGTGACTATAAAGTACCTAATACCTAAATAGACATTAATAATTAGAAGAAATATATACACAAAACAAAACAACAAAAGAAGGGGCGTCGAGGGATGCAAATACAAAGTAGTGTCCCTAGTCAGATGTGCCCAGCATTAGTGGAGTTGCCGGACAGGCTAAAATGCTTTTCAGCCTCCAGCAAGCTGGGGGCCTAGTTTGGCCCCAACCCACCCAGCCTAATGCTGGGCCAGGCCCACAGTCGCCAGACCAGAAGAGAGAAACAGAAATAGCTGTAGAAAATCAGAGGGAAGTGGGGGGGCTATCATTAATTAGAACATACATGTTTAATATAAACATGCATACTAATAACATACATAATTTAATGGTCTTAACCCAGTGCAAGCTTTAGGTCTTTCCTTTCTATGTTTTCTGTAGGTTTCCTAGTTGCGTCGCGACTATTGCCAGTATTGGCACCTGCGACGTATTGATCCTGTTATCATGTCTAGCATACAGTGCTCACAGGGACCCCCATTTGGGGGTCTATGAAGTTCTAAAATTCTAAAGGACCCTCTAAAAGAATGTGCAAGGGGTCCCAGGGATGCACTATAAAAAATTATTTTTAGCATTCATAATGCCACTGGGACCCTCTATCCCACCTCTAGGACCCTCTATGCCGTAAGTGAAGGAGTCCCTGGGACCCCTTGTTATGTGGGACGATTGGGAGCCCTTAGCATATAATTATTCCTACAAATAAGTATAAAGTTAAAGCGCCAATGGCACCCAGGAATATTACAGCCGAACATTCTGACATACATTGAAACTACCGCCAACTTGTCCAAACACTTGAAGACTGTGTTTCTGACATCAAACATTGGATGTCAACCAACAAGCTTAAGTTGAATGATGATAAAACAGAGGCTATCCAGTTTGCTCGACAAAATCATGCTCAAAATCTCCCACCCTCTATAGAGCTTTGTTCCACCGAAATTACGTTTATGTCGTGCGTTCGTGATCTCGGCCTTCATATTGACTCTGAGCTATCTTTGAAACAACACATTACCAAAATCTGTCAAGCCTGCTTTCTTGAAATCCGTCGCATTAGTTCAATTAGACCCTTCCTGACTGAAGATGCCACAAAGACACTTGTCACTTCCTGTATTCTGTCTAGATTAGATTATTGCAATGCCCTCCTCCTAGGCCTTCCTACAACCTCTCTCCAACCTCTTCAACGTGTTCAAAATTCTGCTGCGCGCCTTGTATTCAGAGTACCAAAACGGCACCATACATCAGATCTTTTAATGAAACTACACTGGCTCAAAATCGAATACCGAATCAAATACAAATCTGCCTGCCTCTGCTACAAAATCGTTACAAAAGACGCACCAGCCTATCTTTGCAACCTTTTCCAGATCTACGTTCCTGCCCGTAGCCTTCGTTCTTCCTCTGATGACCGTATTTTTCAAATTCCCTCTTACCATCGGAAACAACACGGCTCCAGAGCATTTTTCGTTTCAGCTGCTACACTCTGGAACTCACTCCCTTTCAGCCTTCGTCATGCCAAATGCTATGTAACGTTTAAGTCTGCTCTGAAAACACACTACTTCAAACTGCAGCTGCAGAGTACATAAAACTTAGAAATATTGCCAGCCACTCTATCTGTCCATCTTGTTATGTGTATGTGTGTCATCACGTGTTCTGTGTGTGTGTGCGCGCGCGCTCGCGTGCGTGTGTGTGTCTGTGTGTATGTGTGCGTGCGTGCGCGCACGTGTGTGTGTGTGGTGTATGTGTGCATGCGCATGTTTGTGTTGTGTGTGTGCGTGTGATGCGTTCATGTAGGCCCCTATATGAGTATGTATGCATGGTGTGTGTGTGTGTGCGTGTGCATGCGTGTGTATGTATGTGTGTGTGTGTGTGTGTGTGTGTGTGTGTGTGTGTGTGTGTGTGTGTGTGTGTGTGTGTGTGTGTGTGCTTGTGCTGGGTGTGCGTGTTGTTTTTGTGAATATTATGCTGTTATTTCATGCTTGTGAATTGTGTGAAAATGCATATGTGCATTAGTCCTAGTAGTAGTAGTACAGTAGTAGTAGTAGTCACAGCAGTTGTTGATGCTGATTGATATGTGTATTGTTTTTGTCTGCTGATGTTATTGGATTTTTGTTTCATGTTTTTATTCCATTTCAATTTTGTGTAAAGCGCCCTGTAGCCTACATAGTAGGATGGGCGCTATATACATTTTCCTCATTATTATTATTAAGGTATACCCTATTTGCTTCAAGGGGGGTCTGAGATGGACCATGCATGGGTGCACAATTGCAGAGACCGCCGCTAAGGAAGGATGCCTGGCCTAATGTCCCTTCTCTGTACAATTACTGCAGTATTTGTTATGAAAATCCACTAAGTATAAGCACTGCAAATCTACAATAAATGAACAAGACAAGAAGGGTCGTTTTGTTTTTACCCCAGTAGTTAGGGATTTGTTTGTTTGTCTTTGTTTGTCCTTATGGAGTGTCTAGGGTTGGCTAGTTCCCAGCTTTCTGGGGGCGAACGTGAAAATTAGTAGCTGTTGGCAGCTCCCTGTAAAATATCCCCATCGCAGTCCAGAAATAAGAATTTTTATTTTGTTTGCTGCATCTTATATTTTTCTACTGGACCCAAGTAAATTCAAGTAGACTATGTGTGATACTGAAAGCTAATATTTGTCTTTGCTTTTTTTTCTCTTCTGCTTCTTTTTCTTTGGTCACTCAGATAAGCCACAGCAAAGCTTGTTACTTCCTTCATCCTATCTCATATTGACTACTGTAATGCTCTCCTTTCTGGCCTATCAGTCTCTTCTCTGTCTTGTCTCCAGCGTATTCAAAACAGCTGCTCGTCTTGTCCTTAGGAAGAAAAAGTTTGATCATGTTAGCCCACTTCTCTGTTCTTTGCACTGGTTTCCTGTCGCAGACAGAATTGAGTATAAATTAACCACACTTTGCTATAAATCCATCCATAAAGCTGCTCCATCTTACCTCTGCGACAATATTTCTATCTATACGCCAGCTCGCACTTTACTTTCAGACCCTCTTTCTCTCCAGATCCCTAGGGATAAGCTTTCAACTGTTGGTCAGCGCTCTTTTGCTGTCTCAGGACCGACCTCCTGGAACAAACTTCCTCTCTCCCTCCGTCAGCGACCGACCCTCTCTGCTTTCAAAGCTAACCTCAAAACCCACCTGTTCCCTCGTCATTAAACTTTAATTTAAAGTTCCGCTCTCTTTCTCTTCTCTCTTGCCATTAGGTCTGTTTCTGCTATATTCCATTTATGTCAATTGTCATCTGTGTGTTCGCTTTGTATTGCGTTTTTGTTTGAATGCGCTATGAATGCTAACGTGTGTGTGTGCGCTTTGATTTGATTTCTATCAATATTCAGCGCTGTACAAATACTGTATGTTGTTGTTGTCACCCCCTAAACTAAAGTGTGTGCACTTCTAGTATAAAAGCAAGTTATAGACTTATAAACATCAATGACACTACACATTGACTAAATATAGAATCCGTGTAAACATCAAGTGCACCCATTTTTTTTTCTCAAGCAAATGAAGCAAAAAAAGTTAAAAGTCAACCTTATGCAAAATGATAATATGAAATCAAAAGAAAAAATTCAGA
Organism: Phymorhynchus buccinoides; assembly: GCA_017654935.2. Lineage (NCBI taxonomy): Eukaryota > Metazoa > Mollusca > Gastropoda > Neogastropoda > Raphitomidae > Phymorhynchus > Phymorhynchus buccinoides. Next base: position 4,530,808 of record JAGGCT020004248.1, on the reverse strand, counting down.
AGTGTATTGACTCTTTGGTTGGTTGGTCAGAGGAGTGGCTGATGAATTTTAGGTTATAAGGAAATTCCGCTTATATGTCCACAAGCTAAACTTTTGTCGGATATAAGGAATTTTTGTGAAGATAAACGAAATTCAGATTTTCATGAGCACATTTGTTTTTGCTTAAAAAAGAAAAGAAAAGGATTTTGAGTGTAAACTGGGAGTAATAAGTTATTTGTAGCCAATAAGGTATAAACACAAGAAATACAAGAAATTAATAGAGACCAGGTGCAAAGAAGGGCAACTAAATTAATTGATGGATATAATAACTATTCGTATAGAGAGAGAATGGAACGCCTAAATCTTCCAAGTTTGAAAGCAAGAAGAATAAAAGGTGATCTAATACAAAAATATAAAATATTTAATAATATTGATGATTTAAATGCAACAGAATTTTTCAAACTAACAAATTATGACAGAATTAACAAGAAATAGCACTGATAAAATATTTATTCAGCCGAAGTCAGACTTGCTGGGCCTAACTGTTTCTTAGCTAGGCGCATAACGGCAGCATGACGCATCTGTGCTCATAATTGACAGGAAACTGTATGAGCGATCGAAGAAGAAGAAGAAATATTTATTGAATATTGAAAAACTAACACAAGAAAATATTCTTTTACTAACAGAGTTGCACCTTTATTTATATGGAATCAACTACCAACTAACATTAAGAGAGCACCTAATACAAACAGCTTTAAAAATCAGCTCGACCAATTAAAATTTTATAATGACATATGTACGAATACGATGATTAACTCAACGCAAAAACCTGAGTGCACGATATACCTTGAGTATGTAAAAATAAAAATAAAAACACAAAGATGGGACTTTGAAAGCCTAACGGCTATATTTTTTCGTTCCTAATCCTAATCCTACTAAATATACAACTCTTTCGTTTTCAGAATAATTTACTTATGCATAAGAAGATGGGAGCAGGATTAAACTACAAGAGTCAATAGATAAACTAGTTGAGTGGACGAAGGAATGGCAAATAAAGTTCAATAGTAACAAATGCAAAATACTTCACATAGGTAAAAAATAATCCTATAAAATTGATGATTGTGATCTTGAACCTAGTGAGGTTGAGAAAGATCTGGGGGTCTTTGTGGATATTAATCTAAATTTTGAAGAGCATATTACTACTACTGTCAAAAAAGCTAATAACATTTCTGGTATGAAATCACATTTCATTTAGTTTAAATCCAAAGAAATAATGGTGCCTCTTTTTAAAGCATTGGTTAGACCGATTTTAGAATATGGTAATGCGGTTTGGAGCCCCAAACTTAAGAAACATATAACCTTAATCGAAAATGTTCAAAGAATGTATACTAAGCAAATCATTGGATTAAAAAAACTGTAATTACGAATGGAGACTTAAAACTCTAAATATGCCAAGTTTAGAATACCGCCGGCTAAGAGGTGACATGATAGAAACGTTTAAAATTTCACATAAGTAGCCTACTATGACAGTCAAACTACCAACAACGTGTTCACAATTAATACTTCCATTACCAGAGACCATCCCTTGAAGATTAACAAGCCATTTACCAGGACTAATACCTATGCATATTTTTTCACGGCTAACAGTTATTAATCCTTGGAATTCCTTACCCAGTAATATAGTAACTGCAGGAACACTCAATAGTTTCAAAAACATGTTAGATAGACACTGGGAGGATTATAGCTTCCAGACAAACTTTACTATTATCTAAATGTAAGAAGCAATACGGTGCCGCGCTTTGTTGCGCCGGAATAATTTAAAAACAAAAACAAAAACAAACAAGGGCGTCGCCGAGCGGCAGACATGTCCGTCACCAGCAATGCCACGCACTTGCGACACCCCGTAGAGTGTCACATCCTGACACAAAATTGCAAGGGATTCTGTCTTCAAGGTCAAGGTCACGACGGCGAAACATTTTGCGCGGATGCCTTCCTCTCATGGTGACACACCAGCAGACAACAAAGAACGCAAAAAAAAAAAAAAAACACAAAAATAACCTTGGGACAGACAGAAAAAACCAGAAAAACAAAAATCACCTATGGTGACGGACAAAAATACAAACCAGACGACCACAAAGTCTGATCACCTATGGTGACGGACAAAAACAAAAATACAAACCAGACACTGCAAAGTCCGATCACTATGGTGACGGACAATTATGCTATGGGGTGTCGCAAGTGCGTGGCATTGCTGGTGACGGACATGTCTGCCGCTGGGAGACGCCCTTGTTTGTTTGTTTGTTTGTTGTTCTTTTCTGTCTGTCCCAAGGATGTTAATAAAAAGAGTTGGGTTTTTTTGCGTACAAAGATTAATACAAGAGAGAGAGAGAGAGAGAGAGAGAGAGAGAGAGAGAGAGAGAGAGAGAGAGAGAGAGAGAGAGAGAGAGAGAGAGAGAAGAGAGAGAACTTCGAAGAGAATCTGGAGAGGGTATAGTTGGGGGGGGGGGGGGGGGGGGTAAAACGGGCAACGGCCGTAACTTACGGTTCCTTTGATCTTCTGTCGCAGCTTTCCTGTGGGTGGCGCTCTCAGTGTATGTTTGTCTGTCTGTGTCTCTCTCTCTCGCTTTCTGTCTCTGTCCCCCCCCCCTCTCTCTCTGTGTCTTTGTCTATCTCTCTCTATGTGTCTCATGTCTCTGTATGCCTATGTGTCTCTCTCTCTCTCTGTCTGTCTCTCTCTCCCTCTGTCTGTCTATCTGTCTCTGTCTCTGTCTCTGTCTCTCTCTCTCTCTCGCCTCTGTGCCTGTTCCGGGGTGGAGGACGTTAAACAAAATTTCATTCATCCAACTGGAACAGCAGTTGTCCTCTTTGCTCTCTGTCTATGTCTCTCTGTCTGTCTGTCTTTCTTTGTGTGTGTCTTTGTCTGTCTGTCTGTCTGTCTCTCTCTCTCTCTCTCCCCCCCCCCCCCTCCCCCCCCCTCTCTCTCTCTGGAGGACGTTAAACAAATTTTCATTCATCCACATCCTGACACAACATTTGAAGAGCTTATGTCTTGTAGTTCACGAGATACAGCTTGGACAATAATATATAGCGCAAAGAAGGAAATTTCGGTTTTCAAGGTCACACGTCAAGGTGAAGGTCAGCATGGCGATAATTTATGCTCGGGTGTTTTCTACTCTAGGGTATACAGTGCCAGACACAATATGAAGCGCTTCTGTTAAGTACAAATGTGGAAAATATGTCTGAAAACACAATTTGTAGACCCCTACCACATTCAAGGCCTACCGATCTCCCGGACCGTGACCTTGACCTTGATCGGTATGCCACTAACAGAACGGGCATAAGCCAAAGTACCTACATGCCAAATTTGAAGACTCTAACACTAACGGTGTGGGAGTTATGGCCCTTGAAAGATTTTCGGTTTTCAAGGTCGTACGTCAAGGTCAAGGTCACGACGGCAAAATGGTTTGCGCGGATGCCTTCCTCTCATAGTGACACACCAGCACACAAAAATTGACGCGATTCGGTCAACCCGTTCGAAAGATATCCTTGGGACAGACAGAAGGAGAAAAAAATGACCCTCCGATTTTCAGGCTCCAGCGATCTTTTTGACCTTGACCTCAGAACGGGCATAAGCCAAACCACCTTCATACCAAGTTTCAACATCCTATGTCGATCGGTGCCCGAGATATGGCTAAAAATAGATTTTCGGTTTTCAAGGTCGTACGTCAAGGTCAAGGTCACGACGGTAAAATGGTTTGCGCCGATCTCTTCCTATTAAGGTGGCACACCTTCACACAAACTTTGACGCGATTCGGTCAAGCGGTTCGGGAGATATCCTTGGGACAGACAGGGGGGGAAAAAACGAAAAAAAAACAACCCAGCCCATCGCAATAGTCCGATCACCTTTGGTGACGGACTAAAAACAACAGAAAAACAACCAATCACGAATTACTTGAAAAAGTAGGCAAAAGGCTATCTAAGCCTATATCACGTACATCTGATATGATATGATATGATACTGTCTTTGTTTAAAAACAAGAAGATGACATAAACATAATGAATTTCCAGAGCGTGGAACTGTATAGCACTTGACCTTTTACTCACATTGCTTTTATCACTGGTTGACATTAGCTATAGCCTATACTTGTGTTTACTGGTGCATCAGATACAGAAGCCACAAGGCATAGCTGCATTGGTAAAATGAAATGTGACTATTAGAGAGAGAGAGGGGGAGGGGGTAGAGAGAATGCATCTGTTCATATTATATTGTCAGTGAAATTCAAAAACCTTGTATCTTGATTTTTTTTTGGCTTTGAGTTAGATACATATTCAGCATTTTAATTTTTCCCGCCTTCTTCCACCTCTAACAACTTTTTATCTGAGGAAAATGAGGTTGACAAAATAGACGAAAAACTTGTTAGTCCCAAAAACCTCGTATCTTCGTTCTTTTCAAGTCTAAAAAAAAAAAAAAATTCAGTCATTTTAACAAAATGCAGGACTAAACTAGCAATGTCTTGAACAACATATTCATCATAGTTAATCAATTGTGGTCAATGCGGTTATTTTCTAAAACAGTTTTCTTTTTTTCCAAAACTGAGATAGGAGGTTTTTTAATTTCACCGATGATATGCTTGATTTTTGTTCATAATGCTGGGTTTCAGAAAGGCCTAATTGTTTGTTTCAGAGATACACTGCAAGATAAGCTGTTCATGTTATTTGCTCAGTCTGTGTTCTCTGTAGGTATTTCTCTGTGGATTCAGTATTGGTTTCACCAAGGAGGTTATGAAGAACACGTCAAAAAGTTGTGATCCGATTTGGATATAGGTTTTTTTGGTGTGTTTTTCAATTCAGTCTTGCAATTGGAAATTGGAATCCTATACGTAGCATTATTTTCATGAATCACTTTTCTGTTGTTTGGCAGAATGGCACAAAACATTACACAGGGATTTCACTACAGGTTTTTGTTTGAACTGTATGGGTCATGCTTGAAAGGAATAAAATTCACCAAGGGACGAAACTCCTGGACAGGTTAACGCTTAAAGTTGTCTATCTTCAAAAATCTTTGTTTGTTTTGTTTTTTCTTTCTCTCTATCCACTGAGTAGAAGATTTTCTACACAGCAGACAGACAGGATCGTAAGCATACTGTTTTCAGTGGAAGGAGAGCGGAAATAAAATGGAAGGGGAAAAAATTGAAAGTAAACACCATTGCAGGGTTTGTATATCTGGGACAAAAAACAACAACTTTGGAATAAATCTGCATTTCCATTCGTTATTTAAAAAAACAGACCCAAATCACATTCATTAAAAATCCATGAGTTTGGGTGTAAGATGGAATTCGTAAATAATTTATTTCAGCAGAGATTTTGTTTGTGTTGGTGTCTAGCTGTAGTGGTTGAGGATGGTGTCCAGTAGTGTTTAGAGAAAGAGCTGACTTTATTTATTACATTTGTTCTCTTTTGTTTCGTTTCCTTTTAAACTAGCTTTGTATCAGATTTGTTGATTTCTTTAGAATTCTTTTCTTTAAATTTTCAATTGCATTTTTTTTTTCATAAACTGTTTTGAAATGCTAATAAAGCAAAGGAAACTGAAGTTTGGCTTGATGAATTCTACTGATTTGTTTTCTCTTCTGTTTAGCATAGCATAAATGGCACTATAGGCTATTTTGTTTAGCCTTTTGCCCTCTAAATAATTATGGTTTTGATTTTTGTTTGGTTTGGTCTTCAATTCACTGATGACTACTAAGGCATCTGTGTTTTATTCCTTTAAATCTGTATATTAACTGCAATACATTTTGTTTAGTTTGTAATGTTCCTTTGTTTTGTGCCACAGTTTGTGTGGTGATGATGATGATGGTGTGTGTGTGCATGTTTTGTGTGTGTGTGAGTGTGTGTGTGCGTGTGCGTGTGTGTGTTTACTAGTCAGTTGTGTCAGTCTGACTATGTCGTATGACCTGCAGATAGCTGAGGAGGCAACTGCTATTCTGGAAAAGTTGGCTGGAAATTGTCCATTGTGGAGACGCCTTCCCGGGGGACATCCCCACTCTCTCAGCCAAGAGGACTTTAGGACAGGGAGGATCCCCAAAGGTCAGCAAATCCCCAAGGCTGCGGAACAAAGCCAGTGCAAATGCCTCCTAGTGTGAGAGTCGGTCATTCACAGCAGACTGAGCTGTACAGTGATTTTCAATTGCTGTAGACAATCACTGGTCCTACAGCTCTCACTCTCGCCTCTCTTTACTGTTTGGCTCAAACAGGCAATGATTAAAGCCATTGGAGTTAAGGGCCTAGACACACTGATGTACTCTTTTTACTGTTGGCCCAAACTAATGTCAGCCAATGATAAAAGCCATTGGATTTAAGGGCCTAGACACACTGATGTACTCTTTTTACTGTTGGCCCAAACTAATGTCAGTCAATGATAAAAGCCATTGGAGTTAAGTGCCCAGACACACTGATGTACTCTAAGTTTTTCACTCACAGATGCATTATCCCATCAACTCACACTATCCATCCCAAGTGATGAAGTTTTTCAAACACTGATGTACTCTCCCATGATCCCTTGTCACACAGACCAGAGGTCAAAGGTGAACATCAATTCACACTGCAGGCCAATTGGTTAGATTGGGTTGGGCTGTTTATTGAGGTCATTTTGAGTTTGAGCTCAATTCTGATAAACAGTGAAAATCAAAACTTTTTTTGGAAACATCTCACAGTCAGCAAGTGTGTTGTGGTGTGTGTTTGTGTGTGTGTGTGTGTGTGTGTGTGTGTGTGTGGGTGGTGTGTGTGTGGTGTGTGGTGTGTTTTGTGTTCTGTGTTGTGTTTGTGTGTGTGTGTGTTTTTCTGTGTGTGTTTGTGTGTGTGTGTGGTGTGTGGGTGTGTTTGTGTGTGTGAGTGTGTGTGTGTGAGAGAGAAAAGTAGCATATAAATATTTACACTGACAAACAGAAAGCATTTTCTTTCTTTTATTTGCCCCTTGCAAGACAGTTCTCTTTTCTTCAATGTGCACATACAAACAAAAATGCAAACATCATCAATAAGTATGAACAACTTATTAACAACCCAATTATACCATAGCATCGGAAATTGAGCAAATAGGCGTAGTGTTTACATAATGCATGCAACTTCATCTTTTTCATATACACAAACATACTACATACAAATCAAAGCCTACAAGAATACATCACCTGCTAATAGGGGCTTCTTTTACAATTATATACCCATTCACCCATTGTCCATTCTCACCCCCTAGCCCCCCCCCCCCCCCCCCCCAAAAAAAAAAAACCCGCCCCCATCGTTTCTCACTCTCTATTCATACAAGTAATTATTTTCGCTGTCAGATGAACAGAACAGGTTATGGAACATAATAATACACTGTAGTATGTTCAGCATTGCTATGCAATCAGCTTTTCTTAAAATAAATATGTTTACATATTTGACATTGAAAAACAACAGAAAAAGCAGTGAAGCAAGCACTGAAATGATTTTTTATTAAAAAATGATAGCAGTAGCGATTTGGATACCGATCCAGCAGAGCCCACTTCCCTATTGCAACAGCTATACCTCAAACCTAAAACATTAATAGTAATGACAGCGTTATGCTAAGAGTGAGTTATATGGTATCCACTTTGTATTAAATTTATCCTGAAGGATGTCCAGCTGGTGTACATATCTATCAGCCTTCTTTAAGTGTATCAATTGTCATAAAAACACAGGCAATGTAGGTTTTATTTTATTGATATGACATAAAAGCAATACAAAATCAACATAGTGTGCCACATATAATATGGCAATCTTCAGAAAATTCTTGGATTCAGAGAAAAATGAATGCAGAAAATCAAATGTCAGAAGGGTTTTACAGCTTGAAGAGATGCCCTTTCCACAAGTTTGAACCATGTTACACATCCACCTTCAAGTGGCATTGCCCCCTGATCACCATAAAGGTTTTACAGCTTGAAGAGATGCCCTTTCCCCAAGTCTGAACCATGTTACACATCCATCTTCAAGAGGCAGTGCCCCCTGATCATCATAACAAGTTTTACAGCTTGAGATATGCCCTTTCCACAAGTTTGAAACCATTTACACATCCATCTCAAGAGGCAGTGCCCGCCCTTGATC
>JAGGCT020004248.1:4454712-4522217 GCA_017654935.2 Phymorhynchus buccinoides | reverse complement strand
TTCTTATGAGTAATGTTCACTTTTTATAGAAGCTGGAACCAGCTTGGTCAAAGGAGGAAGACTCACCAGATCAGCCCTCAGCTGTCTACAGCACAGTACAGCCCATGACTGACAACACTTCTTGGTCACTGCTGTCTCTGAAAAGAGGTCGTGTGTGTCAACATTGCTCTGCTGCCTTTGTGCTGGTCAGCAGTTTGAAACTCCACCTGGCGTCAGTTCATGGAGAGCCTCTGCCGTTCCCTGCGTGGACTAGTGACAGACAGGTCAGTGAGATTCTATAGAATTCTTCTGTTGTGTTCTACATTCATAATTAGAAATAGGGAGTGGGAAGAAGGGGCTAGGAAGAAGATAGGCAGAGAAGTGATGGTTTACCTGTGTTGTTTAGTTGACAGCAGCTTAGTCAGTGTTTTTGTGTGTTTTGTTGTTGTTGTTTTTTTACTACCTTATTTTCCGGTCTAGAAAGTGCACCATTGTCTAAGCCTCACCCCCTGAATTTTATTAAAATTCTAGGAAAAAAACAACGATAAAGCCGCATTCAGTGTCTAAGCCGCAAGAGACTGAAAAGGAAAAAGGAACCTGAGATGACGAGCAGACGAACTCGTGATCGAAAGTCATGGCAACTTCGACGGCCCGTGTTGCACTCACAGACAAGCTACACATAACAGTACAGACCTAATCTTCGCCATAACGGACCTACTAAATACTGGATTATGCACAACGACACAACACAACACAAAACATGACAAAGTAACGCTCTGGTAGTTCATTTTCAGTCACAGTTTGCATTCACAGAACTTTTACCACGCATACACCTCGGCTGACAAAATGGCGCCGCATACACCGCAGATACGGAATCACGGCAAACGCTAATGCGCCAGCAGGTGACGACCAGCCTAAAATAGATTCAGGAAAATCCGCATATGAGCCGCATTCGCTGTTTTAGCCGCTGGGGTCAAAGTTGAGGAAAAAAGTAGCGGCTTATAGCCCGGAAAATACGGTAGTTCATAATCACACACTTTACTTTCACTGTTCAGAATAACACATACACTGACAGTACTAATGGTCAACCTAGCTCGCCCATTTAACTGCCAGGTGGCATAGCGCTCGAGTGGGGCTAAGCATCTATATTCTTAGTTGGGGATAAAGAGAGAGAGGGAGAGGACCCCCCCTCTCTCTCTCTCTTCAATTGAAACAAGCTTTAATTCTTTCCAAAAAAACTATCGAACATTTCTAATGACCGAATTTTATCATTCTATTCTATAACATGTTGTTCATATTATTAAACCTTCTCCCAGATTCCACCACCTGTTTCCTCAAGATACCTGATGTGAATGTAACTTTGCTTTTGTCCCTTTTACTTCTTGACAGGAATTTGTGCGCGCGCGCGTGTGTGTGTGTGTGTGTGTAAAAGAGAGAGACAGAGGGAGGGAGGGAGGGAGGGAGAGAGAGAGGGAGAGAGATAAAATGTGTGTGTGTGTGTGCGTGCGTGCGAGCGTGTGTGTGCGTGTGCGTGCATGCATTTGTAACATGCGCGCGTGTGTGTGTGCGTGCTTCTAATGGGTAACTTTAATTTCAATGTGTTTGATGTTTTTTTCATGGTTATTTGATAAGTATGAATTTTGTATGTGCATGCTTTTCCACTTTCATTCTTTTTTTAAATGTTCCATTTAGTGTTAATGGTGGTTATTGTTTTTTCTTCTCCTTTTTCATTTTTTATGAGGGCTAGATGTAAACAAGCCTGTATAGTGCTTAGTCTTTTCCCTCAATAAAAAAAGGTTCGTTCGTTCTCTCTCTCTCTATTTTACTCTCTCTCTCTCTCACTACGCCCAATTAAGAATATTGCGCGATAAGCCCTGACTGGTTTGACCACCCCCTAGCGGTCAAATGCGCATTCTAAGTTGCTCATTTACACACTTTACTTTCACTGTTCAGAATAACACATACACTGATATTACTAAGTCACACACTTTACTTTCACTGTTCAGAATAACACATACACTGATATTACTAATTCACACACTTCACTTTCATTGTTCAGAATAACACATACACTGTAATTATTAATTCACACATTTTACTTTCACTGTTCAGAATAACACATACACTGATATTGCTCAGTCACACACTTTACTTTAAATGTTCAGAATAACACATACACTGATATTACTTCTTTTTTGGATGTGTTATTGTTATCTTCATTACAAACAATTGTGTCCAAGTGTCCACATAGGTATTTAACAAAGCAAACTATGTGCTTATATTTAACACCAATAGGCATAAACTTTTTTTTTCCCTCTCCTTTCCATTTTCCTTAGATTTTTGCACAATCTTTATTGTTCCCTTTCTCTCCTTTAGACATATCCCTCTCTCTCTCTCTCTCTCTCTCTCTCTCTCTCTCTCTCTCTCTCTCTCTCTCTCTCTCTCTCTCTCTCTCTCTCTCTCTCTCTCTCTCTCACACACACAGAAGATCTTTTTTAAAAAGTAGCTTTGCTTTCATTAACCCATGTTACTAAATGCTCATTCATTTTGTTTACAAATGTCGTGTCCTTGAGATACCCATTATTAAATCACCAGTAACCTGGCCCACTCACAAATTCATAGTTAGTTATTTCTGTCACTACAGCTCTGTGGTCTGTGTTAGCAACAGATAGTATGTTGCATGATACACACTTCTCCACAGCTTCTTGATTTACTAAGCAAAAGTCAATATGGCGAGCTATAAAAGGATTCTGTTTCTACCACGTGTATTCCTTTTCTTCTCCGTGAAACATTCTCCATAAGTCTATTAGTTCTCATCAGTAATGTTCACTTTTTATAGAAGCTGGAACCAGCATGGTCCATGGAGGAAGACTCACCAGATCAGCCCTCGGCTGTCTACAGCACAGTACAGCCCATGCCTGACAACACTTCTTGGTCACTGCTGTCTCTGAAAAGAGGTCGCGTATGTCAACATTGCTCTGCTGCCTTTGTGCTGGTCAGCAGTTTGGAACTTCACCTGGCGTCAGTTCATGGAGAGCCTCTGCCATTCCCTGAGTGGACTGAGAGTAGTCACAGACAGGTCAGTGAGATTCTATAGAATTCTTCTGTTGTGTTCCTCATTCATAAGTAGAAAGAGGGAGTGGGGAGGAGGGGCTAGGAAGAAGACAGAGAGAGAAGTGATGGTTTACCTGTCGTTGTTTAGTTGACATCAGCTTAGTCACAGTTTTACTGTAAAGAAAACAAACAAACAATAAAACAACTTTACATTGGTGAAACTGGCCGAACCCTTGCCCCCCTCTTCAAAGAACATTTAGCTGACATCGTGCACCGCAGAGACAAACCTATAGCTCACCACTTCAACCAGCCTGACCACTCCTTATTAGGCACTTCAGAGAATCCAAAACAATGCTGCACGACTGGTCCTCAAATCCTCTACAACAAAGACAACATGACAAAGATGGGGACCCATAGAGACAAAGAGAACGTGGCAATGACACATAAAGATGGGGACACAGAGACAAAGACAACATGATGATGACACATAAATATGGGGACACATAGAGACAAAGACAACATGATGATGACACATAAAGATGGGGACACATAGAGACAAAGACAACATGACGATGACACATAAAGATGGGGACACATAGAGACAAAGACAACATGACAGTGACACATAAAGATGGGGACACATAGAGACAAAGACAACATGATGATGACACATAAAGATGAGGACACATAGAGACAAAGACAACATGATGATGACACATAAAGATCGGGACACATAGAGACAAAGACAACATGATGATGACACATAAAGATGGGGACACATAGAGACAAAGACAATATGATGATGACATAAATATGAGGACACACAGAGACAACCATGATGATGACACATAAAGATGGGGACACATAGTGACATAGAGACAAAGACAATATGATGATGACATAAATATGAGGACACTCAGAGACAACCATGATGATGACACATAAAGATGGGGACACATAGAGACAAAGACAACATGATGATGACACATAAAGATCGGGACACATAGAGACAAAGACAACATGACAATGACACATAAAGATAGAGACAAAGACAACATGATGATAACACATAAAGATGGGGACCCGTAGAGACAAAGAGAACATGATGATGACACAAATATGGGGACACATAGTGACAAAGACAACATGACGATGACACATAGAGACAAAGACCACATGATGATGACACATAAAGATGGGGACACATAGAGACAAACATGATGATGACACATAAAGATGGGGACACATAGAGACAAACATGATGATGACACATAAGGATGGGGACACATAGAGATAAAGACAACATGATGATGACACATAAATATTGGGACACATAGAGACAAACATGATGATGACACATGAAGATGGGGACACATAGAGACAAAGACAACATGAAGATGACACATAAAGATGGGGACACATAGAGATAAAGACAACATGATGATGACACATAAATATTGGGACACATAGAGACAAACATGATGATGACACATGAAGATGGGGACACATAGAGACAAAGACAACATGATGATGACACATAAATATTGGGACACAAAGACAACATGAAGATGACACATAAAGATGGGGACACATAGAGAAGGGGGGGGGGGGACACCACACTGATCTCAGAGGACAAAATACAAAAACTACTGTACTGATGTTAATGAACATTGTTTGAAGTTAAAGCTAGACTATCCCACTGTAACACCCAGGAGTTCAAAAGCTACACTCTTTTAGTTAGACTAACCCTCTGTAACAATGTGAAGTTCAAAAGCTACACTCTTTTAGGTAGACTAACCCTCTGTAACAATTTGAAGTTCAAAAGCTACACTCTTTTAGGTAGACTAACCCACTGTAACACTTTGAAGTTCAAAAGCTACACTCTTTTAGTTAGACTAACCCACTGTAACAATTTGAAGTTCAAAAGCTACACTCTTTTAGGTAGACTAACCCACTGTAACAATGTGAAGTTCAAAAGCTACACTCGTTTAGCTAGACTAACCCCCTGTAACACTTTGTTTGATGTTCAAAAGCTACACTCTTTTATGTAGACTAACCCACTGTAACACTCTGTTTGATGTTCAAAAACTGCACTCTTTTATTTAGACTAGCCCACTGTAACACTTTGATGTTTGAATGCTACACTCTTTTATGTAGACTAAACCACCGTAACACTTTGATGTTCTAAAGCTACACTATTTTAGGTAGACTAAACCACTGTAAAACTTTGTTTGAAGTTCAAAAACTGCACTCTTTTAGGTAGATAACCCACTGTAACACTTTGAAGTTCAAAAGCTACATTCTTTTAGGCAGACTAACCTGCTGTAGCTTTACTGCACTCCCTCCTCTGTACAATGGGATGTGGCAACAAACCTGGCCTGGAAGAACACACATCAAAACCAAACTCTGAAGTGAAGCCAACGACCTTCGCTGGATATCCAGATATGTGTCAGCACTTGGCCTGAGGTTTGGATGCATAGCCTGTTGAAAGTAAAAGGAAAAAAATACACTCCCTGTTTTCAGTAGTTTTAATATATCTGCTGATAAAAGGATTATACAAAATCAAAATCCAGTGATTTTTGTGTGTTTGTGTTTATGGTTTCAACAAGAAAGGATATGGTTGCTTAACTGGGAACTTTTCTTTATGAAATAAGTCTTAGATATTTTTTGAATGTTTGTTTTTACAGAAGGTGGAACCAGCATGGTCCATGGAGGATGACTCACCAGATCAGCCCTCAGCTTTCTACAGCACAGTACAGCCCATGTCTGACAATTTAGTTAATTTACATAATCACATCAACTTTGTTCATGAAAAAGCCAGCCATGTCTGTGGGGCAGCTTTCTCTCCGACTTTTGCTTTAACAAAGCACAGGAGAGTTCACACAAGTGAAAAACCTCATGTGTGTTCTTACTGTGGGAAAGGCTTTACCCGGTCCAGTAATCTAAAAGTGCATCGTGTGACCCACACTGGAGAAAAACCCCATGTGTGTTCAGACTGTGGGAAAGGTTATTCTGACCCCAATGGTCTTAGAAGACATCGTCTGACCCACACTGGAGAAAAAACCCATGTGTGTTCAGACTGTGGGAAAGGGTTTACCCAGTCCAGTCATCTAGCAAGACATCGCCTGACCCACACTAAAGAAAAAACCCATGTGTGTTCAGACTGTGGGAAAGGTTTTTCTGACCCCATTAAACTTAGAACACATCGCCTGACCCACACTAGAGAAAAACCCCATGTGTGTTCAGACTGTAGGAAAGGTTTTTCTGACCCCAGTGCTCTTAAAAGACATCGCCTAACCCACACTGGAGAAAAACCCCATGTGTGTTCAGACTGTGGGAAAGGCTTTACCCAGTCCAGTACTCTAAAAGTACATAGTCTGATCCACACTGGAGAAAAGCCCTATGTGTGTTCAGACTGTGGGAAAGTTTTTTCTGACCCCAGTACTCTTAGTGCACATTGTCTGACCCACACTGGAGAAAAAACCCATGTGTGTTCAGACTGTGGGAAAGGCTTTGCCCGGTCCAGTAATCTAAAAGTACATCGTCTGACCCACACTGAAGAAAAACCCCATGTGTGTTCAGACTGTGGGAAAGGTTTTTCTGACCCCAGTGCTCTTAGCAGACATCGCCTGACCCACACTGGAGGAAAACCCCATGTGTGTTCAGACTGTGGGAAAGGCTTTGCCCAGTCCAGTACTCTAAAAGACCATCGTCTGACCCACTCTGACGAGAGATCTCACAGCTGTCCTCACTGTCCTGCTGCTTTCAGGAGGCCATCCTATTTGAAGAAACATGTGCAGAACATACATCAGTGATGCTGCCAGTTTTTATACTTTTGAGTCAGAACTTTTTAATAATACCAGAAAGAAAGAAAGAGACTTTAGAGAGAAAGAAAATCTGCCAATATGGATCATAATTATACTAAACTTAAAGGCATATACTTTAAGGTACATTTTATAACATTCTATTTATGCATTGTTTCTTATGTTATTGGATGTTTTATTGTTCATTTGTGTGTGTGTGTGTTTTAGAGAGAAGAGAGTCAGACAGACAGACAGAAAGAGATATAATATGTTTTTGCCTTGAAGACGACTCAATTTCATAGTTTGTGTGTTGGAATGTCAATACAGTGGAGTCCGGGTAAAATGAATTTTAAGGGAACACAGACTCAGTTCGTTGTATCAGGATTTCATTATACATGTACATGTACAATGTATGTTGAAAACAAAAACAGTTCAAACACTCACCAATGATAACCGAAAACATAAACTTGACCAGTTTGGATCGTCTGTCTTAATCACGGGCTGTACAAGGCTTGAAGAAGTTCAGCAGTGTTGTCTGACGCTGATCTGTTTTGGCACACTTTTCAACAAGTTTGTCCATTAAAGGACCATAGTCATCTCCATTCGGACCTAAAAACGTTCTGGAAAACGTTTCAGCATTATTTCCTACTACACATAGACACAGTATACAAACTGTATCTATGTAACCTACCTTTTATGTCACATTCGTCAAGATAAAGTGAGCGCACACACTTTTATTTAGCAAAAATCGGTCTCCTGTGGCAGATTTGCCAGCTGCCATTGAATCTCACCAAAAATGGGATTTGTGCGATAATCCATTTGGCGTGACGTAGATTAGGGGAAATCAATACGGCACCTGTGACTGATATTGAACTATTTGAAGACAAATTATTTTACCTGTTTGTGGCCCGTTTTTAATAATAGAACTTGTTGGGACACTTTCAGACCTAGCTTATGACGTAACGCTGTCAGAGGATACGTATTATTATTATGACGCTAAGTTGTACACCTTCAAGTTCCTCTCTTCTTGTTTTAGTCCAGGCGAAATTATAAAGTTTACCTTGTTTTGTGATATATATAGGTTTCTATGTTGATCTAACATGATTTGAGGGTTCTTAATCAAAATCCGTCCGAGGCTAAGCTGTAAGTGTTGGGCATTTTGAGTTGTGACGTAATATTCAAAATGGCCGCCATGGGACTCTAGAGAACTTTAACGTAATTATTTTGTATCTAATGCTTTTTTTGGTAAGAAAAATAGAATAATTTGCTGAAATTATTCAAACTATGTGAACTATATCCTATTTTAGTACTTATTAGCCCCCAGCCACTGCGGAAAGGGCTATCACGATATTTCGTGTCCTTTCATTTGCCTGGTAATTATCTTAAGAGCCATGTCACAGGATCACTTCGAATGTGTGTGCTACTATTTTAATGAAGCTGATGTGCCCCTAAGTATGCCTTGTTGACCTTGGCCTTTGGCCTTGAGTATGTGATTTTATTGTATCAACTATACTTTTTCAATTTTTGCACTGCTGCCGTAAAATGTTTCTAAGCTAAGGTTTATGGAGGATGCCTGTTTTATGCCTAAACCTTTCATCTTAAATGCTTGACCTTGAATTAGCATTGAATATTTCAACTTTTTGCTTTAATATATTTTAAATCATTGCAGTAACTGTCTCATAATTGGTACATGAGCTTATGGTTATATAGATGCTAACCTAAGTACCGATGACATCTCTAGCCTTCATCGTAATGCTTGGCCTTTGTTGTTAAGCGCCAAGCAGAACAACACGGCAATCAGTGTCGATATTATATTTTATTTTATAGGTGGGTAAATGGCACTTTTACCCACCTATAAATTGGTTAATGCACCAATCATGAGACCATTACTGCAAAGATTTAAAACAAATAAAAACAAAAAGTTAAAATATTCAATGCAAATTCAAGGTCAAGCATTTAAGAAGAAAGGTTTAATAAAATGGGTATCAGGAATTCAATAGTCTCTATACACTTTAGCTTAGGAAAAAAAACCACATAGCTTATTTTACCACAGCAGTGCAAAAGTTGAAAAAGTATAGTTGATACATTAAAATCACATACTCAAGGTCAAATGTCAAGGTCAATAAGGTATACTGAGGGGCACATCAGCTTCATTAAAATAGTAGCACACAAATTTGAAGTGATCCTGTGACATTGTTCTTAAGATAATTGCCAGGCAAATGAAAGGACACAAAATCGTGATAGCCCTCTCCGCAGAGTGGCTGGGGGCTAATAAGTACAAAAATAGGAAATATATTTAACATAGTTTGAATCATTTCAGCAAACTATACTATTTTTCTAAGATGTGTAACATGGTTCAAACTTGGGGAAAGGGCATCTCTTCAAGCTGTAAAACCTTTATGGTGATCAGGGGGCACTGCCTCTTGAAGATGGATGTGTAACATGGTTCAAACTTGGGGAAAGGGCATCTCTTCAAGCTGTAAAACCTTTATGGTGATCAGGGGGCACTGCCTCTTGAAGATGGATGTGCAACATGGTTCAAACTTGGGGAAAGGGCATCTCTTCAAGCTGTAAAACCTTTATGGTGATCATAAGGGGGCAATGCCTCTTGAAGATGGATGTGTAACATGGTTCAAACTTGGGGAAAGGGCATCTCTTCAAGCTGTAAAACCTTTATGATGATCAGGGGGCACTGCCTCTTGAAGATGGATGTGTAACATGGTTCAAACTTGGGGAAAGGGCATCTCTTCAAGCTGTAAAACCTTTATGATGATCAGGGGGCACTGCCTCTTGAAGATGGATGTGTAACATGGTTCAAACTTGGGGAAAGGGCATCTCTTCAAGCTGTAAAACCTTTATGATGATCAGGGGGCACTGCCTCTTGAAGATGGATGTGTAACATGGTTCAAACTTGGGGAAAGGGCATCTCTTCAAGCTGTAAAACCTTTATGGTGATCAGGGGGCACTGCCTCTTGAAGATGGATGTGTAACATGGTTCAAACTTGGGGAAAGGGCATCTCTTCAAGCTGTAAAACCTTTATGGTGATCAGGGGGCAATGCCTCTTGAAGATGGATGTGTAACATGGTTCAAACTTGGGGAAAGGGCATCTCTTCAAGCTGTAAAACCTTTATGGTGATCAGGGGGCACTGCCTCTTGAAGATGGATGTGTAACATGGTTCAAACTTGGGGAAAGGGCATCTCTTCAAGCTGTAAAACCTTTATGGTGATCAGGGGGCAATGCCTCTTGAAGATGGATGTGTAACATGGTTCAAACTTGTGGAAAGGGCATCTCTTCAAGCTGTAAAACCTTTATGATGATCAGGGGGCACTGCCTCTTGAAGATGGATGTGTAACATGGTTCAAACTTGGGGAAAGGGCGTCTCTTCAAGCTGTAAAACCTTTATGGTGATCAGGGGGCACTGCCTCTTGAAGATGGATGTGTAACATGGTTCAAACTTGGGGAAAGGGCATCTCTTCAAGCTGTAAAACCTTTATGGTGATCAGGGGGCACTGCCTCTTGAAGATGGATGTGTAACATGGTTCAAACTTGTGGAAAGGGCATCTCTTCAAGCTGTAAAACCTTTATGATGATCAGGGGGCAATGCCTCTTGAAGATGGATGTGTAACATGGTTCAGACTTGGGGAAAGGGCATCTCTTCAAGCTGTAAAACCTTTATGGTGATCAGGGGGCAATGCCACTTGAAGGTGGATGTGTAACATGGTTCAAACTTGGGGAAAGGGCATCTCTTCAAGCTGTAAAACCCTTCTGACATTTGATTTTCTGCATTCACTTTCCTCTGAATTCAGATAATTCTCTGAAGATTACCATATTATATGTGGCACACTATGTTGATTTTGTATTGCTTTTATGTCATATCAATAAAATAAAACCTACATTGCCTGTGTTTTTATGACAATTGATACACTTAAAGAAGGCTGATAGATATGTACACCAGCTGGACATGCTTCAGGATAAATTTAATGCTAAGTGGTTACCATATAACTCACTCTTAACATAACGCTGTCATTACTATTAATGTTTTAGGTTTGAGGTATAGCTGTTGCAATAGGGAAGTGGGCTTTGCTGGATCTGTATCCAAATCGCTACTGCTATCATTTTTTAATAAAAAATCATTTCAGTGCTTGCTTCACTGCTTTTTCTGTTGTTTTTCAATGTCAACTATGTAAACATATTTATTCTAAGAAAAGTTAATTGCATAGCAATAATGAGCATACTACAGTGTATTATTATGTCATAACCTGTTCTGTTCATCTGACAGCGAAAATAATTACTTGTATGAATAGAGTGAGAACGATGGGGGGGGGGGGGGGGGGGGGGTTGAGAATGGACAATGGGTGAATGGGTATATAATTGTAAAAGAAGCCCCTATTAGCAGGTGATGTATTCTTGTAGGCTTTGATTTGTAGGTATTATGTTTGTATGTGAAAAAGATGAAGTTGTATGCATATGTAAACACTACGCCTATTTACTCATTTTCCGATGCTATGGTGTAATTGGATTGTTAATAAGTTGTTCATACTTATTGATGATGTTTGCATTTTTGTTTGTATGTGCACATTGAAGAAAAGAGAACTGTCTTGCAAGGGGCAAATAAAAGAAAGAAAATGCTTTCTGTTTGTCAGTGTAAATATTTATATGCTACTTTCCTTTCACACACACACACACTCACTCACCTACACACACACACACACACACACACACACACACACACACACACACACACACACACACACACACAACACACAACACAACACACACACACACACACACACACACACACACACACACACACACACACACACACACACACACACACACACACACACACACACTTGCTGACTGTGAGATGTTTCCAAAAAAAGTTTTGATTTTCACTGTTTATCAGAATTGAGCTCAAACTCAAAATGACCTCAATAAACAGCCCAACCCAATCTAACCAATTGGCCTGCAGTGTGAATTGATGTTCACCTTTGACCTCTGGTCTGTGTGACAAGGGATCATGGGAGAGTACATCAGTGTTTGAAAAACTTCATCACTTGGGATGGATAGTGTGAGTTGATGGGATAATGCATCTGTGAGTGAAAAACTTAGAGTACATCAGTGTGTCTGGGCACTTAACTCCAATGGCTTTTATCATTGGCTGATATTAGTTTGGGCCAACAGTGAAGAGAGTATGTCAGTGTGTCTAGCCCCTTAACTCCAATGGTTTTTACCATTGGCTGTCATTAGTTTGGGCCAACAGTAAAGAGAGTACATCAGTGTGTCTAGGCCCTTAACTCCAATGGCTTTTATCATTGGCTGTTTGAGCCAACAGTAAAGAGAGAGTGAGAGCTGTAGGACCAGTGATTGTCTACAGCAATGGAAAATCATTGTACAGCTCAGTCTGTTGTGAATGACTGACTCTCACACTAGGAGGCATTTGCACTGGCTCTTTGTTCCACAGCCTTGGGGATTTGTTGGCCTTTGGGGATCCCCCCTGTCCTGAGGTCCTCTTGGCTGAGAGAGTGGGGATGTCCCCTGAGTAGGCGTCTTCCCAATGAACAATTTCCAGCCAAGTTTTCCAGAATAGCAGTTGCCTCTACTATCTGCAGGTCATACGACATAGTCAGACTGACACAACTGACTAGTACACACACACACGCACACGCACACACACACTCACACACACACAATCATGCACACACACACCATCAGCACCAACACTGTGGCACAAAACAAAGGAACATTACAAACTAAACAAAATGTATTCAGTTAATATACAGATTTAAAGGAATAAAACACAGATGCCTTAGTAGTCATCAGTGAATGAAGCGAAACCAAACAAAAATCAAAACCATATTTAGAGGGCAAAAGGCTAAACAAAATAGCCTATAGTGCCATTTATGCTATGCTAAACAGAAGAGAAAACAAATCAGTAGAATTCATCAAGCCAAACTTCAGTTTCCTTTGCTTTATTAGCATTTCAAAACAGTTTATGAAAAAAAAAATGCAATTGAAAATTTAAAGAAAAGAATTCTAAAGAAATCAACAAATCTGATATAAAGCTACATAAAAACGAAACAAAAGAGAACAAATGTAATAAATAAAGTCAGCTCTTTTCTAAACACTACTGGACACCATCCTCAACCACTACAGCTAGACACCAACACAAACAAAATCTCTGCTGAAATAAATTATTTACGAATTCCATCTTACACCCAAACTCATGGATTTTTAATGAATGTGATTTGGGTCTGTTTTTTTAAATAACGAATGGAAATGCAGATTTATTCCAAAGTTGTTGTTTTTTGTCCCAGATATACAAACCCTGCAATGGTGTTTACTTTCAATTTTTTCCCCTTCCATTTTATTTCCGCTCTCCTTCCACTGAAAACAGTATGCTTACGATCCTGTCTGTCTGCTGTGTAGAAAATCTTCTACTCAGTGGATAGAGAGAAAGAAAAAACAAAACAAACAAAGATTTTTGAAGATAGACAACTTTAAGCGTTAACCTGTCCAGGAGTTTCGTCCCTTGGTGAATTTTATTCCTTTCAAGCATGACCCATACAGTTCAAACAAAAACCTGTAGTGAAATCCCTGTGTAATGTTTTGTGCCATTCTGCCAAACAACAGAAAAGTGATTCATGAAAATAATGCTACGTATAGGATTCCAATTTCCAATTGCAAGACTGAATTGAAAAACACACCAAAAAAAACTATATCCAAATCGGATCACAACTTTTTGACTTGTGTTCTTCATAACCTCCTTGGTGAAACCAATACTGAATCCACAGAGAAATACCTACAGAGAACACAGACTGAGCAAATAACATGAACAGCTTATCTTGCAGTGTATCTCTGAAACAAACAATTAGGCCTTTCTGAAACCCAGCATTATGAACAAAAATCAAGCATATCATCGGTGAAATTAAAAAACCTCCTATCTCAGTTTTGGAAAAAAAGAAAACTGTTTTAGAAAATAACCGCATTGACCACAATTGATTAACTATGAAGAATATGTTGTTCAACACATTGATAGTTTAGTCCTGCATTTTGTTAAAATTACTGATTTTTTTTTTTTTTTAGACTTGAAAAGAACGAAGATACGAGGTTTTTGGGACTAACAAGTTTTTCGTCTATTTTGTCAACCTCATTTTCCTCAGATAAAAAGTTGTTAGAGGTGGAAGGTGGCGGGGAAAATTAAAATGCTGAATATGTATCTAACTCAAAACCCAAAAAAAATCAAGATACAAGGTTTTTGAATTTCACTGACAATATAATATGAACAGATGCATTCTCTCTACCCCCTCCCCCTCTCTCTCTCTAATAGTCACATTTCATTTTACCAATGCAGCTATGCCTTGTGGCTTCTGTATCTGATGCACCAGTAAACACAAGTATAGGCTATAGCTAATGTCAACCAGTGATAAAAGCAATGTGAGTAAAAGGTCAAGTGCTATACAGTTCCACGCTCTGGAAATTCATTATGTTTATGTCATCTTCTTGTTTTTAAACAAAGACAGTATCATATCATATCATATCAGATGTACGTGATATAGGCTTAGATAGCCTTTTGCCTACTTTTTCAAGTAATTCGTGATTGGTTGTTTTTCTGTTGTTTTTAGTCCGTCACCAAAGGTGATCGGACTATTGCGATGGGCTGGGTTGTTTTTTTTTTCGTTTTTTCCCCCCCTGTCTGTCCCAAGGATATCTCCCGAACCGCTTGACCGAATCGCGTCAAAGTTTGTGTGAAGGTGTGCCTCCTTAATAGGAAGAGATCGGCGTAAACCATTTTACCGTCGTGACCTTGACCTTGACGTACGACCTTGAAAACCGAAAATATATTTTTAGCCCTATCTCGGGCACCGATCGACATAGGATGTTGAAACTTGGTATGAAGGTGGATTGGCTTATGCCCGTTCTGAGGTCAAGGTCAAAAAGATCGCTGGAGCCTGAAAATCGGAGGGTCATTTTTTTCTCCTTCTGTCTGTCCCAAGGATATCTTTCGAACGGGTTGACCGAATCGCGTCAATTTTTGTGTGCTGGTGTGTCACTATGAGAGGAAGGCATCCGCGCAAACCATTTTGCCGTCGTGACCTTGACCTTGACGTACGACCTTGAAAACCGAAAATCTTTCAGGGGCCATAACTCCCATACCGTTAGTGTTAGAGTCTTCAAATTTGGCATGTAGGTACTTTGGCTTATGCCCGTTCTGTTAGTGGCATACCGATCAAGGTCAAGATCACGGTCCGGGAGATCATAGGCCTTGAATGTGGTAGGGGTCTACAAATTGTGTTTTCAGACATATTTTCCACATTTGTACTTAACAGAAGCGCTTCATATTGTGTCTGGCACTGTATACCCTAGAGTAGAAAACACCCGAGCATAAATTATCGCCATGCTGACCTTCACCTTGACGTGTGACCTTGAAAACCGAAATTTCCTTCTTTGCGCTATATATTATTGTCCAAGCTGTATCTCGTGAACTACAAGACATAAGCTCTTCAAATGTTGTGTCAGGATGTGGATGAATGAAAATTTGTTTAACGTCCTCCAGAAAGAGAGGGGGGGGGGGAGAGAGAGAGAGAGAGAGACAGACAGACAGACAGACAGACAGACACACACACAAAGAAAGACAGACAGACAGAGAGACATACACAGAGAGCAAAGAGGACAACTGCTGTTCCAGTTGGATGAATGAAATTTTGTTTAACGTCCTCCACCCCGGAACAGGCACAGAGGCAGAGAGAGAGAGACAGAGACAGAGACAGAGAGAGATAGACAGACAGAGAGAGAGAGAGACAGACAGAGAGAGAGAGAGACACATAGGCATACAGAGACATGAGACACATAGAGAGAGATAGACAAAGACACAGAGAGAGAGGGGGGGGGGGGACAGAGACAGAAAGCGAGAGAGAGAGACACAGACAGACAAACATACACTGAGAGCGCCACCCACAGGAAAGCTGCGACAGAAGATCAAAGGAACCGTAAGTTACGGCCGTTGCCCGTTTTACCCCCCCCAACTATACCCTCTCCAGATTCTCTTCGAAGTCTCTCTCTCTCTCTCTCTCTCTCTCTCTCTCTCTCTCTCTCTCTCTCTCTCTCTCTCTCTCTCTCTCTCTCTTGTATTAATCTTTGTACGCAAAAAAACAACTCTTTTTATTAACATCCTTGGGACAGACAGAAAAGAACAACAAACAAACAAACAAACAAGGGCGTCTCCGAGCGGCAGACATGTCCGTCACCAGCAATGCCACGCACTTGCGACACCCCTGCGGCATAATTGTCCCTCACCATAGTGATCGGACTTTGCAGTGTCTGGTTTGTATTTTTGTTTTTGTCCGTCACCATAGGTGATCGGACTTTGTGGTCGTCAGGTTTGTATTTTTTTGTTTTTTTGTTTCTTTGTTTTTCTGTCTGTCCCAAGGATATCTCCCGAACCGCTTGACCGAATCGCGTAAAATGTTGTCTGCTGGTGTGTCACCATGAGAGGAAGGCATCCGCGCAAAATGTTTCGCCGTCGTGACCTTGACCTTGAAGACAGAATCCCTTGCAATTTTGTGTCAGGATGTGACACTCTACGGGGTGTCGCAAGTGCGTGGCATTGCTGGTGACGGACATGTCTGCCGCTCGGCGACGCCCTTGTTTGTTTTTGTTTTTGTTTTTAAATTATTCCGGCGCAACAAAGCGCGGCACCGTATTGCTTCTTACATTTAGATAATAGTAAAGTTTGTCTGGAAGCTATAATCCTCCCAGTGTCTATCTAACATGTTTTTAAACTATTGAGTGTTCCTGCAGTTACTATATTACTGGGTAAGGAATTCCAAGGATTAATAACTGTTAGCCGTGAAAAAATATGCATAGGTATTAGTCCTGGTAAATGGCTTGTTAATCTTCAAGGGATGGTCTCTGGTAATGGAAGTATTAATTGTGAACACGTTGTTGGTAGTTTGACTGTCATAGTAGGCTACTTATGTGAAATTTTAAACGTTTCTATCATGTCACCTCTTAGCCGGCGGTATTCTAAACTTGGCATATTTAGAGTTTTAAGTCTCCATTCGTAATTACAGTTTTTTTAATCCAATGATTTGCTTAGTATACATTCTTTGAACATTTTCGATTAAGGTTATATGTTTCTTAAGTTTTGGGCTCCAAACCGCATTACCATATTCTAAAATCGGTCTAACCAATGCTTTAAAAAGAGGAACCATTATTTCTTTGGATTTAAACTAAATGAAATGTGATTTCATACCAGAAATGTTATTAGCTTTTTTGACAGTAGTAGTAATATGCTCTTCAAAATTTAGATTAATATCCACAAAGACCCCCAGATCTTTCTCAACCTCACTAGGTTCAAGATCACAATCATCAATTTTATAGGATTATTTTTTACCTATGTGAAGTATTTTGCATTTGTTACTATTGAACTTTATTTGCCATTCCTTCGTCCACTCAACTAGTTTATCTATTGACTCTTGTAGTTTAATCCTGCTCCCATCATCTTATGCGGCATAAGTAAATTATTCTGAAAACGAAAGAGTTGTATATTTAGTAGGATTAGGATTAGGAACGAAAAAATATAGCCGTTAGGCTTTCAAAGTCCCATCTTTGTGTTTTTATTTTTATTTTTACATACTCAAGGTATATCGTGCACTCAGGTTTTTGCGTTGAGTTAATCATCGTATTCGTACATTATGTCATTATAAAATTTTAATTGGTCGAGCTGATTTTTAAAGCTGTTTGTATTAGGTGCTCTCTTAATGTTAGTTGGTAGTTGATTCCATAAAATAAAGGTGCAACTCTGTTAGTAAAAGAATATTTTCTTGTGTTAGTTTTTCAATATTCAATAAATATTTCTTCTTCTTCTTCGATCGCTCATACAGTTTCCTGTCAATTATGAGCACAGATGCGTCATGCTGCCGTTATGCGCCTAGCTAAGAAACAGTTAGGCCCAGCAAGTCTGACTTCGGCTGAATAAATATTTTATCAGTGCTATTTCTTGTTAATTCTGTCATAATTTGTTAGTTTGAAAAATTCTGTTGCATTTAAATCATCAATATTATTAAATATTTTATATTTTTGTATTAGATCACCTTTTATTCTTCTTGCTTTCAAACTTGGAAGATTTAGGCGTTCCATTCTCTCTCTATACGAATAGTTATTATATCCATCAATTAATTTACTGTTGCCCTTCTTTGCACCTGGTCTCTATTAATTTCTTGTATTTCTTGTGTTTATACCTTATTGGCTACAAATAACTTATTACTCCCAGTTTACACTCAAAATCCTTTTCTTTTCTTTTTTAAGCAAAAACAAATGTGCTCATGAAAATCTGAATTTCGTTTATCTTCACAAAAATTCCTTATATCCGACAAAAGTTTAGCTTGTGGACATATAAGCGGAATTTCCTTATAACCGACTTCATACTATCCGAAGTGTTGTAAGTAATAGCAAAGAACAAATTCGCAGGGACATTTAACTTGGCTTCTTTGCGGAATTCCTTATAACCGAAACCCCACTAAGCGGATTGTACTGTACTGTACTAGGAAAGTTCTCGCAGAAAGAAAATGCAAAAGGTATGTAAATTGTTCTGCCGACAGAACTGAGTAATCTACAGCTTTTTTACTCAATAATTTAGCCAGAAGAGGATTTGCTTACGGTGAATTTCATACCTTATTCTTTACCGACGGTTCTTACATCAAATTTAGGATAAATGTGATCAATCCACGTTTTGGCCAGTAACTAGTAAGGGAAGATAATTTATTGATGAAAAGAGCAGCCTGTTGTCTTTTCGAAATATAATTAAATTGTCTCACAACACTTGACAGTCCCAAATGGGGATATAGCCGTCAAACTTGCATAAGGTTGACTTTTAACTTTTTTTGCTTCATTTGCTTGAGAAAAAAAAATTGGTGCACTTGATGTTTACACGGATTCTATATTTAGTCAATGTGTAGTGTCATTGATGTTTATAAGTCTATAACTTGCTTTTATACTAGAAGTGCACACACTTTAGTTTAGGGGGTGACAACAACAACATACAGTATTTGTACAGGCGCTGAATGAAAAGATAGCAATGGATCAACTATAACATCAAGATCTTTCTCCGCATTTGTGCTCACAAGAACCCTTGACACCACCATCATTCATAAAATACTCATGCATTGGGTATTGATAGAAATCAAATCAAAGCGCACACACACGTTAGCATTCATAGCGCATTCAAACAAAAACGCAATACAAAGCGAACACACAGATGACAATTGACATAAATGGAATATAGCAGAAACAGACCTAATGGCAAGAGAGAAGAGAAAGCGAGCGGAACTTTAAATTAAAGTTTAATGACGAGGGAACAAGTGGGTTTTGAGGCTAGCTTTGAAAGCAGAGAGGGTCGGTCGCTGACGGAGGGAGAGAGGAAGTTTGTTCCAGGAGGTCGGTCCTGAGACAGCAAAAGAGCGCTGACCAACAGTTGAAAGCTTATCCCTAGGGATCTGGAGAGAAAGAGGGTCTGAAAGTAAAGTGCGAGCTGGCGTATAGATAGAAATATTGTCGCAGCTCTAGGTAAGATGGAGCAGCTTTATGGATGGATTTATAGCAAAGTGTGGTTAATTTATACTCAATTCTGTCTGCGACAGGAAACCAGTGCAAAGAACAGAGAAGTGGGCTAACATGATCAAACTTTTTCTTCCTAAGGACAAGACGAGCAGCTGTTTTGAATACGCTGGAGACAAGACAGAGAAGAGACTGATAGGCCAGAAAGGAGAGCATTACAGTAGTCAATATGAGATAGGATGAAGGAAGTAACAAGCTTTGCTGTGGCTTATCTGAGATGACCAAAGAAAAAGAAGCAGAAGAGAAAAAAAAGCAAAGACAAATATTAGCTTTCAGTATCACACATAGTCTACTTGAATTTACTTGGGTCCAGTAGAAAAATATAAGATGCAGCAAACAAAATAAAAATTCTTATTTCTGGACTGCGATGGGGATATTTTACAGGGAGCTGCCAACAGCTACTAATTTTCACGTTCGCCCCCAGAAAGCTGGGAACTAGCCAACCCTAGACACTCCATAAGGGACAAACAAAGACAAACAAACAAATCCCTAACTACTGGGGTAAAAACAAAACGACCCTTCTTGTCTTGTTCATTTATTGTAGATTTGCAGTGCTTATACTTAGTGGATTTTCATAACAAATACTGCAGTAATTGTACAGAGAAGGGACATTAGGCCAGGCATCCTTCCTTAGCGGCGGTCTCTGCAATTGTGCACCCATGCATGGTCCATCTCAGACCCCCCTTGAAGCAAATAGGGTATACCTTAATAATAATAATGAGGAAAATGTATATAGCGCCCATCCTACTATGTAGGCTACAGGGCGCTTTACACAAAATTGAAATGGAATAAAAACATGAAACAAAAATCCAATAACATCAGCAGACAAAAACAATACACATATCAATCAGCATCAACAACTGCTGTGACTACTACTACTACTGTACTACTACTACTAGGACTAATGCACATATGCATTTTCACACAATTCACAAGCATGAAATAACAGCATAATATTCACAAAAACAACACGCACACCCAGCACAAGCACACACACACACACACACACACACACACACACACACACACACACACACACACACACACACACACACACATACATACACACGCATGCACACGCACACACACACACACACCATGCATACATACTCATATAGGGGCCTACATGAACGCATCACACGCACACACACAACACAAACATGCGCATGCACACATACACCACACACACACACGTGCGCGCACGCACGCACACATACACACAGACACACACACGCACGCGAGCGCGCGCACACACACACAGAACACGTGATGACACACATACACATAACAAGATGGACAGATAGAGTGGCTGGCAATATTTCTAAGTTTTATGTACTCTGCAGCTGCAGTTTGAAGTAGTGTGTTTTCAGAGCAGACTTAAACGTTACATAGCATTTGGCATGACGAAGGCTGAAAGGGAGTGAGTTCCAGAGTGTAGCAGCTGAAACGAAAAATGCTCTGGAGCCGTGTTGTTTCCGATGGTAAGAGGGAATTTGAAAAATATGGTCATCAGAGGAAGAACGAAGGCTACGGGCAGGAACGTAGATCTGGAAAAGGTTGCAAAGATAGGCTGGTGCGTCTTTTGTAACGATTTTGTAGCAGAGGCAGGCAGATTTGTATTTGATTCGGTATTCGATTTTGAGCCAGTGTAGTTTCATTAAAAGATCTGATGTATGGTGCCGTTTTGGTACTCTGAATACAAGGCGCGCAGCAGAATTTTGAACACGTTGAAGAGGTTGGAGAGAGGTTGTAGGAAGGCCTAGGAGGAGGGCATTGCAATAATCTAATCTAGACAGAATACAGGAAGTGACAAGTGTCTTTGTGGCATCTTCAGTCAGGAAGGGTCTAATTGAACTAATGTGACGGATTTCAAGAAAGCAGGCTTGACAGATTTTGGTAATGTGTTGTTTCAAAGATAGCTCAGAGTCAATATGAAGGCCGAGATCACGAACGCACGACATAAACGTAATTTCGGTGGAACAAAGCTCTATAGAGGGTGGGAGATTTTGAGCATGATTTTGTCGAGCAAACTGGATAGCCTCTGTTTTATCATCATTCAACTTAAGCTTGTTGGTTGACATCCAATGTTTGATGTCAGAAACACAGTCTTCAAGTGTTTGGACAAGTTGGCGGTAGTTTCAATGTATGTCAGAATGTTCGGCTGTAATATTCCTGGGTGCCATTGGCGCTTTAACTTTATACTTATTTGTAGGAATAATTATATGCTAAGGGCTCCCAATCGTCCCACATAACAAGGGGTCCCAGGGACTCCTTCACTTACGGCATAGAGGGTCCTAGAGGTGGGATAGAGGATCCCAGTGGCATTATGAATGCTAAAAATAATTTTTTATGGTGCCTCCCTGGGACCCCTTGCACATTCTTTTAGAGGGTCCTTTAGAATTTTAGAACTTCATAGACCCCCAAATGGGGGTCCCTGTGAGCACTGTATGCTAGACATGATAACAGGATCAATACGTTGCAGGTGCCAATACTGGCAATAGTCGCGACGCAACTAGGAAACCTACAGAAAACATAGAAAGGAAAGACCTAAAGCTTGCACTGGGTTAAGACCATTAAATTATGTATGTTATTAGTATGCATGTTTATATTAAACATGTATGTTCTAATTAATGATAGCCCCCCCCACTTCCCTCTGATTTTCTACAGCTATTTCTGTTTCTCTCTTCTGGTCTGGCGACTGTGGGCCTGGCCCAGCATTAGGCTGGGTGGGTTGGGGCCAAACTAGGCCCCCAGCTTGCTAGGCGCTGAAAAGCATTTTAGCCTGTCCGGCAACTCCACTAATGCTGGGCACATCTGACTAGGGACACTACTTTGTATTTGCATCCCTCGACGCCCCTTCTTTTGTTGTTTTGTTTTGTGTATATATTTCTTCTAATTATTAATGTCTATTTAGGTATTAGGTACTTTATAGTCACAGACTGTGACAGAGGCGTCTGTGAAATTCAGGTTGCTCCCACCTAGAGAGCGTGTCGCAGCCAGAGGCGCGCCACCCAATGTTTTTTTGTTTTTGTTTTTTGCATGCGATTTTTGTGTGACTGATGAAGAAGGAAATTGGGGGGGTAAATTTTGACCAAATGACAACTTTTTCGTTGTCACTGGGTTTAATGTGTGCTAAGTCAGTGCATGGGCATGTGGGACCTCAGTTTATCGTCTCATGCTAAAGACTCCACATTCAGACCATAAGGCCTAGTGCAAAATGAGAGGAAAAATTCCCTGTACCCAGGTTCGAACTCGGGTTTACTTGACACAAAGCGAACACGCTACCACTGTGCCACTCTACACTACAATTATTTATAATGTATTTTATTTATTTATCATATTTCTAACTTACTGTGGCTTGGCTACAGGTGTGCATGACCTTCCTTTTTCCTTTTTTTTCCCAACACCGACAGAATCTTCAACTTGGTGAAGGGGACCGATCAACGGAAAGAAGTAATTTGCAAAGGAACAGCATGCAAAATTAGAGGCACAAAGCATGCATTACACAGGTTGTGATTCATTCTCCTTTCTTTTTACAGATCGTTTTGAGTGTGTGTGTGTGTGTGTTCAAATATGCCATCTAAATAGACATGTGATTCAGGGTTAAGCGATGCGGAAATAAAACAGAACTAATGATAACTTAATGTTGTTTGGAAGATACAAATATCCTTACATGTGTGGCAAACAACAATGTCTTTACTACTTTGTTACAGACCAGTAAAAGGAACCTGAACTGCAGACACAATGGACAGAGTTAAAGAAGAGGTCATAGAAGGAGACTGTACACCTTGGATGGACAGTGTTGTTGTGGTGGTCAGTAGAATTCATCAGGCTTTTCTCTTAGCCCTTTCAGGCATTTCTAATTAAATTAACAATCAGATCTGCATAGGTGCAACTTTTCCTGGTATACAAGGATTTCCTATTTTTGAATTTTACCAGAAAAGGAATTTCCTGTTTTTTTAATTTGTCAAACAAGATCTTTGTGTCTACTGTATTTTTGAAACACTTTAAATGTTGTTTTAAATGTTTTAAATGTTGTTAAAACAAAAGAACTGCTTGTAGATTTTCGTAGAAACCCAGTGCCAGTGCCACATTTGGAAATTGATGGTGAAACGGTTGAAAGAATTGATGAGTACAAATACCTAGGCACAGTTTTAGACAAGAAACTTACTTTTGATAAACACATTGAGCATATACATAAGAAGAGTCAGTCCAGGATCTTTTGTTTACAGAGGCTAAGGAATATTGGTGTCTGTTCAGATATTCTTCAAACCTACTACCGATGTTGCATTGAATCTGTTCTTACTGTGTCATTTATCTGTTGGTATGGAAGCTTGAGTGTAAAAAGTAAGCGTGTGTTGAGTGATATGGTGAATGTGTGTAGTAAAGTTGTGGGTGCAAGGCAGAGTGGTATGCAAGAGTTGTATGACAGACAAGTAGTCAAGAAAGCCAGGAAAATTCTTAATGATAACAGTCATGTTCTGGCAAAATACTATGAAGTATTACCATCGGGCCGTCGATACAGAACTCTAAAACTGAAAATAAGAGCACAGAAAACTTTCTTACCAAGATCAATTCATCTGTTGAACTCTTAATGCACTGCATTGAGTGATTGTTTTGCTGAGCAGCCTGTCCATCTCCTTGGGATTGAATTTGTATTCGTATTCGTCCAGTTTGTTAACTACAATATTGCAGTGTTATTAGTTATTAGTTTATATTCTTTAATTGTTGATAAATGTGTTTATTGTTGTTGTGGTTTTTTGTTGTTGTTGATAAATGTGTTTATTGTTGCTGTTTTTCTTATGTGCACCTGGCTGCAATTTCTCAGTTATGAGATAATAAAGATGATTTGATTTCATTTGATTTGATTAAAATAAGCATTTGTATACATTGTGGAAAAAGCAAACTAAAATATCTTCATAAATCTTTTTTTCCAGCTGCATGGACCCCAGCATTTCTCAGGGTTTTATTTCATGTTGTGTAGTTGCACCCATGGATCTGTGAGTTTTGCAAGAAGTAAGAATAGTTGGGGAGAGGGGGTTTAGTGTTTTTTCTTCTAATTTTTACCATAAAGTAGAACTTGCTCTCTCTGTGTGTGAGTGTGTGTGTCACTGTGTGTGTGTGTCTGTGTGTAAGAGAGAGAGAGCGTTGCAAGTGAATGTGTGTTTTATGTTGGTGTCACTGTAGGTGTCTTTTTTGATATGCGGGTTACCCTCCCTGTTTGCGTGTGTATGAATTTTATATAGAATTATATTTTCATACTCACCATGCCATGTTTCTTTGTGTGTCTACATGTGTTTGTGAATTTGTGTACATACCTGTCTGTCTATGTATAAATGTTTTGTGGTGGTGTGGTGACTTTATGCACTGGAAGCATTAGAGTAATATTTACTTTTTATAGAAGCTGGAACCAGCATGGTCCATGGAGGAAGACTCACCAGATCAGCCCTCAGCTGTCTACAGCACAGTACAGCCCATGTCTGACAACACTTCTTTGGGTCACTGCTGTCTCTGAAAAGAGGTCGTGTATGTCAACATTGCTCTGTTGCCTTTGTGCTGGTCAGCAGTTTGGAACTCCACCTGGCATCAGTTCATGGAGAGCCTCTGTTGTTCTCTGATTGGACTGAAAGTAGTGACAGACAGGTTAGTGAGATTTTATAGAATTATTCTGTTGTGTTCTACATTCATAAGTAGAAACAGGGAGTGAGGAGGAAGGGCTAGGAAGAAGAGAGAGAAGTGATGGTTTAGCTGTACCATTGTTAGTTGACAGCAGCTTAGTCAGTTGGTTTTTGGGTGTTTTTAAAAAACAACTTTCATGCACTTTACTTTTACTGTTCAGAATAACACATACACTGATATAACTAATTCACACACTTTACTTTCATTGTTCAGAATAACACATACACTGTAATTACTAATTCACACACTTTAATTTCACTGTTCAGAACAACTTATACACTGATATTACTTCTTTTCTTTTTCATATGTATTATTTGTTTATTATTATCTTCATTACAATCAATTCTTCATTGATCAAAGTCATCGTGTCCAAGTGCCCACATAGGTATTTAACAAAGTAAACTATATGCTTATATTTAACCAGCAATAGGCCTAAATTTTGTTTTTCCTCTCCTTTCCCTTTTCCTTAGATTTTTGCACAATCTTTATTTTTCCCTTTTTCTTCTTTAGACATCCCCCCCCCCTCTCTCTCTCTCTCTCCCTCTCTCTCTCTCTCTCTCTCTTTTATATTATGTATTGCCTGCTTAGAACCAAGGACAGAATGGAAGACTAGGCCCAGCCTAAGTTCTTATCCTTGTAAAATAAAGTGTCTTAGCTTCTTCTTCTTCTACTGTTGAGTATCCACAATCATCAGTTTGATTTTATGATACTATATGCGGTTGAGGTCCGAAGTCGGGCATCAAAAGGAAACAAACAAAATAAAACAAAAACCTACTCTACGAAGATGACCCAGCCAGTCGGGTCTCGCTGATCGAGCCCCCGACGTGATGCTGAATCGGCTCTGAAATCTCTCTCTCTCTCTCTCTCTCTCTCTCTCTCTCTCTCTCTCTCTATCTCTCTCTCTCTCTCTCTCTCTCTCTCTCTCTCTCTCTCTCTCTCTCTCTCTCTCTCA
Source organism: Phymorhynchus buccinoides (assembly GCA_017654935.2). Classification (NCBI taxonomy): domain Eukaryota; kingdom Metazoa; phylum Mollusca; class Gastropoda; order Neogastropoda; family Raphitomidae; genus Phymorhynchus; species Phymorhynchus buccinoides. The sequence continues at coordinate 4,496,130 of JAGGCT020004248.1, read as the reverse complement.
GAAGGTCTTTAAAAAAAAAGCTTTGCTTTCAATTAACCCATGTTACTAAATGCTCATTCATTTTGTTTACAAATGTCGTGTCCTTGAGGTACCCATTATTAAATCGTCAGTAGCCTGGCCCACTCACAAATTCACAGTTATTTATTTCTGTCACAACAGCTCTGTGGTCTGTGTTAGCAACATATAGTATGTTGCATGATACACACTTCTCCACAGCTTCTTGATTTACTAAGCAAAAGTAAATACGACGAGCTATAAAAGGATTCTGTTTCCACCACCTGTATTCCTATTCTTCTCCGTGAGACATTCCCCATAAGTCTGTTTGTTCTCATGAGTAATGTTCACTTTTTTATAGAAGCTGGAACCAGCATGGTCCATGGAAGACGACTCACCAGATCAGCCCTCGGCTGTCTACAGCACAGTACAGCCCATGCGTAACAACACTTCTTGGTCACTGCTGTCTCTGAAAAGAGGTCGCGTATGTCAACATTGCTCTGCTGCCTTTGTGCTGGTCAGCAGTTTGGAACTTCACCTGGCGTCAGTTCATGGAGAGCCTCTGCCGTTCCCTGAGTGGACTAAGAGTTGTGACAGACAGGTGAGTGAGATTCTATAGAATTCTTCTGTTGTGTTCTACATTCATAAGTAGAAAGAGGGAGTGGGGAGGAGGGGCTAGGAAGAAGATAGAGAGAGAAGTGATGGCTTACCTGTGTCATTGTTTAGTTGACAGCAGCTTAGTCAGTTTTACTGTAAAAAAAAACTCTACATCGGCGAAACTGGCTGAACCATTGCCACCTGCTTCAAAGAACATTTAGCTAACATCGTGCACCGCAGAAACGAATCTATAGCCCACCACTTTAACCAGCTTGACCACTCCACATCAGACACTATAGCCCACCACTTCAACCAGCCTGACCACTCCACACCGGACACTATAGCCCACCAGTTCAACCAGCTTGACCACTCCACATCAGACACTATAGCCCACCACTTCAACCAGCCTGACCACTCTACATCAGACACTATAGCCCACCACTTCAACCAGTCTGACCACTCCAAATCAGACACTATAGCCCACCACTTCAACCAGCCTGACCACTCCACATCAGACATTATAGCCCACCACTTCAACCAGCCTGACCACTCCACATCAGACATTATAGCCCACCAATTCAACCAGCCTGACCACTCCACATCAGACACTATAGCCCACCACTTCAACCAGCCTGACCATTCCACATCAGACATTATACCCCACCACTTCAACCAGCCTGACCACTCCACATCGAACATGCGCGTCAAGGGGATTTGGCTCATGTTCACAAAAAACACCACTGACAGGAAAGGCATTGAGTCTCACCTCATTGACAAACTAGGCACCAGGAAAGCTCATGGACTGAATGAAAAACCTTAAACCTGATATTCAGAAAAACTGCTTCCATTTCGTTACTTTGGGATTTGTTGAAAATCATTTTCTGCAATGATATTGCAACTCTCTTCTCGCTGGCCTTCCCAAGTATTTGCTTAACAGACTTCAGAGAATCCAAAACAATGCTGCACGACTGGTCCTCAAATCCTCTACAACAAACACAACATGACGATGACACATAAAGATGGGGACACATAGAGACAAAGACAACATGATGATGACACATAAAGATGGGGACACATAGAGACAAAAACAACATGATGATGACACATAAAGATGGGGACACATAGAGACAAAGACAACATGACAATGACACAAAGATGGGGACACATTGAGACAAAGACAACATGATGATGACACATAAAGATGGAGACACATAGAGACAAAGACAACATGACAATGACATATAAAGATGGGGACACCTAGAGACAATGACAACATGACAATGACACGTAAAGATGGGGACACAAAGACAACATGACAATGACACGTAAAGATGGGGACACAGAGACAAAGACAACATGATGATGACACATAAAGATGGGGACACAGAGACAATGACAACATGACAATGACACGTAAAGATGGGGACACAGAGACAAAGACAACATGATGATGACACATAAAGATGGGGACACATAAAGACAAAGACAACATGATGATGACACATAAAGATGGGGACACATAGAGAAGGGGGGGACACCACACTGATTTCAGAGGACAAACTACTGTACTGATGTTAATGAACATTGTTTGAAGTTAAAGCTAGACTATCCCACTGTAACACTCAGGAGTTCAAAAGATACACTCTTTTAGTTAGACTAACCCACTGTAACAATTTGAAGTTCAAAAGCTACACTCTTTTAGGTAGACTAACCCACTGTAACACTTTGTTTGATGTTCAAAAGCTACACTCTTTTATGTAGACTAACCCACTGTAACACTTTGTTTGAAGTTCAAAAGCTACACTCTTTTAGGTAGACTAACCCACTGTAACACTTTGTTTGATGTTCAAAAGCTACACTCTTTTATTTAGACTAACCCACTGTAACACTTTGATGTTTGAATGCTACACTCTTTTATGTAGACTAAACCACCGTAAGACTTTGATGTTCTAAAGCTACACTCTTTTAGGTAGACTAAACCACTGTAAAACTTTGTTTGAAGTTCAAAAACTACACTCATTTAGGTAGATAACCCACTGTAACACTTTGAAGTTCAAAGGCTACATTCTTTTAGGCAGACTAACCTGCTGTAGCTTTACTGCACTCCCTCCTCTGTACAATGGGATGTGACAACAAACCTGGCCTGGAGGGTCGGACCTCAAAACCAAACTCTGAAGTGAAGCCGATGACAACCTTTGCTGGATATCCAGATTTGTGTCAGCACTTGGCCTGAGGTTTTGATGCATAGCCTGTTGAAAGTAAAAGGAACAAAATACACTGCCCATTTTCAGTAGTCATGATATATCTGCTGATTAAATGATTATACAAAATCAAAATCCAGTGGATTTTTCTTGTTTGTGTTTTCTGGTTCAAACAAGAAAGGATATGGGTGCCGAACTGGGAACTTTACTTTATGAAATAACTTTTAGATAATTTTGGAATGTTTGTTTTTACAGAAGGTGGAACCAGCATGGTCCATGGAGGATGACTCACCAGATCAGCCCTCAGCTGTCTACAGCACAGCACAGCCCATGTCTGACAACACTTCTGGGTCACTGCTGTCTCTGAACACAAGTCTTATATGTCAGCATTGTTCTGCTGCCTTTGTGCTGGTCAGCAGTTTGGAACTCCACCTGGCATCAGTTCATGGAGAGAAACTGCACATGGTGTTACCTGGGTCCTCCACACCTGACAGATGTGATGCTGGTAACTGTAGCACAAGAGATATAGATAAGGAGGTGGATAGCCATGGCAACAGAAAAACAGCAAAGAAAGTTAATGAGTCCAGTAATCTAAAAGCACATCGTTTGATCCACACTGGAGAAAAAACCCATGTGTGTTCAGGCTGTGGGAAAAGGTTTAACCGGTTCGGTACTCTAGCAAAACATCATCTGACCCACACTGGAGAACAACCCCATGTGTGTTCAGACTGTGGGAAAAGGTTTACCCACTTCAGTCATCTAGCAAGACATTGTCTGATCCACACTGGAGAAAAAACCCATGTGTGTTCAGACTGTGGGAAAGGGTTTAACCAGTTCGGTAGTCTAGCAACACATCGTCTGACCCACACTGGAGAAAAACCCCATGTGTGTTCAGACTGTGGGAAAGGGTTTAACCAGTCCAGTAATCTAAAAGTACATCGTCTGACCCACACTGGAGAAAAACCCCATGTGTGTTCAGACTGTGGGAAAGGCTTTTCCCAGTCCAGTGGTCTACAAAACCATCATCTGACCCACACTGGAGAAAAACCCCATGTATGTTCAGACTGTGGGAAAGGCTTTGCCCAGTCCAGTAATCTAAAAGCACATCGTCTGACCCACACTGGAGAAAAAAACCCATGTGTGTTCAGACTGTGGGAAAGGCTTTGCCCGGTCCAGTACTCTAAAAGAACATCGTCTGACCCACTCTGAAGAGAGATCTCACAGCTGTCCTCACTGTCCTGCTGCTTTCAAGATGCTGTCCCATTTGAAGAAACATGTGCAGAACATACATCAATGATGCTGCCAGTTTTTTATACTTTGGGGTCAGAACTTTTTAATAATACCAGAAAGAAAGAAAGAGACTTTAGAGAGAAAGAAAGTCTGCCAATATTGATCATATACTAAACTTAAAGGCATATACTTTAAGGCACATTTTATAACATTCTATTTAAGTATTATATTTTCTTATGTTATTGGGTGTTTTATTTTTCATTTATTGTCTGTGTGTGTGTGTTTTAGAGAGAAGAGAGTCAGATAGACAGACAGAAAGAGATATGTTTTTGCCTTGAAGACGACTCAATTTCATAGTGTGTGTGTTGGAATGTCAATACAAAGTGTCTATCATGTTGGATTGCCCACTGTGTTGATTACTTGATAGAACATCAATAGGAATTGTTCGGAAATAATGAAGGGGAGTAATTTCATGGTGTGTGGGGGTGATCTTCCCCAATTCAATCGGTCAAACAGGGGAAGTTACTCTACCATAGGGTAAATCCCCAGCCCTCGCTTCATGCGGTTGAGGAGACACACAGCACTTAGAACACTGTGCGTCATTCTAAATTTGATGTCATTTATATTTTTACGTCACATTTTGCAAGTTCTATCACTTTGTGGCCACTGGGCACCCCTCGTTTTTCTAAAGCAAATATGTTGCAAGTCGCTGACTCGCATCCGGTGGTTTCAAGCTTCGACGCCATTGTTGCATTGCTGCTATAGTATTTGATCGAGTAATGGAGGTAAACAACTCTAATTTTTACAAAGTGCTCTCCACTAGATCTAGTGTTTTTTCCGAAAATCGTCTATTAAGGTTAAGGGGATTGCATGAAGTTACTGAGCCTTTTCTACTATGTGATGTATCTGTATGTTGGAATGGCAGTACAAAATTAGCATTATGTCAAGTATCAATTGGGGTTAAGGGGATTGCATTAAATTCCTGTGCTTTTTCTGACTGCATAATGTGTCAGTAGACTGCTTTTACACGTGTTCTGGAATATTAATGTAAGAGTAAGTGTAATGCATGAACTGGGAACGTGTGTGTGCGTGCGCGTGCATGTGTGTGTGTCAAAGTCAAAGTCAATTTTTTTAAAATTTTCAGATGAAACATTGAATAAGCAATAACTGTTTTCTTTTTTTTACATAAATGCATCTATAACACAACATGGTAGTGGTTCTGGTTTTGTAATACCAAGTCTAAATATTAAAAAGAATTTTCATCTTGGCAAAGGATTTTCTATATTTACAGCAGAATTATATGCAATATTGATGGCTTTGACTTACATTTATAATACTCCCATGTCCTTTTATAATATTCTTATATGTGTAGATTCAAAATCTGTATTACAATCTCTACATTGGGATGGTAAAGCTCGAAGAGATTTACTTTTTGATATCCATCATCTCATACATTGTATAAGGATTCAAGGAATATATGTAGATTTTTGTTGGGTTCCTTCTCATTGTGGGTTGACAGGAAATGAAACAGCGGATAGACTAGCTAAATTTGGAGTTAAACAACGATTTGATTGTGATTTAACATTCCCCTTGAAGATGTTTTCGGCTGAAATTGTGTTAACTTGGGAAAATTGTGTCTATAACAGATATCGTGGGGGAAAACTTAAATATTTGACAACTTGTCCTCACTACATTTCTAAGATAATAACTAAACTAAAGTTAAATGCATGGAACACTAAATATTCTAATAATGTTTTGTGTACGTGTGGTATGCCTATCTCAGTGCGTCATTTGTTGATAGAATGCTTTATATTAACTCCAATTTATAGAGACAAATCTATTGACGTTATCAACTTTCAAAATGAGAGTCAAATATTATCCAGCCCTTACATCATTAATATTGCTACTATAATTGCACAATCCCAAGTTGCAAAGTTGCTTTGATGTGTCTTTTATCAGTTTCAATCAGTTAATTTTATTGTTCCAATTATCACTTATGTTATTAATTGTTAGTTAGAGATTATCATTACTACTTTTTTTTTCTTCTTTTATTTTTTTCTGTCTAATATCATCAATGGTGAACAGACGTTAAATAAACCACTGAACTGAACACAACATTTAATCTTTACCGGACTTCCGAGGTCGCTCATGACCCCTTGACACACAAAATATGTTACATGTATATCTCTAAACTTCATGAAATTTCATGACTTTGTCAAAAACGTAAATGGCTTTAAGTGTATTAAATTTCATTAATGTGTGTAAAATATAAATGATGTAATATGACGCGTAATTTTGATATACCTGTCCGGATGACGGGGGTCTCCCACGACCCCTACTTTAAAGAGCACTGCAGTGCATTGAGTAGGGGTCGTGGGAGACCCCCGCCATCCGGACAGGGATAAACACATGGTGACTCATTGACAAGTAGGGGTCGTGGGAGACCCCCGCCATCCGGACAGGGATAAACACCTAGGAATTCGCTCTTTGCTGAGTAGGGGTTGTGGAAGACCCCCGCCATCGTGTCTGTGTAGTCAAAAGCATGATCCGGTAAAGGTTAAAGAAGAAAATAAAGATGGACAAAAACACATTAATAAGTTCATGCACGCACCCACCCGAGTACTCATATACTATCTCTATCTGTCTCTCTCTTTATCTCTCTCTCATAACCAAACATCTACACGCTCAAATAACAGTGTTTATCCCTGTCCAGATGATGGGGGTCCTCCAGGACCCCTACTGGTCAAAGAGTCACCATGTGTTTATGCTTCTCCGGATGGCGCGGGTCTCCCACAACCCCCACTCAATGCACTGCAGTGACCTATTTCTGCTCTTTAAAGTAGGGGTCGTGGGAGACCCGCGCCATCGGGACAAGCATGTTAAAATGACGCATCATATTACGTCATTTATATTTTATACACATTAATGAAATTTAACACACTTAAAGCCATTTACATTTTTGACAAAGTCATGAAATTTCATGAAGATTGCTTAAATAGTTTTAGAGATATAATATTTTTTGTTTTTTAAGGGGTCATGGGCGACCCCGGAAGTCCGGTAAAGATTAAGCAAGATGGTTTATGATTTTGTTTACAGATGTTTTGATGAAAAAACCCATGAACAGTGTATGTTTTCTTTTTCAATGTCCATCTTTAAATAAATGTTTGACTTTCACACATACACATACACATACACATACACACGCATGCATGCGCGCACACGCACACACACACACACACAGACAATTAATTGTGCTGACAGATGTTTCCAAAAAAAGTTGTTTTGATTTTCACTGCTTGTGAGAATTGAACTCAAACTCAAAATGACCTCAATAAACAACCCAACCCAATCTAACCATTTGGCCTGCAGTGTGAATCACAATTGGCATTTGCCGTTTGATGTTCACCTTTGACCTCTGCTCTGTGTGACAAGGGATCATGGGAGATGATGGTAAAGTACATCAGTGTGTGAAAAACTTCATCACTTGGGATGGATGGTGTGAGAGTACATCAGTGTGTCTAGGCCTTTAACTCCAATAGCTTTTATCATTGGCTGACATTAGTTTGGGCCAACAGTAAAGAGAGTACAGCAGTGTGTCTAGGCCCTTAACTCCAATGACTTTTATAATTGGCTGACATTAGTTTGGGCCAACAGTAAAGTGACAGTGAGAGTTGTAGGACCAGTGATTGTCTACAGCAATGGAAAATCATTGTACAGCTCAGTCTGTTGTGAATGACTATGACTCTCACACTAGGAGGCATTTGCACTGGCTCTTTGTTCCGCAGCCTTGGGGATTTGTTGGCCTTTGGGGATCCTCCCTGTCCTAAAGTCCTCTTGGCTGAGAGAGTGAGGATGTCCCCTGGGAAGGCGTCTCCACAATGAACAATTTCCAGTTAAGCTTTTCAGAATAGCAGTTGCCTCCTCAGCTATCTGCAGGTCATAGTCAGACTGACACAACTAACTAGCACACACACACACACACACATCCACACACACACACGCACACACCATCAGCACCAACACACTGTGGCACAAAACAAAGGAACATCACAAACAGAAAAACTCAGTATAATTCATCAAGCTAAACTTCAGTTTCCTTTGCTTTATTAATGTTTCAAAACAGTTTATGAAAACAAAAATGCAATCGAAATTTAAAGTAAACAATTCTAAAGAAATCAACAAATCTGATACAAAGCTAGTTTAAAAGGAAGCAAAACAAAAGAGAACAAATGTAATAAATAAAGTCAGCTCTTTTCTAAACACTACTGGACACCATCCTCAACCACTACAACTAGAAAGCGGTAACGAAACTATTGCAATGTTACATCATTAGGTATAATGAAACAATATTTCAAGAGCATCAACAACAACAACACAACAACAGCTTCTTTCTTCTTCTTCTTCTGTGTTCCCAGGCCATAATGAGTTAGGTACGTATGTATCCGTTTTTCAGTTTTCACTGGTCTCCTCGCTGCATACAGCCGGTGTCGTATATAATACTGTCGCTCATAAAATTGTGTCGCAGCGACAGTATTTCCTGGGAAATACTGCAGATTATTTATGAAAAAGTGTCGCTGAGCGACATTATTTTATAAAAAATTGAAGCGCGACAGGATTTCACAAGAAATGTCCATAAAATGGCGTCGCTACCTAAAAATAAAATCGTGTCGCAGCGACAGCATTTCACGTCATACTGTGAAATACTGCTGCCAAAACGCTACGACCATATTTCACAGAAAATATTAACTCTAGCAGCAACATTTCACGTGGAAATGTGTCGCAAGCGACAGTATTTACTGACTACAATATTTCACAGTGTCCTGTCGCAAAAAAATGTCGCAAAATTTGGAGCGACAGTATTTTAAGGCATGAGATATTTTATAGGACATTTTTCGTGATAATTTGTCGCGCAACAGGTTTTTTCAGAAAATAATATCGCTGCAACAGTATTTCACGTTAAATGCTATCGCTGCGACACGATCCCACGGCGACAGTATTATATACGACACCGGCACATTCCGATTTCAGAGGAACTCAAAAGAGAAAAATTATTCGGAAGATTTTGTTAAAAAAAGCAAAATGGCATTCTTTTACAGTTAAAACTGTTGTAAGAGACATAGTATGCTAACAGCCTTTAAGTCAAGGTTACCTCTTCCATATCTCTATTGATTTTAACCACTTACAGGAATTCTCAGGATATCACACACTGAATGAGATACTGATTTTTTGGCTTACAATTACATACAGTGAATATACACATGGCGGATTGAGCAGACAAAGATTAAAGGTGGACCCTGACAGATGAGTTTTTGCAAGAAACATCTTTTGCTGGCCCTACTGTTTTTAATTTGTGACCTTTAGCCCTTCGTAATGCACAAACGTTTAATGCTTTTAAATCGGGCATGAAGACCTTATTCCATTACCAATTTTAACCATGATTAATCTTACGTATATCAAACGTCAGCCTGTTGATATGTCTTATCCCAAGCAGTGTGTGTGTATGTGCAAGTCAAGTCAAAATCATCTTTATTGAGGGTTAAAGAATAAGATGACAAAGCTTTTTTTCATCATACCCTATAAAAAAAAAACCCACATCAATCACAAATCTGTGAAAACATAGCATGTTTACAGGAACACAAAACATAGAAAACATGATCAGTATAAATCTATAGTGAAAGAAAACAACAACAAAGAACCAAACAAGAGAAGGGGTAGGGATGGGGAAACAGGGGTGGGTGTGGAGAGGGAGAGAAAGTTGGGGGTGGAAACACACACACACTCACTCACATACACACACACGCTCACTCACACATACACACACTCACTCACATACACACACACGCTCACTCACACACACATACACACACACACACACCTACCTGCACACACAATTGGAAAAACAAAAACTGAAGGAAAGAGAAGAAAAGAATATTTCTAGACATGTGAACATGCAATGCATATATACATCTTAATAATTTCAGATTACAATTTATCAACCAGGTGCTTCTTTAAAGCCTTTTTAAAAGCTGGTTTAGATGGACATGATTTCAAGAATGATGGCAAGTTGTTCCATGTGTTCCCCCCCCCCCCCCCCCCCCCCCCCCCCCCCCCCCCCCCCCCCCCCCCCACCCCCCCCCCCCCAGTATGTCAGTAGCTGGATTTGAAGAGATCATTATGGGGTTTAGGAAATGAAAGCTTATGAGTATGTCGATTTTCATTTAATGTAAAGGAACTTATTATTTTATTTGGGCTGTTCCGTTTACGATGTTGTACATACATAGGCATTTGTTTAAGAAAAGTCTGTCTTTAAACGGAAGGATGTTTAGTTGTTTATAGTCATTTATTGTCAAGCTAGTAGATTTAAGTAGGACTAGCTTTAAAGCTCTTTTGTGTAAGCGAGTTATGTATTTTAGATTATTTTCGCTAGCACTATCCCATAAAATGGATGCGTAATTAATAAGAGGTAAGATGTGTGCATGAAAAAAAGAGTTTTCTTGAATGAATGTCTAAGAAATTCTCTATTTTTGATCATTGGTAAATTCTTTTGGAAATACACTTACCGAGGTCATTAATGTGATCACCCCACGATAAGTCCTTATCAATGATAACCCCTAACACTTTATGGGAGGAAACTTCTTCAATTATTTTATCCTTGACATACAATGGAGGAAACACAGAGTTCATCTTCTTTCGCTTTTGACGTGTGGTTATACATACATTTTGTTTTTTGTGCATTAAGAGACATGTGGTTCAATTCTGTCCACTCAGTTAGCTTATTAACATTGGTCTGCAGATTGTCTACTAATTCAAAAGGACTGGTACTGTTAGATTGCAATGAAGTGTCATCAGCAAACATTTCACAACAGCATTTAATGTACAAAGGCAAGTCGTTAATGTAGATTGAAAATAGAAGTGGCCCCAAGACTGATCCCTGGGGAACACCAAATTTTATTGAGTATCTTTGACCTTACAGAATTGATTTAAAGGAGTGAAGAGAGAGAGAGAGTGGAGGGGCTGGGAGTATGTTCTCCACATGTATTTAATTTTATGTTTTCTAATGTCTTATTCTTACGATTTGAAAGTTCTTTTTTTATGTTTTAAAATCTTGTATGTCTCCTTTTTCTTCTTTCTTAAACCTGTTGGTTTTTATGTCTATAATGTAACCTGGAGCCTTGTGAGGGACAGGCATCACTTAAAAAAAGAAAGAAAGAAAAAAGAATTAAATTATTATTATTATTTATGAAATGCCTACTCTCTTGGCCATACCATCAGCAACGAGGAACTGTGGCAGCGAACACGACAGCAGCCTGCAGGGGTGGAGATCCAACAGCGCCGCTGGAGATGGATTGGCCACACTCTCCGCAAGCCAGCCACCAACACAACAAAGCAAGCCCTCAGGTGGAATCCACAGGGGAAAAGGAGGAGAGGCCGGCCAAGGAACACCTGGCGACGCAACCTGGAGGCTGACGCCAAGAAGATGGGCCTCACCTGGGGACAGCTGGAGAGAATTGCCCAGGACAGAAACAGCTGGAGGGGTCTTGTTGGCGGCCTATGCCCTGGGAGGGGCGACAGGCGAAACTGACTGACTCTTGGCCATAAGACTTTTGACCACAGTTAGCACTGGTGAGGCCCTCTAAAAGTAAACCAATTCCCAAGGCTTCAGCAATAAGACATTTGATTCATGATAATACACGCACTCATATTCACTGGAAACCCTTTGAATGCTTTACAGTTTGCTTGGTAGGGGCTGCAATGTGTGTCAATGCAGTGAACAGTGCTACGTGTGGTTTTTCTATACGTGTCTCTTCAGCTGCGTTCGGTGTCTAAATGCAGCAGGGCAGTGAGGACAGCTGAAAGGTTTCTGTTCAGTGTGAGTCAGACAATGTCGTGCTAGAGAACCCGGCCTGGCAAAGCCTTTCCCACAGTCTGAACACACATGGGCTTTTTCACCTATGTGACATGTCATCACATTGACATGTGGACACATCAATATGTGGACACAGCGACACTTGCATGCACACATTGATAAGTGAACACATCGACATGGACACATCAACACTCAACACATCAACATGTCATTACAGCACAACGATGTGTAGACACAACAATTAACACTCGGACATATCGGCACATCGCAGAGTTGCTACTGTAAAGGGCCTACCACACTACATACGGTGCAATACAATTGCAATGCGATTTGAAATTTGTGAAGCATAACTGACATCAAATTCAACTGTCTAAATGGATATTTGATGAAATCCTGCTATAGTTTTGTTCACAATATTTTTAGTTCCCCGGCCCGTACACACATAATAATGTTGAAATGTCAATATTTTTACATCAGACATTTTATTTCAATCATGTATTGAGGTCAACATAAGCATAGTGACCAAAGTACTAGAATTATTTTTAGACAAAAGTATTTCATGCGATTCATGATTCACAGACATCGTCACAATCGGATAGACTCAGTGTTAAACCATGTGAGGGAAAAGAGCCTGAGTTCTATTTTATGAAAGAAAATAACCCGTTCTAATTGTCCACTAGTGGGAGAATAGCCACTGCCTCAATCAAAGGGACGCTACTTTGTAGTTCTACCTGCACACTTCCTTCCTATGAAACTCGGAAAACAAAGAAAGGCAAAGGTGTGTAAAATAATATTACTTGATCTACTACAGAACTGTACAACAGTATGCAGGTTTTCTTTTTTACTTTGAATTTGTTACTTATTCAGTTATTGCCAACAATTTTTTGCATCAAAATCCGTTAGTCGAGAGTAGGCTGATCATCTTCTTCTCTTGAGTTGAGGCCATCAACTGATTCAAGTGAAGTTGAGGGCATGACTCATTCATTGAATGAGCTGACCATTCTCAGATTCTGGCACCTTTTGAAATAAAGACTTAATAGGCTATATTAACATATAGGCCCGTGGAACTCTTCAGTGTTGGAGACCCAAAACGGTATGTTAAGGTACTGAACCGGAATGGTATACCAATTTGGGAACGAGTATGGAAATTATGTTTGGTGGAGTGTGTACTCGTTCCTAAATTGGTATGCCATTCCGGTTCGATCCGTAACACACAGTTTTCGGTCTCCAACACCGAAGAGATCTTACAAGTTCGCTTTTGCATCTAACGGAAAAACAATGTTAAGGTAAATGTAGGTATATGTACAGCCACGTGTGTATAAGAGAATGTTATATAGGGTCCTCATTTACCCCCGTTTGTCTGTTTTTTAATACATAATAAAGAAGGGTGACGGGCGTATATGAGGACCCTATATATAAGCAAAACTATTATATAGGGTCCATGTTCAACCCCGTTTGTCTGTTTTTTAATACAGAATAAAGAAGTGTGACAGGCGTATATGAGGACCCTATATATAAGAAAAACTATTGAGGCAATGTCAAAAGGTGCTTTCCAAGCAAGTGAAAAATAAAATGTCATTGTCAGCCATTCTTTTGACCTTTTCTGTTTCTTTTCAACTCCAATAAAATGACTTTTTGTGAATTTATGGATAAATTAGCTTAGATTATGATTTATCACAATTTTAAATTGGCTTCAGGAGGCATGTTACTTGTGACACGTGACAACATAAAGTACTATGCTGTGTGAAGAGTAAAGCAAAGATCATCTTCATAAAGCAGAAATAAATAAAGTCACATTGCTAGAATAATCTGGTATAATTGTTTTTGACACTTTAGTAATAACACATGTGTTATGCTTAATTTTGTATCATCACCTACACATACGTCATCGCCTCACTCGCACACAATTGCCTACCATAAAAGAAAATCTCAGAAACAGCAAACAAATGTTTATTTCTTCAAAGAAACATTCCATGTGTATATTGTAAAGTAATGATAAAAAAATTCAAGCCAAATGAATAAGAGAGTAGAACTTTATTTATGTTACTTGCTACACAAATCCATGTGACGACAAATTGAAGTGTTGTCACAGGTAGCAAGTAACATGTGATTGAAGTCATTAAGTCTCATAAACCAACAGAAAAAAAAGTACTTTTTCAAGAAATATTGCTTCAGTATTACTGAAACAGCCAAAGTGTTGTGAAGTAAACTTGTAATGTGCCTAATTTCAAGTTAAAATCGTAACTCATGAGTTACTTGTGACATGTGACACCACAAGATCTCCCGTCACAGGGGGTCTCTTACCCTACAACATAATTTTGGCACCCATTAGCAGAAGAGTAGATCAAAATAAAGAAGTTTTGTGCCAAGCTGTCAATATTTCCATCCAAATTATTGCTTCAATCGAATTGATATAAAAATGAACTATGGTTTGTGTGTCACTTGCTACAAGATTATGTTACTTGTGACATAAATTCCTCCGTGACAACAAACATTTATGAGCCTTCTCTTCGCTCTTTCGATGTTGAAAAGAGTGGAAAAGCTATTGAGCATTGCACACTGAGTCGAAGGTTTACAGAAACTGGGGTTTCCGTTCTTGTTGACTGAATTTTTTTAATTGTAATAAGCATTGAAAGCTCATAAGTGTTACTTGTGACGTCGTGACGACAATCCGTAAATGATGTAATTTTGCTAACTATTACCACAAAAAAACTATTGTACTAATAGGTGTTAAAAAGAGCAACTTCCAATGGATCTATAACCTTCATTTTAGACTCGTTCCATATTTTTGTTAGTCAAGGTAAACAGTTATCTGCTAGCTCTCAATGTGACGACAATTGTAGCAAGTAACATACCGACTTTGAGGTCATATTACCGTAAAGATACACATGAACATTTTATTTTGAACATTATTATAGTTGCAAAGATTACAGAAGAACATAATACAACTGAAAATGGGTTTGCTATTTGCATCTATTTGGAACCACAAGCCCTCCAAGTGGTGCACTGTCCACCACAGTCAAAATGCACGCCGATTTCGGCCATCTAGTGCCGGTATTTTCGCTAATAGTTTTTTAAATTTGATGTCTTCAATAGCTTTTACTGTTTAATAAACATTTTTAATGTTTCTACAACACAGACAGACTAATCACTGAGATCATAAGCATCATGAAATTAAGTTATGGTCAATTTTGTGAGATAGGGGTGGGGCATGGCACCTTTTGACATTGCCTCTATTATCTAAGATAATCCTGATCGCTTCTCAGCCTTTTGGCTAAGACTGATTCAGGAACATAAATTTTTGTTTATACCATGGTTGGTTTGTTCAGCCCGTCGTACATGGCGAAAGCCGATACGCGACGTTAAACTGAACTTCCATCTAAGATAAATCTGTATTTTTTTTATTTTCCGTATTTTTTTTTCCTAGGACAACTAAGAGAAACGAGGACTTTTTGAGCATTCAATGATGCACTAATCATAAGTGTATTTTAACAAAGCAATTTTTAGATCACTATTTAGGAGGTTCTTGAATAAATTTGTTAATGTTAGGAGCACGTTTAGTTTGTGCAGGATTGTTCCAGTACTGAGTGACTGTTAGAAAAGAAGTTTTTCCTCATAATAGTTCTACTTCCAGTATATTCATTGCATTAGTGTTTTTAGTTCACTGTTACAGATTCTCAAATCATTAGATAATTGAATCAAATATTTTGTTAGTTTTGTCAAAGTTATGAACTGAATTTTAAGGATGGTAAATTTGACCTACAAAGACTATTCTGTTTTTTATATATTGTTTTAATTGATTTTATTAGTTTGGTAGCTTGCCTCCGAACGATGTTCCAGAATGCGTGTGTGTGTGTGTGTGTGTGTGTGTGTGTGTGTGTGTGTGTGTGTGTGTGTGTGTATGTGTGTGTGCAATTGTCTTCGTGTGTGTGTACGTGTGTGAGAGTGTGTGCATGTGTCTCCCTATCTCCCCCTCTTCATTTATGAAATTAGATGCATTGAAGTGTCCACAGCTTCAAATGCTTCCTCTAATAAAGTAGAGCGTGCCTGACAATTCATGGGGAACAGACACTGCTAATCCATTGTTGTGGGGCGAAATGACTTAAGTATTTAAACAATTGGAATGTATATTTTCACAGAAGCTGAATTCAGCATGGTCCATGAAGGAAGACTCACCAGATCAGCCCTCAGCTGTCTACAGCACAGTACAGCCCATGTCTGACAACACTTCTGGGTCACTGCTGCCTCTGGACTCAAATTAAGCACCTGTGCTACCTTTGTCCTGCTGCCTTTGTGCTGGTCAGCAGCTTGGAACTCCACCTGGTGTTAGTTCATAGAGAGAAACTGCAGATGGTGTTACCTGGGTCCTCCACACCTGACAGATGTAATTCTGGTAACTGTAGCAACACGGATATAGATAAAGAGGTAGATAGTAGCCATGGCAACACAAAATGGACTACAAACCGTACAATAAGTAATGATATCAGTGAAAAAATAGGAGCAGGAGTATACAGTTTTTCTATAGATTTTGCCACCTTAAGAAATACAAAATGAACGTAGGAGGTGGTAAAACATTTGTGTGTGATGTGTGTTGTAAGAGTTTTACTCGGGCTGATCACCTGGTGGAACATAAGAGAATCCACACAGGGGAGAGGCCTTTCAAGTGTCCACGCTGTGACAGTGGTTTTAAGAGGTCAGATACTTTAAAGAATCACATAAATTCAGTTCATGAAGGACGCAAACCCCATGCCTGTGATGTTTGTGGGTCAGCGTTCTCAAAGACTTGGCATTTAAGGAGACATAAGAGAAGTCACACAGGTGAAAAACCCCATATGTGTTCAGACTGTGGGAAAGCTTTTGCCATGTTCAGTGCTCTAGCAGATCATCGTCTGACCCACGCTGGACAAACATCTCACCTTCTGCGTTTAAGCTGTCAGAGGATTTGAAGAGACATGTGTAAAGAATGCATCAATAGCACTGTATAATGTGTGGTTATGTTAAAAAAAACTTACAAGGGACACTGAAAAAATATAAATAGTAAAAACATATCAATTCATTATGAGAATAAGTTTGATATACTTTATTTTGATTCCATGAAAAATCAAGCCAGATTCTGTTGGTATGTTTTTGCAATCAAGTTGATTTTGTGAAGCAAGCCTATGACACATCAAATTGTTGGAAGTTAATTTCACAACCTAGAGAGGGCGAGAATGGAAGATAGAAATGACCCAATGGAGATTTGAACCTGTGACTCCATAATCCCCCAGGATCATGAGTCCAACACTCCACCCACTGGACTAGTCAGGTCCCTGCTGTTGTCACTAATATCCAAGAAAATGAGACAAACTGATACTTCTTCTCTCCAAAATTGCTTTTCAGTAACCTACTATCCAATCAGAGCCATCTGTATGTGAACTGCAGACGAGATGAAAATATAATGGTGGTGATGTGTGATGCTTTGTGAATCATCTTCTGCAGTGCACAGGCCCCTACACTACAGTGCTGAAACTATAAGAAGTCATGTCATTTGGGATTTTGTTAACATTCGTCCTGACTAACGACCTGCATCTACACGGACAAAATGGAACTCATCCAACTTCACCCCAACACACTTCGTCAAATGATTCTTGTTAAGCCACCTCCACCTTTAGATGTGAAGAAGGGCAGAGATGAATGGAAATTGTTTAAGCAGTTGTGGAGCAATTACTGCATTGATACAAGACTGGATAATGAAGAAGAGGTGTGCAAAAGAGGTTTGTTTCTACACACACTGGGCAAAGAAGGATTGGCCTTGTATAAGAGAATGCAGATTCCAGTAGATGACTTTGTTGACAACATCGTTACTGCATTTGACAACCATTTCTTTGGAAGGACCAGCGAAACTTATCAAAGATATGTGTTCAACAAACGAGATCAAAAGGCAGATGAGAGCATTGAAGATTACATTGCTGCTCTGCGCTCTCTTGTTTCAACTTGCAATTTCTGCGATTGCTTGAAAGACAGTCTTTTGAGAGACAGAATTATCCTAGGCATCAAAGACAGCTCTACCAGAAAGCAACTGCTGCAAGAAGCTGATCTGAATCTGGAGACCTGCATCGCTATGTGTCGTGCTGCTGAAGATACTTCTCCATCTCAGCCAGTGGAAACTGTGACATGGACTGAGGACACTACTGCAATTCAAGCTGGTTCAGTATCATCTGGGGATCAGAGGCCAGGCAAGAAGCAGGATTTCATTCAGAGCTTGAGGTGAGGCAAAATATGAAATATGTTGGTAAAACTAAAACTGTATAAGAGATTTTTTAATTCCTTTTTTTTTCTAATTGTCATTTATATATGTTTGTTCAATGTCAAACTCAGTACAACTTCTTTAGAGCTCTGTGGAAAAAAAAGACCGTACAAAAATGAAAAAAAGGAAGGGGAAAAAGGAAAAAGAAGAGAGAAAAAAAAAGGGAACAAGAAAAAGAGGTAGGAAAAAAAAGAAAGGACAGAAAAAATAAATGAAGGCGGAAGTGGTGGTGGGTTGCATGATGAGTGAGCAAGATAGCGGAGAGCAGATGAATGATTGGGTGTGGTGTGAGAGTTACGTATTTGTGTAAATGTAAGTTTATTTTTCATGTTTTTGATTATTTTTATTTTGATCTATTTCATCTTATTTTACACGGTGGAAGACAAGTTTCCATGTGCTTTGTACAATGCCAATGGACAATAAAGAAACTTATGACTTATAGTTAATCTGACAATAAATTGGTTTCAGTCCAGACATATTTGTGAAATAATTATGTATTATCAATGTATAAACCACTTAAATGTATAAATGTATAGTGTTTAGTAAGGGAGTGGGGTGGGGTGGAGTTGGTATATTTTTGTCATTCATAAAAAGATAGTTGGGTGTAGAGGAATTTGAAGTAACTTGAAACAAAAGCTAGTGAATGTTCGATTATTCCTTGTTCAAACTGTAAAAAAAAAAGATGTCAGTCTGACTCCATGCATTTTAAAATTTCATTGTGATTTCAGTCACTGTGTCCAAATGGCGTCCCCTGATGAAGTAGAGATGCCAGAGGTCAACTTCAACACAGAGTTGGATGATTCTGATGACTCAGCACTTCAGTGGACTACAGAGCAGCAGAGTTCAGGTCAGTGGCACTTGGACTGTCTTCAACAGACATCATGGTGTAATGGGGAGCAGTGTGTGTGCACTGTAGGACATCTACCAACTTTGACTGTCTTCAACAGACATCATGGTGTAATGGGGAACAGTGTGTGTGCACTGTAGGACATCTACCAACTTTGACTGTCTTCAACAGACAACATGGTGCAATGTGGAGCAGTGTGTGTGCACTGTAAGACATCTATTTTAATGAAAACATGTGCATTGTGATATCTATTTACACCCGCTTCAATGACGAAAACAACACGTAAAACAATAGTTAGCAAATTACTAATGTACAACAGAAACAAAAAAGAAAACATTTTAAAGATCTCTTTAAAATGACTCAAAATCTGGTGCAGATACCCTGGCCATTTTATTTGGATGATATTCTATGGCATTTGACTGGTCATATTATTTGATGCATTGCTAGTAACAGTTGATATGCAAACAGATTGTGACGTTGAAAGATTTTGTTTATTGCACAAAACTTTACTGTGAAACAATGAAGACAAGGCGCAATGAATGAAAATCTGTTTAACGTCCTCCGATCTGGAACAGGTGCTTATGGGACATTTTTATATGTAAAGATAATGGGATGATCCTGGAGGTACTGCAATGCCAGGTAAGTCCCGATGTTTTTGATTAATCAAGATGATGTTAACTATTAATGTTAAATAAACGAGGTGCAATGATGTCTAAACAGTTTATAAATATCTGTTGCAGGTACCCCGAGGAAAATAACTGAACAAAACGTGAGTGTCATCATCACCTCTATACATGTGTATAATAATTAAATTACTCTGACATGTTGTGACCTACCTTTTGTATATGTACATGTACATGCATTATGAATAGGTGAAATTTATTGGATAAGCCTACATTATTAAACAAAATATTAAAAAGAAAAGGGATTTTTTTTCTTTTAACGGGCGTCCGGATGAATATGTTTTTGAAAGAAACACATCAAGATCACCAGGAAAACACCTTTTACAGACATCACAACACTCACTTTGCTCTGGTTTCCTATAAGTCAAATTTGCAATTCCTCCTTGGTGAAGGTGCTGGAAGTCAGAATTTGTCAGTGAAAGACAAGGCATGTGCCTTCTTTTTTCTAATGGCTGCCTGAGTCACTTTAATTATGCCAAATCGTTTGCACAAAATTTTCTCAATACAAGCCTTTATTTGATACAGTTGAAGTTAGCTCCATGTTTAGCTGCCCTGCCTACTTTTTCATTATAATAAAACGAACAATGAGATGGGATCCAACAAAATGTTAATTGGGTACCTCTTGCATGTAGCAGTGTGTGTGTGTGTGTCATGTGTGTGTGTATGTGTGTGTGGTGTATTGACATTAAAACAAAACAAAAACGCCAATTTTTCTGGAGGAGATAATTTGATGTATTTCACCTTTATTGATCTAATAGCTTTTAGCTTTGCATGGAAAGCAACTGTTGCTGATTTTTACAGTATTTCCAGGCATGGGAATTGGATTTCCGCGAATTTTGTTTTGAAATTGTTACTAAATACTTCGTTTTTGTTACTAAATACTTCAATTGGGGGGCTTTTCAGAGTTTTTTGTCTCTGACAATTCCCATGCCTGATTTCATCTGGTGCTCCCTGTCAGTGTCATACACGGATCATGGCCAGGGAAGTTTGTTTGCGACTGTCAGAAACTTGAAAAAACTTTTGTGTATGAGATGCCAGTCTTCTAAAGATAAGCACTACTTTGTCAGTTTCTGTGTGTGTGTGTTTTTTTTGTTTGTTTGAATTAACATGTTTTGTATAGAAAACTTCGGTAAAGGTCAAGATGTGCCACCACCACCCCCCCCCCCCCCCCCCCCCTACATTTTTCGGTTAATTGTATTTTTCCGTTTTTGCCTTTCTTACCATACATAAAGCTGTATTTTAGGAACCTTTTTAGCTAATAACCTTTTTGGAATACTAACCCTAACCCTAACCCTAACCCTATAAGACGGAAAAACGCAACAAACCACAACTGTGACAAATTGCGGTGTACTGGGGGGGTAGTGTTAGGTTTAGGGCTAGGGTTAGTATTCCAAAAAGAGAATTAGCTAAAAATGTTCCTAAAATACAGCTTTATGTATGTTAAGAAAGGCAAAAACTTAAAAATACAATTAACCGAGAAATGCAGGGGGGGGGGGGGGGGGGGGGGGGGGGGGCACACATCTTTACATTTACCAAAACTTCAGTATAAAAGGGTTTTTGTACTTCATGTTCTTTTTTGTTTTTGTTCTTTTGGACAGATACCGGATGTGGTTCCTGCATGGTCCATGGAGGAAGACTCACCAGATCAGCCCTCAGCTGTCTACAGCACAGTACAGCCCATGTCTGACAACACTTCTGGGTTACTGCTATCTTTGAAAAGAGATCGCATATGTCAACATTGTTCTGCTGGTTTTGTGTTGGTGAGCAGTTTGGAACTCCACCTGGCATCAGTTCATGGAGAGAAACTGCACGTGGTGTTACCTGGGTCCTCCACACCTGACAGATGTGATGCTGGTAACTGTAGCAACACAGACATAGATAAGGAGGTAGATACTTGTGGGAAAAGAAAAAGGAGGGTGAGAAAGAAAATTGATGAAGATGGAGTGATAAAAAGTAGACAGCATGTGTGCGATGTTTGCAGAAAGTCTTTCCCTGCACTCGGCAAACTGAACAGACACAAACTGATTCATAGTGATGTTAGGCCATTTGTGTGTGATGTGTGCAGCAAGAGTTTTACTCTGGCTTGTAATTTAAAAGCACACAAGTTGACACACAGTGGGAATAAACCGTTTGCGTGTGATATGTGCAGCAAGAGCTTTATCATGGCTTCTTATTTGAGTAAACACAAAATGACACATGTGCTTCGTAAACCATTTGTGTGTGATGTGTGTGATAAAAGTTTTGCTAAACCTTCTGTTTTGAAGACCCATAAACTGAAACACAGTGGTCATAAACCTTTTTCATGTGACATGTGTGGTAAGCGCTTTGCTCAGTCTTCTAGCCTCACATCACACCGGAGAGTGCATACAGGAGAGAGGCCTTACAAATGTCCACACTGTGACAGTGCTTTTAAACAGTTAATTAATGTACAGACCCACATAATATCAGCTCATGATGGTGCCAGAACCCATCTCTGTGATATATGTGGGGCAGCTTTCTCTCGTAAAAGCCATTTAACAAGGCACAAGAGAACTCACACAGGTGAAAAGCCCTTTGTGTGCCCAGACTGTGGGAAAGTGTACACAGCTTCGGATAGTCTTAAACGACATCTTCGGACCCACACAGGAGAAAAACCTCATGTTTGTTCAGACTGTGGGAAAGCTTATGCTTGTTCCAATGGTCTAAGAAAGCACCGCCTGACTCACAGCAAAGAAAAGCTGCATGTGTGTTCATTGTGTGGGAAAAAGTTTACCTGGGCTAAATCTCTTACAATACATCGAGCGACCCACTTTGGAGATAAACCTCACAGCTGTCCTCACTGTCCTTATTCTTGCAGGAGTTCATGTGATTTAAAGAATCACATAGAGAGAAAACATCAGTAACACTGTTGCAATAGAAACACAGAGAAATTCTTTAATTTGAATCAACATATAAACTTGAGAACGTTTACGGTTTGACAAACCAATGTGCACAATTTCTGTACTCTCAGTTGCATGAAAACTGTTAGCGCCTAAGCCACTGAACCGATTATAATGGAACTTAGCTGACGATGATGATGCTTGTTATGCCTGCTCACAAAAAGATAATGAAAATTGTTAGAAATACTAAATTGATCCACTGGCAGAATTGTCCCCCATATTTATTTATTAAGAAGATTTATATAGTGCATACCTTTAAGCTCTATGCGCTTATTTCTGGATGATGAGAACCATGATGTCCATTAGGATGGATGTTGTTATAAATACCGGTAAAGGTCAAGATGTGCCACCCCCCCCCCTACATTTCTCGGTTAATTGTATTTTTCCGTTTTTTTGCCTTTCTTACCATACATAAAGCTGTATTTTAGGAACCTTTTTAGCTAATAACCTTTTTTGAATACTAACCCTAGCCCTAACCCTACCCCCACCCTATAAGATGGAAAAACGCAACGAACCACAACTGTGACAAATCGCGGTGTACTGCAGTACATAGTGGGGGGTTAGGGTTAGGGTTAGGGTTAGTATTCCAAAAAGAGAATTAGCTGAAAAGGTTCCTAAAATACAGCTTTATGTATGGTAAGAAAGGCAAAAAAAAACGAAAAATACAATTAACCGAGAAATGCAGGGGGGGGGGGGGGGGGGGCACATCTTTACCTTTACCGAAATACCAAAGTGATCCACTGGCAGAATTGTCCTGTATATCTGGATGATGAGAACCATGATGTCCATTAGGATCAATGTAGAATTGTCCCATATATCTGCAGGGCTCCCAATCATCCCGCAAGACAAGGGGTCCCAGGGACTCCTTCACTTACATCGGATAGAGGGTCCTAGAGGCGGGATAGAGGGTTCCAGTGGCATTGTAGAATGCTAAAAATATTTTTTCTAGTGCATCCCTGGGACCCCCTGCACATTCTTTTAGAGGGTCCTTTAGAATTTTGTAGTGCTTCATATGACCCCCAAATGGGGGTCACTGGGAGCCCTGATCTGGATGATGGGAACCATGACGTCCATTATGATGGATGTTGTTAAAAATACTAAATTAATCAATTGACAGAATTGTTCCATATATCTGGATGATGGGAACCATACCAAAAAATAGGAAAAAAAGGGGGGCGCGCCTCTGGCTGCGAATGCGGCTCTTTCTAGGTGGGAGCAACCCGAATTTCACAGAGACAAGCCTCTATGACTATAAAGTACCCCCAAATAAATAAAACCCAAATGGAATAAAATGATGTCCATTTGGATGAATGCAGTTACCTTTGCTCTATTTCTGCCTGCAATTGTGCTGCTGGTATTATTGTTTGACTCTTGTACATGTGGACTCCATGTTTTCTGCAGTTACCTTTGCAACCCTATTTCTGCCTGCAAGGTGCTGCTGGTATTATATTTTGACTTGTACATGTGGACTCCATGTTTTCTGCAGTTACCTTTGCTCTATTTATGCCTACAAGGTGCTGCTGTTATATATATTTTGACTCTTGTACATGTGGACTCCATGTTTTCTGCAGTTACCTTTGCTCTATTTATGCCTACAAGGTGCTGCTGTTTATATATTTTGACTCGTACATGTGGACTCCATGTTTTCTGCAGTTACCTTTGCTCTATTTCTGCCTGCAAGGTGCTGCTGGTATTATATTTTGACTCTTGTACATGTGGACTCCATGTTTTCTGCAGTTACCTTTGCTCTATTTCTGCCTGCAAAGTGCTGCTGGTATTATATTTTGACTCTTGTACATGTTGACTCTGTGTGTTCTGCAGTTACCTTTGTTCTATTTCTGCCTACAAAGCACATCTGGTATTATTTTTGTTACTCTTGCACATGTGGACTCCATGTATTCTGCAGATACTTTTGCTTTTTTGTGTGCCTGGTATTTTTTTTTAACCCTTTCACCGACAGCCATATTTCAGCCAAAAATTTCCATTAATTTTACCTGGGTAGAGAACAAAATCCATCTGCAGTATTGGGGATTCTTCTGTGACATATATGGAGGTCTATCCTTACTTCCCAAAACTAAGACAATAGAGTCTTTGGATAATAGACCCCAATTTGACGCCTTTTAGTGACATAGGTGTTAAATCATTGTGGTGCAAAAATGCGACTTTGGCGGTGAAAGGGTTAACCGAGCTCTATTTCCATTGGTTTATAGCCCCTTTACACCACTTTAAAAAACCAATAGAATAACAAATAGAACAAAACCCTTTGGGTAGATGTCAGAAGGTACTGTTGTTCTTCTCAGGTGAAAGCCAAAACATGCTATCTCTGAAGAAAGAAAAAAGCAAAGAAACACTGATAGTACTTTTTCACTTTTACCTAAGAAGAATAGTGTGTTCCGGTATTTAACTTTGTATGGAAACTGATAGCTTTGTAAACAGACTACATTACAAAAACAATACAAACTTAGAAACAGCAATGAATACATTAGCTGAAGTCAAAAAGGTCATTCATATTGACTCTAAAAAAGTTGGATTGTTTCTTGCATAATATGGTCATTGTTCATTAATATTTGTTCATTTTTGTGTGCGTTTTGTTTGACACTGACCAACAGGCAAAACAACAACCAACAACACAAACAGGACCCCGTAGGCCGAGGCGTAAAGAAAACAATGACATCTTTCTTTTCTTCTGGGTCCTCCCCCAGTTAATTTAACATGGTGTTTGTCATCAGCCGACTGATGTTGGCCACTGAAGCTGGAGAAGAAGAAGACCAGGCATCAGGGACTGTGTGTGTGTTGGAATGCCAATACTGTTTTGTTTAACTTTTGGAATGCTCAGAGTGAAGAAAGAGTAGAGTGAATATTATTGTGATGGTTTGTTTTAATTTTTGTGCATGTGTATTTTCAATTAAGTATTCATATAAATTTGGCTTATCTCTTCTAGCGCCATGTATTTTTTTACGTTCTTGGTTGTCCGTTGCATCTCAAGCTGACAACAGGATAGTAACTTTATCTTTTCCAGCTGTGCTTGCGTTGCTTTCATGGAAGAAACAGTGACATAAGTGCTGAAAATAGACAAACATATGGCAGGGTGCTTGGCAGAGAATGTCTTCACATTTGGTGGGAGTGTAGAGTGATGTCTTGGGCGAATACATTTCACCCATGGTGCTAGAAGAGTTAATCATATGACAGGCATGTTTATACAATGTTATTTTTTTAACATAAGAGTAAAGTGAATATTATTGTGATGGCTTAATTGTTTAATTTCTGTGCATGTGTTTTTCAATGATGTATTCATATAAATTTGGCTTAATCATATGGCGTGCATGTTTATACAATGCTATTTTTTAAAACTTGTTTCTTGTATATTTTTTAAATATCCAAATTCATACTTAGTGCATGTATATTCATACTTAGTGTATATATACTTAGTAAAGTATGTTTTGTGCATGAACTTTTTTTCTTGTTTTTCTGAGCGAATTTTGTTGGTGTCATTTAAAGCTTTGTGATTATATCTTGATGGATTATACAGGTGTGTGTGTGTGATTTGGTGCATAGCACACAAAAGACACAAACAAAGAACAACACCACTCAATCTAAAACATCAGAATATTTATTTTTAAAGTTCAGTTGTTTTATTAGAGTTTCAAAATGTTTTGTGACACAAGATTATTTAACCATTTCACCGCCAAAGTCGCATTTTAGCACCACAGTGATTTAACACCTATGTTACTAAAAAGGCATCAAATTGGGGTCTATTATCCAAAGACCCTATTGTCTTAGTTTTGGGAAGTAAGGGTAGACCTTATTTTATATATATGTCACAGAAGAATCCCCAATACATGTACTGCAGATGAATTTTGTTCTCTACCCAGGTAAATTTAATGGAACTTTTTGGCTGAAATATGGCTGTGAAAGGGTTAATTTAAATCAAAAGGACTAAGCATATTATATATAAAAAAACATCCAAATAAAAATCGGAATGAACACATCTCAAGAAGTACCAACATCAACTGTGCATTCTCAAACACCACTGAATTAAAGAATCCACAAAGAAATACAAAGAAATACAGAGGGCACAGAGAACACAGTCTGAGCAGATAACATGAACAGAGTACAAGGCAATCCACTTCATACAAGTGTGAGCCAGTCAGTCGTGTCCCATTATGACTTCCAGATAGCAGAGGAGGCAGCTGCTATTCCAGAGGGCTGGACTGAAATATGTTTATAGCGGAGAAGCCTTGCCCAGAGAACATCCCCACTCTTTCAGCCAAGAGGACTTTATCACAGCTGGGATTGGAGAAGGTCCTCAAAGGCCAACCAATCCCCAAGGCTGCAACACTAAGAGCCAGAGCTAAAGCCTCTTAGTTTGAAAATGACAGTTATAGTCATTCACGAAACACTAAGCTGTACAATGATTTTCCATTACTGCAGAACATCATTTATCCTACAGCTCTCACTGTCACTTTACTGTTGGCCCCAACTTCAGGCTAATGTCAACCAATGACAAAAGCCATGGAGAGAAAGGCCAGTTTTTACCGTGCTTCATGGGTCGTCCAAGACCCAGAGACGCACAAATGACTTAATATCTCAGGAACTATTGGGACTATGATAATACAATGTTAGGTATTTTTAAAAAACATAGTTTGGCATATGTCAGCAAATTTTGGTGCCAATACAGTAAAAACTAAAGTAATAATTAGATACGTCATTTTAACATACTTTTCCTATGTAACGCGGGTCACGGAGGACCCATACTTTAAAGAGCAGAAATATGTCACTGCAGTGCATTGAGTATGGGTCGTGGGAGACTCGCGCCATCTGGAGAAGTATAAACACATGGTGACTCTTTAGCGAGTATGGGTCCTGGAGAACCCTTATCATCTGGAGAGGGATACGAGGAGACCCGCATCATCTGGAGAAGTATAATCACAAGCAACATCTGGTAAAGGTTAAGGAGTGGGGCTCCACCCAATGACCCACTGTGGTCAGTGTTGCACATCACATAATAAAGCCCCTGTCAATTATGAGCGCAGATGCGTCATGCTGCCATTATGCGCCTAAGGAAGAAATAGGCCCAGCAAGTCCGACTTCGGCTGGAGGAAATGTTTTTGAAAGTGTTTCTTGAAAAAAGGCAGGAGAATGGACCGGTAAGGCAGAAAGATAGTAGGTGACAGTAAGCAAAGGGAAAAGGCAGAGTCAAAGAGTGACAGATTAGAGGAAGTTACAAGCACAGAACTTCCAGAAGGTGGGGGAACTATTTATACAAAAGACCCCCCAGTATCCCCACGGGGGATTTCCCTCTTCAACAACACAGCTTTGAATCATGAATAAAGTATTGTCATGCTTACAGGGTAACTGCCTAACTCAGACTAGAGCAGTTCTGCAACAAGTATAGCAAAGCCATTTGATGAAGAGTATTCACTACTGTGAATAGCTTGGGACGCATGTGTAGGTCCAAAATTGTTGCTCATTTACTGACATTTAGCATCATTCTTCTCAAAGCTGACTAAGTGATATAGGCAATTATATCATACAAACATGCATGGGTGCTACTCTTTCATTTTTACACTGATTTCAGTATTTTTAATTTCACCAGAAACTGAGCTTCGGTTTGTTTTTAATTCATCAAAAGAAAACAAAAATTGACCACAAGCGATTTGGGGTGTTTTGAACTTGGTGGTTCTATCTTGGAAGTTTACAAAGGCAATGTAATAATTTTGCAAGGCTTATCAGACTCAAACTGTCGTTGTCTATCATTTTAATTGTCTGTCTATCTCGTTACCTCTCTCTCTTAACTTGCCCCCCCTGAATCGTATGGGGCTCTGCCCCTGTACCCTGCCGGGGCCATGGGTCCCTGGACCCCTGCCTTTCAGTTTTTTTAAAATTTTGGGAAGTTGCACCCATGGACATGCAATATTCAGAAGTTAGGAGGCTCACAAAAGTGTTAGTGTTAACAAACAAATCAACAGAATCCACAATGAATCTAAGTACATATGCTAAACACACTCCGGACAAGTTTTAACAAAATCATTTACATTTCTGACCATTTTAAATCACCTATTTACAGAAAAACAACTCCCCGTGGGGATACCGGGGGTCTTTCGTAAAATAGTTCCCCACCTTCTGGAAGTTCTGTGCTTGTAACTTCCTGTAATCTGCCACTCTCTTTGACTCTGCCTTTTCCCTTTGCTCTGTCATCTGCTATCTTTCTGACTTATTGGCCCATTCTCCTGCCTTTTTCAAAAAACTCTTCCAAATAAGTTTTCTCCTTTGAGCTCCTCCGAAATCGGAATGTGTCAGCTGTACGCAGCGGGGAGACCAGTGAAAACTGAAAACCGGACACATGTATCTTACCCATTATGGCCATATGGCCTGTGAACGCAGAAGAAGAAGAAGAAAAACAACATTTAAACCCATGTGACATGAACCACATGTTTTTCTTTACAACAATAAAAATAGAAGCACACAGACACATACAAAAACAAATATAGACAAGCACAAACACACACTGCATTATACATGATATAAAAACACATAATCGTCTGGATCTGGATATAGTACGTTGTAGGAGCCTATGAAGGCTATATACACAACGGATTTGGAGAGCGCATTTGAGAGTTAAAATTGATGCCTTGATGTTAATGACACATAGGATTTGAAATTAATATCTTGATAGTACCATAGTACATCTTGAACAAAGTAACATCAACGCACATAAATGTGTAAAGCATCTTGCACACAGTACTAGCATCAACACCCATAACAGTGTCAATCATTAACCCCTTGACTGCCAGAGAAAATTAAAGAACAAATCATTGGGCAAATCATGCCATAAAACACAACTGATAGAGCCAATCTGGCAAAATGGTCTGGGGATATAACTCTCTTGACTATGTTAGAGCAAAAGCCAGCATATCAGGGTTATTCCTCTTCATCTGATGACATCATCAGTGATGTTATCAGGTCAGTACGTGATACGTTGGTGTGTGGCCCAGTCAAATTAACATCAACTGGGTTAAAAGTGTAGCCCATCACAGCTGAATGCCAACACTATGCATCATTATATATATATATATATATATATATATATATGCCCACACAAGTCTTCTCTTACAAATGGAAGGAACAGGAGGGGAATTTTACCTTTTTTTTTACTGGGGGGGGGGGGCTCCAAGTTTTCTTCTTCTGCGTTCCCAAGCCATATGGCCCATAATGGTTAAGGTACATGCGTCCGGTTTTCAGTTTTCACTGGTCTCCCCGCTGCGTACAGCCAACACCTTCCGATTTTGGAGGAGCTCAAAGGAGAAAATATTTGGAAGAATTTTTTTTGGGGGAAAAGGCAGGAGCATGGGCCAATATGTCAGAAAGACAGTGGATAATAGAAAGCAAAGGGAAAAGGCAGAGTCAAAGAGAATGGCAGATTAGAGGAAGTTACCAGCACAAAACTTACAGAAGGTGGGGGAACTATTTGTATGAAAGCCCCCTCCCTCCCCGGTATTCTGAGGGGAGCAACAGTTTTCTAACAATACACACATTTTACAGTATTACTGATGTATTTCCTCCACATGTTTCTTCAAATACTGTACGCTCCTGAAACCAGCAGGACAGTGAGGACAGCCGTGAGGTTTTTCTCCAGAGTGAGTCAGACGATGTCTTCCTAGAGCACCGGGGTCAGCAAAACGCTTCCCACAGTCTGGACACACATGGGGTTTTTCACCTGTGTGAGTTCTCCTGTGTACTGTTAAATGTCCATTCTGAGAAAAAGCGGCCCCACAGACATCACAGACATGAGGTCTGTGACCTTCATGAACTGACCGTATGTGATGCTGTAAAGAACCTGAATGTTTAAGAGCACTGTCACAGTGTGGACATTTGAAAGGCCTCTTGTCTGTGTGGACTCTCTTGTGCATTTCCAGGCTGCTGGCTTGGCTAAAACTCTTACTGCACACATCACACACAACTGGTTTCACACGACTATGAATCAGTTTGTGTCTCTTCAGTTGGCTGGGTGCAGAGAAAAACTTTCTGCAGACATCACATTTATGTTGGTTACTTCTTTTCTTTCCATCTTTTTCACCAGTATTATTATCATCAACTTCCGTCTTTGTTGTTGTTTTTCTGTTGCCTTGCCTATCTACCGTCTTATCTATGTCTGTGTTGCTACAGTCACCAGCATCACATCTGCCAGGTGTGGAGGACCCAGGTGACACCATGTCCAATGTGAACTCTCCATGAACTGATGCCAGGTGGAGTTCCAAACTGCTGACCAGCACAAAGGCAGCAGAACAATGCTGACACACACAACCTCTTTTCAGAGACAGCAGTGACCCAGAAGTGTTGTCAGACATGGCCTGTACTGTGCTGTAGACAGCTGAGGGCTGATCTGGTGAGTCTTCCTCCATGGACCATGCTGGTTCCAGCTTCTGTTAAAAAACCCAGACGATAGATCAACCAGTGAGCAAGTCTGTGACAAAATTATGTCACATCAATGTGTATAATTTCTTCTTCTTTTTAAAGTTCAGTAGTAAATGATAGCACAAAGACATGTAGGACTCATGCATTTAGCATATTTACTATATAATTAGTGGGGCCTTTATAAAATTTAAGCAAAACAGATACATTCTTTATTTTGATTGCTTCAACTCCCCATACTCCCAACCCCCCAGATGAGGATAACAGGGGAAATCTTTCAGTGCAAATAGTTTCCCCACCTTCTGAAAGTTTTGAACTATCAATTTTCACTTGGACTCTGCCTTTTCCTTCTCTTACTGTCATTAATTATTTTACTGCTTTATTGGCTCATACTCCTGCCTTTTATCTTAAAACATCCAAATCACTTTCTTCGTTGGGCTCCATCAAAATTAGAATGCGTTGGCTGAATGCAGCACGAAGACCAGTGAAAACTGAAAACTGGAAACATAACTAAATCTGGACTGGGAACGTAAAAGAAAAAGATTGCTTCAAGCTGATCGGCCATAAGTGGCCAGACTGGAGGCTGTTCAGTGGCAGATTGGGGGGTAAGGTGGATAGAGGGAGAAGGGAGAGGAGGGGTGAGAAATAGTGGTGGAGGGTAGAGGTGTAAAGGGGTATAATTCTTAGCTGCCCGACCATTTCTCCTGTCACTTTATTGCTAAAGTCCATTGTTGACCACATCTGAATTAAGAAATACCAGTCAATGTTCTATTAATTATAAAGCTTTGTCCCCCTCCCTTCCCCATTTCTGACCAGGACTTTGCTTCTGAACCCAACCACCCCACCCCTTCCCCTAGTTTAGACCCCCCCCCCCCCTTCCCCTCCTTCCCCCACTCTTTTGATCTCTCTCTGGTCTTCAGAATTACAGATGGTTAAGAGAAAGAAGTCTCTGTAATGAATTCTACTGACCACCACAACACCACTGTCCATCCAAGGTGTACAGTCTCCTTCTATGACCTCTTCTTTAACTCCGTCCATGGTGTCTGCAGTTCAGGTTCCTTGGTCTGGTCTGTAAGAAAGTAGTAAAGAAACCATTGTTTGCCACATACATAATAGTGACTACTTCTTTAGGCTCTCAGCAATGTAAAGAGTCCCCAAGTCCCCATAAGAAATGAAAGGACAATTGAGAGGCTGTGAGGCCTAATGTCCTAACTACCTGACCTGACCTTATAATATGAAAGAATGAATGAATAATCACAACCTGTATAACAAATACTTTATATGTCTATTTTGTATGATGTCACTTTCCTAATTAAAACATTCAGAAGTTGTTTTTCTCTCAAAGAAATTAGACTGAAAGGTTAAAGGTCAACTTTATGCAAGGTTGACGACTACAGGAAGTATTCATTCTTTCCCACAGCTAGTACGAGTGAGTGGAACTCCCTTCCACATGAGGCAATGTCATCAGCCTCGGTGAAGGAATTCAAATCCCAGATCTGAACCCCCTACCCCTCCCAACTAACCCCCCCCCGACCCTTGCTCCCCTTCTACCCCCCCCCCACCCCCACAGCTCCCGCTGTCACCTCACCCACTACCCTGTCCAGCCCTCTCCCTCAAATTCGTCAATCCCATTCTCCTCCCCTCCCACCCACCCCTCCCTACCAATCTTTCATTGAAGCTGATCATATGGCAGCTAGTATCGTGCACAAGTTAACTGTTTGTTTGGAACTCCATACATACTAAACTTCTTCTTCTTCCGGCTAAGTGCCCACAATCAACAATTTGATCTTTCATTGATCATCTGGCAGCAAGTATCATGCACAAGTTAACTGTTTGTTTGGAACCCCCAACATACTAAACTTCTTCTTCTTCTGGTTAAGTGCCCACAATCAACAATTTGATTTTTATGGCACTATTTCGGTCGAGGTCCGAAGTCGGAGAAATAAAAGAATAAAATAAAATAGTAACATGAAAGAAATAAAATAAAAGAGAGAGCAAAGGAAAACAAGAAAACCCTAATCTACAATGACCCAGCCAACTGGTTCTCCCTGTGGATCCCCAACATGATGCCACTAAACATATCATAATCGTCAAATTGTTGATGGAGAATGCTGCATGCAAGAAGAAGAAGACTACAGTATATATCCACAATATATAGGACCATATACCACCATCATGAGACAATTTAATGATAGAAAAGACAATCGATCAGCAGGACCTGGCTGGCTGGGACGGGCTTTCTATTTTCTTCTTTTCCTCCTGTCCACTTTCTTCTTCTTGATAATTTGTTGTCTCACACATTCCCGTAGATCCTCCTAAAGTTTACAGCGACATAATAGTCAAAAGTGGCTGCAGTTACTATAAACAAAGGAAGGAAGGACAAGACAGGCTGACCTTTCCATCAATAAATGATCTTCCCTTACTGGCAAAAACGTGGATTACTCAAAATTTGATGTAAAAACCACGGGCAAAGAATAATATATATGAAATTCTGCGTATTGAAATCTTCTTCTTGCTAAAGCATTGAGTCTCAAACTTGTAGATTAATCACACTACATTCAGTTCTGCGCTAACTTCTTCTTCTTCTTC
Source organism: Phymorhynchus buccinoides (assembly GCA_017654935.2). Classification (NCBI taxonomy): domain Eukaryota; kingdom Metazoa; phylum Mollusca; class Gastropoda; order Neogastropoda; family Raphitomidae; genus Phymorhynchus; species Phymorhynchus buccinoides. Next base: position 4,462,506 of record JAGGCT020004248.1, on the reverse strand, counting down.
TGCGTTCAGGCCAAATGGGTACGTATGTGTCCGTTTTCCCAGTTTTCACTGGTGTCCTCACTGCATTCAGCCGACACATTCTGATTTCGGAGGAGCTCAAAGGAGAAAACTATATTGCCAGATTTTTTTGGGGGAAAGGCAGGAGAATGGGCCTAAACTGCTAAAGTCAGAAAGATAGTAAGATGGACACAAAGCAAGGAAAAAGGCAGAGTCAAAGAGAGAGACAGATTAGAGGAAGTTACGGTAAAGGTCAAGATGTGCCACCCCCCCTGCATTTCTCGGTTAATTCCATTTTTCCGTTTTTGCCTTTTTTTACCAAACATAGAGCTGTATTCAACCTTTTCAGCTAATTATCTTTTTGGAATATTAACCCTAACCCTATCCCTAACCCTACCCCTCCTTATAAGACGGAAAAATGCAGTGAACAGACTGGTTGAGGGGTTAGTACCGGCCTTACCCCCTGAAAAACTTCATCACTTATCACAAATCGAGCAGACTGATAAGATCCCGACTTCCTTACTCATCGAACCCAATCAGATCTTCAGTTAGAAACAACAACAAAGCAATAAAAGTTCCCTCCTCAAACACCGACCAGCTCAAAAACTCTTTCTTTTTTGTTAGAACACCAACAGAGTGGAACCATCTGAACAACAGCACCGTCCAAGCCAACTCCGTTGAGGCCTTCAAAAGACAGCTATTAATCAACCAACATCAATAAACCGCCTCTGCGCAATCTCTTCCCCGTCGCAGTTATGCCAGACTACTGGATTGTAGCGACGTATTTGAAAGAAGAAGAAGAAGAACCACGACTGTGACAAATGCCGCAGTGTACTGCCAGTACATAGGGGGGGGGGGGGGGGGGGGGGGGGGGGGGGGGGGGGGGGGGGGGGGGGGGGGGGGTGGGGTCCTATTAGATAATGGCCGTCATCATGACTGCAATTAATTATTGAAGAAAGATGATTATCTGAAAATGTTCATAAAAAACAGCTTAATGTTTGGTAAGAAAGGCACGAGAGGGGAGGGGGTGCTAACAATTCACACACCTGTGGCCACGATGTGGCCCTATCAACTATATATTGCAGATGCAGACCACAGACATAAACATCCGTGATGCAGACAACCTTCACCTTTCTAAGTTTCTTTCTTTGCAGTTTCCTTGCAAGGGAGTTAACTCCCGTTGGATGAATTGACGTAACTTCCTGTTGTTCCAGAGGCGAGTCTGTATGCTAAATGCACAGATTGTTTTCATCAACCACCTTTCATTAAGCCTGTAAGCATCATTATCTTTATATATGAGGAATACTCTTGGTAATATGCAAGAGGTGACAAGTATATCTGCGCCAGACTGATGTTCTGTTGCTAAATTCAGAGAAGACTTCAATTTGCTAGAAAAGAACGAAAGGTAGGTAGTAGTAGTAGTTGTAGTAGTAATAATAATAATAGTAGTAGTAGTAATAGTAGTAGGGACAGGCTCTCAAGCCTAGGCCTCGCGGCCTATATAACGTCCCCTCTTTGGCAATGACATGTTGCAAAAATTATTTTGGGTCTGAGCAAGTTTTTGAAAGACAATCAGTCAAAATCATTAAAAAGACTGAAATTTCTGACTGGAATCCAGAAGAAATTTTAAAGGTGTTAATATTAGTTGCAAACTTGATGTTAGTACTTAGTTCATATATCCAATGAAACAGAGCAACTCTATAAGAAAATGAAATTTTTCTTCTATTACTTTGGACAATATCTAATAAAGATTTTGCCATTCATATGTCTGACTTCCCTCAGTGATTGTTAAATTGTGAGATCGAACAGAAAAGAAAGTTTCAAAATTGATGTCATCAATACCATGGAGAGATCTTATAAGTTTGTATAAGGATGGCTGCCTACTCAACCTCCTAGTCCTACCTTAAGAGAGTGTAAGTTTAGGTGTCTTACTTTCAATATCCTTTCAATATATGGACATGTTTTTAACATCTCTTTTTAGCAGTTTTTGTGGCCGCGTCTTTGAAACTTTTTCTATTTGATTAGACTGCCTTTTCCAATAATAATTGAAAAAGTTCAGAGAAGAGCCACAAAATTAGTTAACTTAAAGCATGTAAAAATATGACTTATGAGGAACGTTTAAATTTTCTGAAATTACAATCTTTGAAGGGAAGAAGACTTAGAGCGGGCGACCTTATTCAAACCTATAAAATTGTACATAATCTTGATGATATCAATTTCAATGACTTTTTCATAAAATGCACAGTTGGTGGAAACAGCAGGAAAACAAGAAAATGATTTGATGGTGGCAGGAAATGTTTTTCTTAACAGATCTAATTACTCCGCAACCGGCAAAACTTTTTTACTAACCGTGGTTGTTCTATTTTATGGACTGATCTAGCCAATTAATCATAAGGAATAGCACCTAGCATTAATGGAATTCAAAAACTCGTTTGGATACGAAAACCCAAATTTGAATTAACAAACAAGTTTATAACATGTTTTGTGATTTAAAAAAATAAAAAAATAAAAAAAAACTGATATGATATATATATATAACATATATAATAAAAAGCCATTTATTCTTAAAGGATTTATCTTTGCAATTAGTTTCAGATGTTGATTTTGTTAGGACCGTGAGACGCAAACCACTGCATCAACGATATAATGTCTGACAAGTCAAATTAGCATCTTGATTGAGCCATGAAGGGGGACGTAATAAGGGCCGATCATGAGGCACATGCAGGTGACCGCCTACCTATCACCCTACCTACCTACCACCTACCTTATTCAAAAAAGGACACCATATATAGCATTAGCATATTCCAGATACATGTGGCCTTACAAAAGATTTATATAGTTTTAGAAAATTCTCGATCTAGGGAAGTGAAACTTCTTTCAATAATTCCTAACATCTGGTTTGCCTAGCCCACTACTCTCTGTATATGAGGATCAAATGATAATTTGTTATCAAAGGTAACATCCAAATCTTTCTCTTCTGTGACAGTATTTATCTGCTGAATTCCATCATTGAGTCTCATTTCATATTCAACATTCTGATTGTTTTTACCAATATGTAACACACCACATTTTGATACATTAAAATATAAATTCCAGGTATCGGACCAATCCTGCAAACAGTGAATGTCATTTTGTAAAGTGGTACTGCAAGATGAGCTATTATAGATTTTTGTGTCATCAGCAAAAATTTTACAAGCACTAATAACATCTGGCAGATCATTAATAAATATAGAAAATAGAATAGGACAAAGTATACTTCCCTGGGGAATTCCACTGAGCACACCCGCCCCCCCATGCGTTCACAGCTACTACTCTCTACTGATTTATCCACTCATACTCTAACATGTTGTGATCTTTCTTTTAAAAAGTTACTGATCCAGTTAATCAATTTACCACAAATTCCATAAGCAGATAATTTGACTAATAACCTCTCATGCGGTACCGTGTGTCAAATGCCTTTCTAAAATCCAAACATATTACATCTACACTATGGCCCTGATCAGTAAGTAAGGTTACATTTCCCGTAACTTCCAAGGACTGCGTTACACAGGATCTTTTTTTATCGAAAACCATGTTGACAATTTACATATAAGTAATTATCACTGAAGTGAGACACAACAGCATCTCTAACTAAGCCTTCTAATACTTTACAAGCAATACAAGTCAGACTTACCGGACGATAATTACCAGGGTCTGATTTTTGTCCTTGACCTTTTTATGAAATACTTTTAAATATTACCTGCTAGGCTGTGTCTCCAATCATGATTGTGACGCTTGGTAAATTCACGCAGTCTCTTAATAGATTTGTTTGTACAGAGGACGACAGAGGGCACAGAAAGGTCATCACTCTAACTCCTTTAAAACTCTAGGTGGTATTAAGTCTGGACCTTGCGACTTGTTGGGGTTAAGCTCTCTTAATTTGTTTTTCACAGCCAAAGGAGTCACTCTAACATCAGCAATAGAAATCCCATTGGAGTATTTGAACATTCTTCAATATTTGGTAAGTTATTTACATCTTCTTGCGTGAAAACACTAGATAAAAAATTATTAAGGGTTTCCGCCTTCTCTAAATTAGTTGTTGACATTTTACCATCCTCCCCTACCAGTGCGCTAATCCCTGTATTCATTTTCAATTTGTCCTTGACATATTTCCAGAATCTTTTAGGGTTGTCTTTGCCTGTTTAGCTGTTTCTTTTTCATACTCTCTTCTTGCTTTCTTTATAGCTTTTTTGTACATTTATTTCTCTCTCTCGCTTTATGTATCAGTAAATAATGCTAAGCCTGATTTAGTGCGAAGGTATCTATCACAAACAATTTATATTTCTTTTTAATCTGTCTAAAAGTTTTCTTATTCATCCATATAGGCGAGCATTTGTTTCTTTTTACCACCCTGTCTTACTCTAGGGATACACTCTTCCATTCCTCTATGTATCACTCCTTTCATACAATTCCATGCATCCTCCACATTAAGGTCAGTTACTGTCCCCCAATTATACTCTCGTACAATGTTTCTTAATTTATCATAATTATAATGAAAACCTCCTATTTAGATTAATAAACATATCTTTAACCTGTTGCTTGCAACTTTGTCTAATAAAAATATTTAATGTGAAATACTAGCACGTCATGTGTCGCGTCGTTACCAACTGGATCCATATGTGTTTATTTCTTGTGATAAAATTCCCTGTCATTCACTAATACCCAGTCATCCAGGGTTTTGGGGGGGGGGGGGGGGGGGGATTTTGATTCACTCTTCTTCTAGTTGGTTTTTGTACCATTTGTATAAAAAATGCATCATGAATATGTTCTATGATAAAGTTGTTTTTCTCACCTGACCATACTCCGTCCCAGAGGACATGAGGAAAGTTAAAGTCACCTGTTATACACACTTTGTCATAACTGTTTAATTTATCTGACTTAAGCATGTGAAATAACCTTTCATCATTTTCACAGGTACTAGTAATTGGACTTCTATAAATGCATCCCAGTAATATTTTACCATCATTTGTTGTATCAAAGGAACACCAAACACTTTCTTGAAAACCGTAAGAACTAAAGTCATTACAAACACGGGCATTTAGCTTCTTATCTACATACAGAGCAACACCTCTATGATGGGGATTATTTATAAACATGTCATAACCAGGAATATTATATTCAACTTCACAAAATGTATTAAAACATTTTGGTTTAATTTCTGACAAAGCAATGTGATGTGTGGCGACGGGGTGGTGATGTGACGTTGATCTATTCTTGTTAAGAAAACTATCTACATTTGAGTACAACACATTACAAACATTTACAATAGGTTTAGAATTAGAACAATGAACCTTTCTTTTCACACCTTCGCTATGTACACTATTTACATGGGGTCGGCCGTTCAGTCACTGTTTAACCAGAAGCAGCTGCTGTGGCGGCAGAATCGCCTCCACCAGCCTGCTGCTGCCCACCAGGGCCAGCCCTCCAACTTTTCCAAGCTACCACTTTCCCATTTCTGATCACCAAGTTTTCTTCCCCAGCTCCCATGCGTCTTTGTTTTTCTTCTCTCAGTGCCTTGTTTTTCTCACGCTGCTTAGGTAGGTAGGTAGGTGAGTTGGGGGTAGAGGCTATGCATAGGCCTCTGCGGCCCTTATTTAGCCCCTCTCGATTAATTTGCCCCTTCTCGATGAATTTGTGGATGAGTCAGGAAAGGGGGTGGGTTTGAGTTTGTTTGTGTCTGAATAAATCAAGTAAGGTTTGCGTCTCTTAATCATAAATACTAATATAAAAGCTTTAATCTTTAAGAGAATGTGGCTTTTTTATATATATATATATATATATATATATATTTGTTTTTTTTAATTCATCAAAACATTTAAATGTGGTTCATCAAATTTGGTGGTTTTTGTCCAAAAGATTATTTGAATTCATTAATGATAGGTGGGGGGTGGCAGTTTTATGAAACACTACCATCTAACCAGTCACAATGGTATGGGGCTCCCAAACGTGATAAAAATACCAGTTGTAGTTAACTGGCTTTAATAATACCAAGTTATGTAGTTAAGTGGAACTTTCTTATTCCAGTTAACTAGTTAACTGGGTAAAGGTCAAGATGGGCCACCCCCCCTACATTTCTCGGTTAATTCTATTTTTTTTCCGTTTTTGCCTTTCTGACCATACATAAAGCTGTATTTTAGGAACATTTTCACCTAATTATCTTTTTGGAATACTAACCTAACCCTAACCCTACCCCCCACCCTATAAGACGGGAAAACGCAACGAACCATAACTGTGATAAATTGCGGTGTACTGCAGTACATAGTGTTAGGTTTAGGGCTAGGGTTAGGTTTAGTATTCCGAAAAGATAATTAGCTGAATATGTTCCTAAAAATAAAATACAGCTTTATGTTGGTAAGAAAGGCAATAATGGAAAAATAGAATTAACCGAGAAAATACAAGGGGGGTGGCACATCTTTACCATTAACTGATATTATCAATTTCCGCTTCTGGTCAGCTAACTGCTTAAGTGGCATTCTATCATGAAAACCAACTAGTTGACTGTTTTTTATGTAACACGAAATCTCATTGGATACTGCAGATCAGCAATCTTATCCCTAGAAATTGCTCCAAATATGTTTAAGTAACTGAAATAAGCCCCAAATAGCATAGAAAAGTATATATTTATCATTGCCTGTTTCTTATGAGTTAGTGAATAGATTACAATATGGAAGTTCAGTTTAACGTCGCGTATCGGCTTTCGCCATGAACGACAGGCTGAACAAACCAACCAGGATATGGTATAAAATTTATGTTCCTGAATCACTGTCCCAGCCAAAAGGCCGAGAAGCGATCAAGAACGAGATTACAAAGATATCTGTCAGGTTGAATTTCAACAGATGGTTTTTATTTTGTAATCTTTTTATTTATTTTATTTTATACTAGTTTGTGGTTAAAATATGGTCTCTGAAAAACGTACACTCGGCTGCAAAACAGCACATATGGGATGAACCATCAAACAATCATCATTCAAAGCTCTGAAGCAGATCCTGGAGGTACTGCAAGTCCGATCAGTGATAAAAATTGCTAATAAAAAATGTATTTTGAAGGTATGTAACTCTTTCACAGAGTAAATGGGAAAAATTGATTATCTGCAGTACATCCAATGGGATTTCGTGTTACAAAAAACAGTAAAGGAGTTGGCTTTCCTGACAAGATGCCACTTAACAGTTAACTGACTTTTTTTTTCCCGGAAGCGGAAGTTGATTATATCAGTTAACTATTTAACTGGAATAAAAAAAAGAATGTTAACTACTTAACTGGTATATTAAAAAGCCAGTTAAGTATTTAACTGGTATTTTATCATTTTTGAGCCCTGGGCATACAATGGCAATGCAATGGCGGTCGTCTGAGTCTGCAACCACCTGTCTGCATCTGTTGGCAGAAACCTGGCGTAATACACCAGTGCAAGACTAAAAAGAAAACAGAAAATATTAATTTTATGGTTCAGAGGTCCCCAGCCTGTGTACAAAAGACCTTTGTTTTTCCACATTCTTGTTTCAGTGTGAGTCTCTTGGGTCTGGCCAAAAGGATTGACTATCACCATGTACAGTGGAATGCAGCAAGCAGCAGATCACTCTGTGGACAATATCATCATTGACAATCCTTTTCTTAGAAAGACAAATGAAACTTATGAAAGATATGTGTTCAACAAACGGAGACCAGAAAGACTAATGAGACTGTGGAAGACTACATTGCTGCTCTACGCACTCTTGCTTCAACCTGTAATTTCTGTGATTGCTTGAAAGACAAGCCTTTTGA
>JAGGCT020004248.1:4401558-4454212 GCA_017654935.2 Phymorhynchus buccinoides | reverse complement strand
AGGTAATGTTGTCACAGACAGTCAGACAGAAGCAAAACAAGAACCTTTGAGTCCTTGATGAGGCAATATAGAAACATTGAGAAGTAACACAGACTGAGCAAGATAATGTGTGTCTTTTTGCGTTAGCGGTGATGAGTAGTGAGTGTGTGCCTGCAAGCGTGTGTCTGCGTGTGCATGCGTGCATGTGCGTGTGTGTGCGTTGTCATTGTTGTTGTTTTTGCTTGTTACAATGTCCCGTTCATGTAAGGTAATATTATATTTTGTGAAGCGCCTAGATCCCCCACGGAGTTTAGGCGCTATAGAAAATGATCATTACTATAATATTATCGCTGAAAAAGACAGCATACAAGGATCGTAGAGGTCTTTCTGCAACCCAGCATGTACAACATTCACACCTGACGAAACGATGAGGCACCACCAAGCAGGCATCAAACACCATACAAAGCTATCAATGCCCTTGCATGCATCTTCTGTGGGAAATCCGTTACTGCATAACTCCTCCTCGTGGGGATACCGGGGGTCTTCCGTACAAATAGTTTCTCCACCTGGAAGTTCTGTGCTTGTAACTTCCTCTCTAATCTCTCATTCTCTTTGATTCTTGTCTTTTTTTCCCTTGCTTTCTGTCATCTATCTTTTTATACTTTTGGCCGATTCTCTTGCCTTTTATTTCTCCAAAAAATCTTCCATATATTTGTTTCCTTTGAAATTCCTCCGAAATCGGTAATGTGTTGGCGGTACACAGCGGGGAGACCAGTGAAAAATGAAAAACGGACACATACGTACCTTCAATCTATTATGGTCATATGGCCCAGGAATGCAGAAGAAGAAAAAAGAATTCACTAACTGTCTATCACTTTCCCCACTGTATGAAGTAACTTGTAAGCCATCCAACCCAAGGTAGAGAGAAATAGATGCAAGAAAAAGGGTAGATGAGAGAGGGAAGGACAGGCGGCTAGAAGCAAACACAATATTCTGTGGTGGTTGAAGATGGCAACTGCCAGGTCTTGTTATCAGGAAGGACAAAAAAAGGAAGAGGAAATTTTGACCTGCAGAGAGATTCATATGGAGCTTTTGAATATTGGTTCTTTGTGGGCAGTGAAAGGACTTATGTGACATTGGTTCTTTGTTGCCAGTTAAAAGACTCACGTAGAGTTTTTGGACATTGATTCTTTGTTGGCAGTTAAATGACTTGTGGAGCTTTTGAACATTGGTTCTTTATTGCCAGTAAAAGGACACATATGGCGCTTTTGAACGTTGGTTCTAAGGCAGTTAAAGGAGAATGGCAGTTTGGGACCAGGAAGGAATAAAGTCAGAGGTAGGAAAAAGGGGGGAGGGGTGGCGAATGGGAAAGGTGAGAAAAGTTGAAGGTTTACGGCTAAAAAAGCAAAAAATGTAGAATAGTGACTATAAAACCATATAAATGCAGTTATGTTTGGGGGTGGAGGGGGGAACAGAGAGAGTGTGTGTGTGTGAGATGGATGAGGGGGCACACCCATACACTAGACGGGAATCCAATCTGAATCACATACAACCATACACATACACAAGTGGAAGCGACACAAACATGCATACCCTGTTTATCTAACACACACACACATGCAACTCCCTCCACAGGGTCAGAATTTCCTTTTCCTTTTTTTGTTCATCAAATACAATATTCAATTTTTGGATGATCATAAAGAGTGTAATTGCGGTGCACAGTGTTACTGGTGTTTTCTCTGAATATGTCTCTTCAACTCCTGGGATCGTTTAAATCCATCAAGACAGTGAGGACAGCTGTGAGGTCTCTCTCCAGTGTGGGTCAGACGATGTGATTTCTAAAGTACCTGACAGAGCAAACCCTTTCCCACAGTCTGGACACACATGAGGTTTCTCACCTGTGTGAGTCAGAAGGATGTTCTGCTCAGAGAACTGGCCAGTTAGCACAAAGCATTTCCCACAGTCTGAACACACATGGTTTTTTTCACCTGTGTGAATTCTCTTGTGCTCTGTTAAACGGCCACTGTGAGAGAAAGCTGCTCCACAAACATCACAGAGATGGGGTCTGTGACCTTCATGAACTGACTTTATGTGGAGCTGTAAATGACCTGACTGGGTGAAACAGCTGCCACAGTGTGGACACTTGAAAGGCCTCTCCCCTGTGTGAGCTGCTTTTAGTGTTCTTTCAAGTCCCCCGCCCGAGTAAAAACTCTTGCCATGCAACACATCACACACAAAAGGTTTATGACCACTATGTATCAGCTTGTGTGTTTTGAACACACCAGCCAGGGTAAAGCTGCACACATCACACACAAAGGTTTTATGACTTCAGTTTGTGTATCTTTAAATCATAATGACACCAGTAAAACCTGTTACCACACATATCACACACAGAAGACTTAATGCCACAATAAATTAGTTTATGTCTCTCCAGCCAGCCAGGTGTACGGAAAGACTTTTTGCAGACATCACACACATGCTGTTTACTTCTGTTCTTTCTATCTTTCTCACCAGCAGCATTTTTGTGAACTTTCCTTGTTTTCTTATTTCTCTTGCTGTGGATATCTACCTCCTTATCTATGTCTGTGTTGCTACAGTTACCAGCATCACATCTGTCAGGTGTGGAGGACCCAGGTAACACCATGTGCAGTTTCTCTCCATGAACTGATGCCAGGTGGAGTTCCAAACTGCTGACCAGCACAAAGGCAGCAGAACAAAGGTAGCACTCATGACTTGTGTTCAGAGACAGCAGTGACCCAGAAGTGTTGTCAGACATGGGCTGTACTGTGCTGTAGACAGCTGAGGGCTGATCTGGTGAGTCTTCCTCCATGGACCATGCTGGTTCCAGCTTCTGTGAAGACAGAAATGCACAATACAAAAATCCTTTTGCTAAGCTCAGTAACTTTTCTAACATTTACCAATGCTTCATCTCATTCACAATCTCTTATTCAACGTGGTTCAGGATTGTCATACACTTGGAACTGATGCAAGGCATTGTTAGACAAGCCTGACAAAGACATGCAAAATACTTGGTGTGTGTGTGTGTGCCCCAGTAAGTCATGTATGACCATGACTCCCAGATAGCAGAGGAGGCAACGTTGTATCCTGGAAAGCTGGGATTATTTTTTTAATCCTTGCCTTGGGGGCCTCTCCACTCTCTCATCCAAACAGACTTTAGGACAGTTGACATTGGGGAAGATCCTAAAAGACCAACCTATCCCCTTGGCTGCAGCACAAAGAGTCATGGCATATGCCTCCTAGTTTGACGGTCATAGTCATTCACCAAAGACTAAGCTGTTCCATGAATCCCCCTTGCCTGCTTGACTTGGCCCAACATACAAAAAAGACCCACATAATTATGGCACCTGTAAAAACACAGGAGATGAGAAAAGACAGATGATAGTACTCACATTATGTTCAGTCCTGTCCCTGGGAAAACCTGCAACAAACAATTATCAACCGTTTACTCTGGATATCAGAACATTGTTAACCATCTTCTAACAAGATAAACTTTACATTGAATGAGCTTAACTTTTTCTTTTAACATTGCTGGTGTTTGTACACCTTGTGTTAGTAAAAGACAAAATGAAAGAACAATTTTCACTAAAGTTTATCTAAAGATTTCTATTTTTACTATTACTTAGAGAGTTAAGTCATCTATCTGTATATTTTTTACACTTTGGTAGATGTCCTACAGTGCACACACACTGTTCCCCATTACACCATGATGTCTGTTGAAGACAGTCCAAGTGCCACTGACCTGAACTCTGGTGCTCTGTAGTCCACTGAGGTGCTGAGTCGTCAGAATCATCCAACTCTGTCTTGAAGTTGACCTCTGACATCTCTGCTTCATCAGGGGACGCCATTGGACCACAGTGTCTGAAATCACACAACAGAATTCTGATAGTAATTTTTTTTTTCAATTTTGTGCCTACATATTTCCATGTTTTGTTTATGTGAGTGCAGTAATTCTTATTTCCAGTATGCCCAACCCTCTAGGACCTACATATTCATCCCCCACCCCCCTTTTCCCACTTCCCTAAATGATCAGTTTTAACGTTTAACTCATGATCCTACAGATGCACAGAACAGCCTGTTTACTCCTATAGTGGAAAGCCAAATATATAAGAAGGGGTCTTTCTTACAAACACTATAATATTTAAAATCATACATTTATTTATAATATTATAAGGTGTGTTTTTCTTCCGAAGGGCTGTGTGCATTCCAATGGGGCAGTTACATCAGCCTCCCTCCATGCTCCTTTCTCACCCCCCCACCCCCAAATCACCTTTGCCTGTTACCCTCTTCTACACTTTTCAACACACCTTCCCTACCCACCACTTTTTCAGAGTTCATAATAAAGGCAGCCAGGTTTTTGGTGTTGTTGTTTATTGTTTTGTGTGTGTGTTTTCTCTAACTTCCCCAAAAGTTAATAAGAAACAAAAAAGATTATGTAAAATGCTGAAAGAAATGACAAGTATCTCTCAACCAATATCCCCATCCCAAGCAACACACACACACACCTCCCCCCCAAAAAAAAGAAGAAGAAAAGAACAATTGCATTATATATTAACACTCACTGTATTTCAAGAAAGGACAAATCTGTTTTACATTTGTGATATTGTCTTACCTCAAGCTCTGAGATAAATCCTGCTTCTTGCCTGGCCTTTGATCCCCAAATGACACAGAACCAGCTTCAACTGCAGTAGTGTCCTCAGTCCATGTCACAGTTTTCACTGGCTGAGATGGAGAAGTAGCTTCAGCAGCACGACACATAGCGATGCAGGTCTCCAGATTCAGATCAGCTTCTTGCAACAGTCGCTTTCTGGTAGAGCTGTCTTTGATGCCTAAGACAATTCTGTCTCTCAAAAGGCTGTCTTTCAAGCAATCACAGAAATTACAGGTTGAAGCAAGAGTGCACAGTGCAGCAACATAGTCATCCACAGTCTCACGAACTTTCTGCTTCCGTGTATTAAACACATATCTTTCATAAGTTTCATTTGTCTTTCTAAGAAAAGGATTGTCAATGATGATATTGTCCACAGAGTGATCTGCTGCTTGCTGCATTCCACTGTACATGGTGATAGTCAATCCTTCTGGCCAGACCCAAGAGACTCACACTGAAACAAGAATGTGGAAAAACAAAGGTCTTTTGTACACAGGCTGGGGACCTCTGAACCATAAAATTAATATTTTCTGTTTTCTTTTTAGTCTTGCACTGGTGTATTACGCCAGGTTTCTGCCAACAGATGCAGACAGGTGGTTGCAGACTCAGACGACCACCATTGCATTGCCATTGTATGCCCAGGGCTCAAAAATGATAAAATACCAGTTAACTACTCAACTGGCTTTAATATACCAGTTAAGTAGTTAACTGTCTTTTCTTATTCCAGTTAAGTAGTTAACTGATATAATCAACTTCCGCTTCCGGGAAAAGAAAAGTCAGTTAACTGTAAAGTGGCATTTTGTCAGGAAAACCAACTCCTTTACTGTTTTTTGTAACACGAAATCCCATTGGATGTACTGCAGATAATCAATTTTTCCCATTTACTCTGTGAAAGAGTTACATACCTTCAAAATACATTTTTTATTAGCAATTTTTATCACGGATCGGACTTGCAGTACCTCCTGGATCTGCTTGAGAGCTTTGAATGATGGTTGGTTGATGGTTCATCCCATATGTGCTGTTTTGCAGCCGAGTTTACGTTTTTCAGAGATCATATTTTAACCACAAACTAGTATAAAATAAATAAATAAAAGAACAAAATAAAAACCATCTGTTGAAATTCAACCTGACGGATATATTGTAATCGCTTCTGATCGCTTCTCGGCCTTTTGGCTGGGACAGTGATTCGGGAACATAAATTTTTTGTTTATAACCTGGTTGGTTTGTTCAGCCCGTCGTACATGGCGAAAGCCGATACGCAACGTTAAACTGAACTTCCATATTGTAATCTATTCACCAACTCATAAGAAACAGGCAATGATAAATATATACTTTTCTATGCTATTTGGGGCTTATTTCAGTTACTTAAACGTATTTGGAGCAATTTCTGGGATAAGATTGCTGATCTGCAGTATCCAATGGGATTTCGTGTTACAAAAACCAGTTAACTAGTTGGTTTTCATGATAGAATGCCACTTAAGCAGTTAGCTGACCAGAAGCGGAAATTGATAATATCAGTTAATGGTAAAGGTGCCACCCCCCCTGCATTTCTCGGTTAATTCTATTTTTCCATTATTGCCTTTCTTACCATACATAAAGCTGTATTTTATTTTTAGGAACATATTCAGCTAATTATCTTTTCGGAATACTAACCTTAACCCTAGCCCTAAACCCACTATGTACTGCAGTACACCGCAATTTGTCACAGTTATGGTTCGTTGCGTTTTCCCGTCTTATAGGGTGGGGGGTAGGGTTAGGGTTAGGGTTAGTATTCCAAAAAGATAATTTGGTGAAAATGTTCCTAAAATACAGCCTTATGTATGGTCAGAAAGTCAAAAACGGAAAAATAGAATTAACCGAGAAATGTAGGGGGGGTGGCACATCTTGACCTTTACCCAGTTAACTAGTTAACTGGAATAAGAAAGTCCACTCAACTACTTAACTAGTATATTAAAGCCAGTTAACTGGTATTTTATCACGTTTGAGCCCCATACCATTGGTGATTGGTTAGATTGGTATTGTTTCATTAAAGAATGCACCTAGCATTAATGAATTCAAAAATCTTTTTGACAAAAACCCAAATTTGATAACAAAATTTAAATGTTTTGATGAATAAAAAAAAAATATATATATATATATATATATATATATATATATAAAAAAGCCATTCTCTTAAAGATTTATCTTTTTATTAGTTTTTGATTTAAGAGACGCAAACCACTAAATAAATTCTGACAAGTCAAATTCATCGAGAAGGGGCGTAATAAGGGCTGAGAGGCCTATGCATAGCCCTACATCACCTACCTACCTACCTAAGCAGCGTGAGAAAAACAAGGCACTGAGAGAAGAAAAACAAAGACGCATGGGAGCTGGGGAAGAAAACTTGGTGATCAGAAACGGGAAAGTGGTAGCTTGGAAAAGTTGGAGGGCTGGCCCTGGTGGGCAGCAGCAGGCTGGTGGAGGCGATTCTGCCGCCACAGCAGCTGCTTCTGGCAAACAGTGACTGAACGGCCGACCCCATGTAAATAGTGTACATAGCGAAGGTGTGAAAAGAAAGGTTCATTGTTCTAATTCTAAACCTATTGTAAATGTTTGTAATGTGTTGTACTCAAATGTAGATAGTTTTCTTAACAAGAATAGATCAAATCAATCCGTCAATCATTGCTTTGTCAGAAATTAAACCAAAATGTTTTAATACATTTTGTGAAGTTGAATATAATATTCCTGGTTATGACATGTTTATAAATAATCCCCATCATAGAGGTGTTGCTCTGTATGTAGATAAGAAGCTAAATGCCCATGTTTGTAATGACTTTAGTTCTTACGGTTTTCAAGAAAGTGTTTGGTGTTCCTTTGATACAACAAATGATGGCAAAATATTACTGGGATGCATTTATAGAAGTCCAAATACTAGTACCTGTGAAAATGATGAAAGGTTATTTCACATGCTTAAGTCAGATAAATTAAACAGTTATGACAAAGTGTGTATAACAGGTGACTTTAACTTTCCTCATGTCCTCTGGGACGGAGTATGGTCAGGTGAGAAAAACAACTTTATCATAGAACATATTCATGATGCATTTTTGATACAAATGGTACAAAAACCAACTAGAAGAAGAGTGAATCAAAATCCCACCCTGGATGACTGGGTATTAGTGAATGACAGGAATTTTATCACAGAAATAACACATATGGATCCAGTTGGTAAGAGCGACCATGATGTGCTAGTATTTCAATTAAATATTTTATTAAACAAAGTTGAAGAACAGGTAAGATACGTTTATAATCTAAATAAGGGTAATTATGATAAATTAAGAAACATTGTACGAGAGTATAATTGGGGGACAGTAACTGACCTTAATGTGGAGGATGCATGGAATTGTATGAAAGGAGTGATACATAGAGGAATGGAAGAGTGTATCCCTAGAGTAAGACAGGGTGGTAAAAAGAAACAAATGCCTATATGGATGAATAAGAAAACTTTTAGACAGATTAAAAAGAAATATAAATTGTTTGTGAGATACCTTCGCACTAAATCAGGCTTAGCTTATTTAAGATACATAAAGGAGAGAAATAAATGTAAAAAAGCTATAAAGAAAGCAAGAAGAGAGTATGAAAAAGAAACAGCTAAACAGGCAAAAGACAACCCTAAAAGATTCTGGAAATATGTCAAGGACAAATTGAAAATGAATACAGGGATTAGCGCACTGGTAGGGGAGGATGGTAAAATGTCAACAACTAATTTAGAGAAGGCGGAAACCCTTAATAATTTTTTCTCTAATGTTTTCACGCAAGAAGATGTAAATAACTTACCAAATATTGAAGAATGTTCATACTCCAATGGGATTTCTATTACTGATGTTAGAGTGACTCCTTTGGCTGTGAAAAACAAATTATGAGAGCTTAACCCCAACAAGTCACAAGGTCCAGACTTAATACCACCTAGAGTTTTAAAAGAGTTAAGTGATGAAATTTCTGTTCCTCTGTCGTCCTTGTACAACAAATCTGTAGAGACTGGTGATTTACCTAATGATTGGAGAACAGCAGAGGTAATAGCTATTCATAAAAAGGGACAAAAATCAGACTCTGGCAATTATCGTCCGGTAAGTCTGACTTGTATTGCTTGTAAAGTATTAGAAGGCTTAGTTAGAGATGCTGTTGTGTCTCACTTCAGTGATAATGACTTATATGTAAATTGTCAACATGGTTTTCGTAAAAAAAGATCCTGTGTAACGCAGTTATTGGAAGTTATGGAAAATTTAACCTTACTGATCAGGGCCATAGTGTAGATGTAATATATTTGGATTTTAGAAAGGCATTTAGGTTATTAGTCAAATTAGCTGCTTATGGAATTTGTGGTAAATTGATTAACTGGATCAGTAACTTTTTAAAAGAAAGATCACAACATGTTAGAGTAGGAGTGGATAAATCAGTAGAGAGTAGTGTCCTCAGTGGAATTCCCCAGGGAAGTATACTTGGTCCTATTCTATTTACTATATTTATTAATGATCTGCCAGATAATGTTATTAGTGCTTGTAAAATTTTTGCTGATGACACAAAAATCTATAATAGCTCATCTTGCAGTACCACTTTACAAAATGACATTTACTGTTTGCAGGATTGGTCCGATACCTGGAATTTATATTTTAATGTATCAAAATGTGGTGTGTTACATATTGGTAAAAACAATCAGAATGTTGAATATGAAATGAGACTCAATGATGGAATTCAGCAGATAAATACTGTCACAGAAGAGAAAGATTTGGGTGTTACCTTTGATAACAAATTATCATTTGATCCTCATATACAGAGAGTGGTGGGCAAAGCAAACCAGATGTTGGGAATTATTAAAAGAAGTTTCACTTATCTTGATAAAGACACTTTTCTAAAACTATATAAATCTTTTGTAAGGCCACATCTGGAATATGCTAATGCTATATGGTGTCCTTTTTTGAAAAGGCAGTCTAATCAAATAGAAAAAGTTCAAAGACGGGCCACAAAACTGCTAAAAGAACGTAAAAACATGTCATATATTGAAAGGCTAAGACACCTAAACTTACACTCTCTTAAGGGTAGGAGGTTGAGAGGCAGCCTTATACAAACTTATAAGATCTTCCATGGTATTGATGACATCAATTTTGAAACTTTCTTTTCTGTTCCACAATTTAACATCACGAGAAAGTCAGAAGGCAAAATCTTTATTTAGATATTGTCAAAGTAATAGAAGAAAATTTTCATTTTCTTATAGAGTTGCTGTTCATTGGAATGAACTAAGTACTAACATCAAGTTTGCAACTAATATTAACACCTTTAAAAATCTTCTGGATTCCAGTCAAAAATGTCAGAGTCTTTTTAATGATTTTGACTGATTGTCTTTCAAAAACTTGCTCAGACCCAAAATAATTTTTGCAACATCATTGCCAAAGAGGGGACGTTATATAGGCCGCGAGGCCTAGGCTTGAGAGCCTGTCCCTACTACTTCTTTAAAGGCTAGAAGAGTCAGGGGTGATTTAATTCAATGCTTCAAAATATTTAACAATATTGAATAATTGATGACCTAAATATACAAGATTTTTTAAAATTATCAAATGTAGACAAAACTAGAAACAGTGTCGACAAAATATTTATTGAATATAGTAAAACTAACATTAGAAAATACTGTTTTACTAACAGAACTGCACCTTTGTGGAACAAGTTACCAACTAATATTAAGCAAGCACCTAATACTAACACTTTCAAAAATCTATTAGATAACTGGGAATATTATAAAAATTTGACATATGAATATGATGAATGATTATCTAAAACCTGAGTGCACGATAAAACCTTGTACGTTAAAAATCTTATTAAGGATGGGACGCTTGAAAGCCTAACGGCTATGTTTTTAGTCCCTAGTAACCTAACCTAACCTACTACTACTACTACTACTACCTACCTTTCGTTCTTTTCTAGCAAATTGAAGTCTTCTCTGAATTTAGCAACAGAACATCAGTCTGGCGCAGATATACTTGTCACCTCTTGCATATTACCAAGAGTATTCCTCATATATAAAGATAATGATGCTTACAGGCTTAATGAAAGGTGGTTGATGAAAACAGTCTGTGCATTTAGCATACAGACTCGCCTCTGGAACAACAGGAAGTTACGTCAATTCATCCAACGGGAGTTAACTCCCTTGCAAGGAAACTGCAAAGAAAGAAACTTAGAAAGGTGAAGGTTGTCTGCATCACGGATGTTTATGTCTGTGGTCTGCATCTGCAATATATAGTTGATAGGGCCACATCGTGGCCACAGGTGTGTGAATTGTTAGCACCCCCTCCCCTCTCGTGCCTTTCTTACCAAACATTAAGCTGTTTTTTATGAACATTTTCAGATAATCATCTTTCTTCAATAATTAATTGCAGTCATGATGACGGTCATTATCTAATAGGACCCCCCCCCCGTATGTACTGCAGTACACTGCGGCATTTGTCACAGTCGTGGTTCTTCTTCTTCTTCTTTCAAATACGTCGCTACAATCCAGTAGTCTGGCATAACTGCGACGGGAAGAGATTGCGCAGAGGTGGTTTATTGATGTTGGTTGATTAATAGCTGTCTTTTGAAGGCCTCAACAGAGTTGGCTTGGACAGTGCTGTTATTCAGATGGTTCCACTCTGTTGGTGTTCTAACAAAAAAAAAGAGTTTTTGTGCTGGTCGGTGTTTGAGGAGGGAACTTTTATTGCTTTGTTGTTGTTTCTAACTGAAGATCTGATTGGGTTCGACGAGTAAGGAAGTCCGGATCTTATCAGTCTGCTCGATTTGTGATAAGTGATGAAGTCTTCAGGGGGTAAGGCCGGTACTAACCCCTCAACCAGTCTGTTCACTGCATTTTTCCGTCTTATAAGGAGGGGTAGGGTTAGGGATAGGGTTAGGGTTAATGTTCCAAAAAGATAATTAGCTGAAAAGGTTAAAATACAGCTTTATGTTTGGTAAGAAAGGCAAAAACGGAAAAATGGAATTAACCGAGAAATACAGGGGGGTGTGGCACATCTTGACCTTTACCGTACTTCCTCTAATCTGTCTCTCTCTTTGACTCTGCCTTTTTCCTTGCTTTGTGTCCATCTTACTATCTTTCTGACTTTAGCAGTTTAGGCCCATTCTCCTGCCTTTCCCCAAAAAAAATATAGTTTTCTCCTTTGAGCTCCTCCGAAATCAGAATGTGTCTGGCTGAATGCAGCGAGGACACCAGTGAAAACTGGAAAACGGACACATATGTACCTTATGGCCCTAGAACGCAGAAGAAGAAGAAGTTAGCGCAGAACTGAATGTAGTGTGATTAATCTACAAGTTTGAGACTCAATGCTTTAGCAAGAAGAAGATTTCAATACGCAGAATTTCATATATATTATTCTTTGCCCGTGGTTTTTACATCAAATTTTGAGTAATCCACGTTTTTGCCAGTAAGGGAAGATCATTTATTGATGGAAAGGTCAGCCTGTCTTGTCCTTCCTTCCTTTGTTTATAGCAACTGCAGCCACTTTTGACTATTATGTCGCTGTAAACTTTTGGAGGATCTACAGGAATGTGTGAGACAACAAATTATCAAGAAGAAGAAAGTGGACAGGAGGAAAAGAAGAAAATAGAAAGCCCGTCCCAGCCATCCAGGTCCCGCTGATCGATTGTCTTTTCTATCATTAAATTGTCTCATGATGGTGGTATATGGTCCTATATATTGTGGATATATACTGTAGTCTTCTTCTTCTTGCATGCAGCATTCTCCATCAACAATTTGACGATTATGATGTTTAGTGGCATCATGTTGGGGATCCACAGGGAGAACCAGCTGGCTGGGTCATTGTAGATTAGGGTTTTCTCTGTTTTCCTTTGCTCTCTCTTTTATTTTATTTCTTTCATGTTACTATTTTATTTTATTCTTTTGTTTCTCCGACTTCGGACCTCGACTGAAATAGTGCCATAAAAATCTTGATTGTGGGCACTTAACCAGAAGAAGAAGAAGTTTAGTATGTTGGGGGTTCCAAACAAACAGTTAACTTGTGCATGATACTTGCTGCCAGATGATCAATGAAAGATCAAATTGTTGATTGTGGGCACTTAGCCGAAAGAAGAAGAAGTTTAGTATGTATGGAGTTCCAAACAAACAGTTAACTTGTGCACGATACTAGCTGCCATATGATCAGCTTCAATGAAAGATTGGTAGGGAGGGGTGGGTGGAAGGGGAGGAGAATGGGATTGACGAATTTGAGGGAGAGGGCTGGACAGGGTAGTGGGTGAGGTGACAGCGGGAGCTGTGGGGGTGGGGGGGGGAGAAGGGGAGCAAGGGTCGGGGGGTTAGTTGGGAGGGGTAGGGGGTTCAGATCTGGGATTTGAATTCCTTCACCGAGGCTGATGACATTGCCTCATGTGGAAGGGAGTTCCACTCACTCGTACTAGCTGTGGGAAAGAATGAATACTTCCTGTAGTCATCAACCTTGCATAAAGTTGACCTTTAACCTTTCAGTCTAATTTCTTTGAGAGAAAAACAACTTCTGAATGTTTTAATTAGGAAAGTGACATCATACAAAATAGACATATAAAGCATTTGTTATACAGGTTGTGATTATTCATTCATTCTTTCATATTATAAGGTCAGGTCAGGTAGTTAGGACATTAGGCCTCACAGCCTCTCAATTGTCCTTTCATTTCTTATGGGGACTTGGGGACTCTTTACATTGCTGAGAGCCTAAAGAAGTAGTCACTATTATGTATGTGGCAAACAATGGTTTCTTTACTACTTTCTTACAGACCAGACCAAGGAACCTGAACTGCAGACACCATGGACGGAGTTAAAGAAGAGGTCATAGAAGGAGACTGTATACCTTGGATGGACAGTGGTGTTGTGGTGGTCAGTAGAATTCATTACAGAGACTTCTTTCTCTTAACCATCTGTAATTCTGAAGACCAGAGAGAGATCAAAAGAGTGGAAGGAGGGGTGAGGGGAAGGGGGGGGGGTGTCTAAACTAGGGGAAGGGGTGGGGTGGGTGGGTTCAGAAAGTCCTGGTCAGAAATGGGGAAGGGAGGGGGACAAAGCTTTATAATTAATAGAACATTGACTGGTATTTCTTAATTCAGATGTGGTCAACAATGGACTTTAGCAAATGGTCAGGCAGCTAAGAATTATACCCTTTTACACCTCTACCCTCCACCACTATTTCTCACCCCTCCTCTCCCTTCTCCCTCTATCCACCTTACCCCCCAATCTGCCACTGAACAGCCTCCAGTCTGGCCACTTATGGCCGATCAGCTTGAAGCAATCTTTTTGTTTTACGTTCCCAGGCCTGATTTAGTTATGTGTCCAGTTTTCAGTTTTCACTGGTCTTCGTGCTGCATTCAGCCAACGCATTCTAATTTTGATGGAGCCCAACGAAGAAAGTGATTTGGATGTTTTAAGATAAAAGGCAGGAGTATGAGCCAATAAAGCAGTAAAATAATTGATGACAGTAAGAGAAGGAAAAGGCAGAATCAAAGTGAAAATTGATAGTTCAAAACTTTCAGAAGGTGGGGAAACTATTTGCACTGAAAGATTTCCCCTGTTATCCTCATCTGGGGGGTTGGGAGTATGGGGAGTTGAAGCAATCAAAATAAAAAATGTATCTGTTTTGCTTAAATTTTATAAAGGCCCCACTAATTATATAGTAAATATGCTAAATGCATGAGTCCTACATGTCTTTGTGTTATCATTTACTACTGAACTTAAAAAATATAAAAAAATTATACACATTGATGTGACATAATTTTGTCACAGACTTGCTCACTGGTTGATCTATCGTCTGGTGTTTTTTTAACAGAAGCTGGAACCAGCATGGTCCATGGAGGAAGACTCACCAGATCAGCCCTCAGCTGTCTACAGCACAGTACAGGCCATGTCTGACAACACTTCTGGGTCACTGCTGTCTCTGAAAAGAGGTTGTGTGTGTCTACATTGTTCTGCTGCCTTTGTGCTGGTCAGCAGTTTAGAACTCCACCAGGCATCAGTTCATGGAGAGTTCACATTGGACATGGTGTCACCTGAGTCATCCACACCTGACAGATGTGATGCTGGTGACTGTAGCAACACAGACATAGATAAGACGGTAGATAGGCAAGGCAACAGAAAAACAACAACAAAGACGGAAGTTGATGATAATAATACTGGTGAAAAAGATGGAAAGAAAAGAAGTAACCAACATAAATGTGATGTCTGCAGAAAGTTTTTCTCTGCACCCAGCCAACTGAAGAGACACAAACTGATTCATAGTCGTGTGAAACCAGTTGTGTGTGATGTGTGCAGTAAGAGTTTTAGCCAAGCCAGCAGCCTGGAAATGCACAAGAGAGTCCACACAGACAAGAGGCCTTTCAAATGTCCACACTGTGACAGTGCTCTTAAACATTCAGGTTCTTTACAGCATCACATAAGGTCAGTTCATGAAGGTCACAGACCTCATGTCTGTGATGTCTGTGGGGCCGCTTTTTCTCAGAATGGACATTTAACAGTACACAGGAGAACTCACACAGGTGAAAAACCCCATGTGTGTCCAGACTGTGGGAAGCGTTTTGCTGACCCCGGTGCTCTAGGAAGACATCGTCTGACTCACTCTGGAGAAAAACCTCACGGCTGTCCTCACTGTCCTGCTGGTTTCAGGAGCGTACAGTATTTGAAGAAACATGTGGAGGAAATACATCAGTAATACTGAAAAATTGTGTGTATTGTTAGAAAACTGTTGCTCCCCTCAGAATACCGGGGAGGGAGGGGGGGCTTTCATACAAATAGTTCCCCCACCTTCTGTAAGTTTTGTGCTGGTAACTTCCTCTAATCTGCCATTCTCTTTGACTCTGCCTTTTCCCTTTGCTTTCTATTATCCACTGTCTTTCTGACATATTGGCCCATTCTCCTGCCTTTTCCCCCAAAAAAAATTCTTCCAAATATTTTCTCCTTTGAGCTCCTCCAAAATCGGAAGGTGTTGGCTGTACGCAGCAGGGAGACCAGTGAAAACTGAAAACCAGACGCATGTACCTTAACCATTATGGCCATATGGCTTGGGAACGCAGAAGAAGAAGAAAACTTGGAGACACACACCCCACACACACCCAGTAAAAAAAGGTCAAATTCCCCTCCTGTTCCTTCCATTTGTAAGAGAAGACTTGTGTGGGCATATATATGCATAGTGTTGGCATTCAGCTGTGATGGGCTACACTTTTAATGATTGACACTTTTATGGGTGTTGATGCTAGTACTGTGTGCAAGATGCTTTACACATTTATGTGCGTTGATGTTACTTTGTTCAAGATGTACTATGGTACTATCAAGATTTTAATTTCAAATCCTATGTGTCATTACCATCAAGGCATCAATTTTAACTCTAAATGCACTCTCCAAATCCGTTGTGTATATAGCCTTCATAGGCTACTACAGCATACTATATCCAGATCCAGACGATTGTGTTTTTATATCATGTACAATGCAGTGTGTGTGTGTGTTTGTGCGTGTCTATATTTGTTTTTGTATGTGTCTGTGCTTCTATTTTTATTGTTGTAAAGAAAAACATGTGGTTCATGTCACATGGGTTTAAATGTTGTTTTTCTTCTTCTGTGTTCACAGGCCATATGGCCATAATGGGTAAGATACATATGTGTCCGGTTTTCAGTTTTCACTGGTCTCCCCGCTGCGTACAGCCGACACATTCCGATTTCGGAGGAGCTCAAAAGGAGAAAACTTATTTGGAAGATTTTTTTGGAAAAAGGCAGGAGAATGGGCCAATAAGTCAGAAAGATAGCAGATGACAGAGCAAAGGGAAAAGGCTGAGTCAAAGAGAGTGGCAGATTACAGGAAGTTACAAGCACAGAACTTCCAGAAGGTGGGGAACTATTTTACGAAAGACCCCCGGTATCCCCACGGGGAGTTGTTTTTCTGAAAATAGGGGAGTTAACCCTTTCACCGCCAGCCATTTTTCAGTCCCTTAATACCTTTAAGCTTAGCTGGGTAGAAAGAAAAGATTAACTGCAATACTGGGAATTCCTCTGTGACATGCATAACATTAGGCCTTTCCTTACCTCCCAAATTCAAGAAAATAGGGTCTTTGGATAACAGGCCCTGATTTGATGCCTTTTAGTGACATGGGTGTTTAGCCATTGTGGTGCATAAATGCGACATTGGCGGTGAAAGGGTTAATGTGGTCAGAAATGTAAATGATTTTATTAAAACTTGTCCGGAGTTTGTTTAGCATATGTACTTAGATTCGTTGTGGATTCTGTTGATTTGTTTGTTAACACTAACACTTTTGTGAGCCTCCTAACTTCTGAATATTGCATGTCCATGGGTGCAACTTCCCAAAATTTTAAAAAAACTGAAAGGCAGGGACCCATGGCCCCAGCAGGGTACAGGGGCAGAGCCCCGTCGGACGATTCAGGGGGGGCAAGTTAAGAGAGAGAGATAACGAGATAGACAGACAATTAAAATGATAGACGACGACAGTTTGAGTCTGATAAGCCTTGCAAAATTATTACATTGCCTTTGTAAACTTCCAAGATAGAACCACCAAGTTCAAAACACCCCCAAATCGCTTGTGGTCAATTTTGTTTTGTTTTGATGAATTAAAAAACAAACCGGTAAAGGTCAAGATGTGCCACCCCCCCTACCTATCTCGGTGAATTCTATTTTTCCGTTATTGCCTTTCTTACCATACATAAAGCTGTATTTTAGGAACACTTTTAGCTAATAACCTTTTTGGAATACTAACCCTAACCCTAACCCTAACCCTACCCCCCACTCTATAAGACGGAAAAACGCAACGAACCACAACTGTGACAAATCGCGGTGTACTGCAGTACATAGTGGGGGGTAGGGTTAGGTTTAGGGCTAGGGTTAGGGTTAGTATTCCAAAAAGGTTATTAGCTGAATATGTTCCTAAAATACAGCTTTATGTATGGTAAGAAAGGCATAAAAAACGGAAAAAATACAATTAACCGAGAAATGCAGGGGGGGTGGCACATCTTTACCTTTGCCAACAAACCGAAAGCTCAGTTTCTGGTGAAATTAAAAATACTGAAATCAGTGTAAAAATGAAAGAGTAGCACCCATGCATGTTTGTATGATATAATTGCCTATATCACTTAGTCAGCTTTGAGAAGAATGATGCTAAATGTCAGTAAATGAGCAACAATTTTGGACCTACACATGCGTCCCAAGCTATTCACAGTAGTGAATACTCTTCATCAAATGGCTTTGCTATACTTGTTGCAGAACTGCTCTAGTCTGAGTTAGGCAGTTACCCTGTAAGCATGACAATACTTTATTCATGATTCAAAGCTGTGTTGTTGAAGAGGGAAATCCCCCGTGGGGATACTGGGGGGTCTTTTGTATAAATAGTTCCCCCACCTTCTGGAAGTTCTGTGCTTGTAACTTCCTCTAATCTGTCACTCTTTGACTCTGCCTTTTCCCTTTGCTTACTGTCACCTACTATCTTTCTGCCTTATCGGTCCATTCTCCTGCCTTTTTTCGTGAAACTCTCTCAAAAACATTTCCTCCAGCCGAAGTCGGACTTGCTGGGCCTATTTCTTCCTTAGGCGCATAATGGCAGCATGACGCATCTGCGCTCATAATTGACAGGGGCTTTATTATGTGATGTGCAACACTGACCACAGTGGGTCATTGGGTGGAGCCCCACTCCTTAACCTTTACCAGATGTTGCTTGTGATTATACTTCTCCAGATGATGCGGGTCTCCTCGTATCCCTCTCCAGATGATAAGGGTTCTCCAGGACCCATACTCGCTAAAGAGTCACCATGTGTTTATACTTCTCCAGATGGCGCGAGTCTCCCACGACCCATACTCAATGCACTGCAGTGACATATTTCTGCTCTTTAAAGTATGGGTCCTCCGTGACCCGCGTTACATAGGAAAAGTATGTTAAAATGACGTATCTAATTATTACTTTAGTTTTTACTGTATTGGCACCAAAATTTGCTGACATATGCCAAACTATGTTTTTTTGAAAATACCTAACATTGTATTATCATAGTCCCAATAGTTCCTGAGATATTAAGTCATTTGTGCGTCTCTGGGTCTTGGACGACCCATGAAGCACGGTAAAAACTGGCCTTTCTCTCCATGGCTTTTGTCATTGGTTGACATTAGCCTGAAGTTGGGGCCAACAGTAAAGTGACAGTGAGAGCTGTAGGATAAATGATTTTCTGCAGTAATGGAAAATCATTGTACAGCTTAGTGTTTCGTGAATGACTATAACTGTCATTTTCAAACTAAGAGGCTTTAGCTCTGGCTCTTAGTGTTGCAGCCTTGGGGATTGGTTGGCCTTTGAGGACCTTCTCCAATCCCAGCTGTGATAAAGTCCTCTTGGCTGAGAGAGTGGGGATGTTCTCTGGGCAAGGCTTCTCCGCTATAAACAGATTTCAGCCCATCCTTCTGGAATAGCAGCTGCCTCCTCTGCTATCTGGAAGTCATAATGGGACACGACTGACTGGCTCACACTTGTATGAAGTGGATTGCCTTGTACTCTGTTCATGTTATCTGCTCAGACTGTGTTCTCTGTGCCCTCTGTATTTCTTTGTATTTCTTTGTGGATTCTTTAATTCAGTGGTGTTTGAGAATGCACAGTTGATGTTGGTACTTCTTGAGATGTGTTCATTCCGATTTTTATTTGGATGTTTTTTTATATATAATATGCTTAGTCCTTTTGATTTAAATTAACCCTTTCACAGCCATATTTCAGCTAAAAATGTCCATTAAGGTTACCTGGGTAGAGAACAAAATTCATCTGCAGTACATGTATTGGGGATTCTTCTGTGACATATATATAAAACAAGGTGTACCCTTACTTCCCAAAACTAAGACAATAGGGTCTTTGGATAATAGACCCCAATTTGATGCCTTTTAGTAACATAGGTGTTAAATCACTGTGGTGCTAAAATGCGACTTTGGCGGTGAAATGGTTAAATAATCTTGTGTCACAAAACATTTTGAAACTCTAATAAAACAACTGAACTTTAAAAATAAATATTCTGATGTTTTAGATTGAGTGGTGGTGTTCTTTGTTTGTGCCATTTGTGTGCTATGCACCAAATCACACACACACACACCTGTATAATCCATCAAGATATAATCACAAAGCTTTAAATGACACCAACAAAATTCGCTCAGAAAAACAAGAAAAAAAGTTCATGCACAAAACATACTTTACTAAGTATATATACACTAAGTATGAATATACATGCACTAAGTATGAATTGGGATATTTTAAAAAAATACAAGAAACAAGTTTTAAAAAATAGCATTGTATAAACATGCACGCCATATGATTAAGCCAAATTTATATGAATACATCATTGAAAAACACATGCACAGAAATTAAACAATTAAGCCATCACAATAATATTCACTTTACTCTTATGTTAAAAAAATAACATTGTATAAACATGCCTGTCATATGATTAATTGTTCTAGCACCATGGGTGAATGTATTCGCCCAAGACATCACTCTACACTCCTACCAAATGTGAAGACATTCTCTGCCAAGCACCCTGCCATATGTTTGTCTATTTTCAGCACTTATGTCACTGTTTCTTCCATGAAAGCAACGCAAGCACAGCTGGAAAAGAGAAGTTACTATCCTGTTGTCAGCTTAGATGCAACGGACAACCAAGAACGTAAAAAAATGCATGGCGCTAGAAGAGATAAGCCAAATTTATATGAATACTTAATTGAAAATACACATGCACAAAAATTAAAACAAACCATCACAATAATATTCACTCTACTCTTTCATCACTCTGAGCATTCCAAAAGTTAAACAAAACAGTATTGGCATTCCAACACACACACAGTCCCTGATGCCTGGTCTTCTTCTTCTCCAGCTTCAGTGGCCAACATCAGTCGGCTGATGACAAACACCATGTTAAATTAACTGGGGGCGGACCCAGAAGAAAAGAAAGATGTCATTGTTTTCTTTACGCCTCGGCCTACGGGGTCCTGTTTGTGTTGTTGGTTGTTGTTTTGCCTGTTGGTCAGTGTCAAACAAAACGCACACAAAAATGAACAAATATTAATGAACAATGACCATATTATGCAAGAAACAATCCAACTTTTTTAGAGTCAATATGAATGACCTTTTTGACTTCAGCTAATGTATTCATTGCTGTTTCTAAGTTTGTATTGTTTTTGTAATGTAGTCTGTTTACAAAGCTATCAGTTTCCATTCAAAGTTAAATACCGGAACACACTATTCTTCTTAGGTAAAAGCGAAAAAGTACTATCAGTGTTTCTTTGCTTTTTTCTTTCTTCAGAGATAGCATGTTTTGGCTTTCACCTGAGAAGAACAACAGTACCTTCTGACATCTACCCAAAGGGTTTTGTTCTATTTGTTATTCTATTCGTTTTTTAAAGTGGTGTAAAGGGGCTATAAACCAATGGAAATAGAGCTCGGTTAATCCTTTCACTGCCAAAGTCGCATTTTTAGCACCACAATGATTTAACACCTATGTCACTAAAAGGCGTCAAATTGGGGTCTATTATCCAAAGACCCTATTGTCTTAGTTTTGGGAAGTAAGGATAGACCTTATTTTATATATGTCACAGAAGACTCCCCAATACTGCAGATGGATTTTGTTCTCTACCCAGGTAAATTTAATGGAAATGTTTGGCTGAAATAAGGCTGTCGGTGAAAGGGTTAAAAAAAAATAACAGGCACACAAAAAAGCAAAAGTATCTGCAGAATACATGGAGTCCACATGTGCAAGAGTAACAAAAATAATACCAGATGTGCTTTGTAGGCAGAAATAGAACAAAGGTAACTGCAGAACACACAGAGTCAACATGTACAAGAGTCAAAATATAATACCAGCAACACCTTGCAGGCAGAAATAGAGCAAAGGTAACTGCAGAAAACATGGAGTCCACATGTAGGAGTCAAAATATATAAACAGCAGCGCCTTGTAGGCATAAATAGAGCAAAGGTAACTGCAGAAAACATGGAGTCCACATGTACAAGAGTCAAAATATAATACCAGCAGCACCTTGCAGGCAGAAATAGAGCAAAGGTAACTGCAGAAAACATGGAGTCCACATGTACAAGAGTCAAACAATAATACCAGCAGCACCTTGCAGGCAGAAATAGAGCAAAGGTAACTGCATTCATCCAAATGGACATCATTTTATTTATTTGGTTTTATTTATTTGGGTACTTTATAGCCACAGAGGCATCTCTGTGAAATTCGGGTTGCTCCCAGCTGGAGAGCGTGTCGCAACCAGAGGCGCGCCACCCTTTTTTTTTGTATGGTTCCCATCATCCAGATATATGGAACAATTCTGTCAGTTGATTAATTTAGTATTTTTAACAACATTCATCATAATGGACATCATGGTTCCCATCATCCAGATCAGGGCTCCCAGTTGACCCCCATTTGGGGGTCTATGAAGTACTAAAATTATAAAGGACCCTCTAAAAGAATGTGCAGGGGGTCCCAGGGATGCACTAGAAAAAATATTGTTAGCATTCACAATGCCACTGGGACCCTCTATCGCCGCCTCTAGGACCCTCTATACTGTAAGTGAAGGAGTCCCTGGGACCCCTTGTTTTGCGGGATGATTGGGAGCCCTGCAGATATATGGGACAATTCTACATTGATCCTAATGGACATCATGGTTCTCATCATCCAGATATACAGGACAATTCTACATCGATCCTAATGGACATCATGGTTCTCATCATCCAGATATACAGGACAATTCTACATCGATCCTAATGGACATCTATGGTTCTCATCATCCAGATATACAGGACAATTCTACATCGATCCTAATGGACATCATGGTTCTCATCATCCAGATATACAGGACAATTCTACATCGATCCTAATGGACATCATGGTTCTCATCATCCAGATATACAGGACAATTCTACATCGATCCTAATGGACATCATGGTTCTCATCATCCAGATATACAGGACAATTCTACATCGATCCTAATGGACATCATGGTTCTCATCATCCAGATATACAGGACAATTCTACATCGATCCTAATGGACATCATGGTTCTCATCATCCAGATATACAGGACAATTCTGCCAGTGGATCACTTTGGTATTTCGGTAAAGGTAAAGATGTGCCACCCCCCCCCCCCTGCATTTCTCGGTTAATTGTATTTTTCCGTTTTTGCCTTTCTTACCATGCATAAAGCTGTATTTTAGGAACCTTTTCAGCTAATTCTCTTTTTGGAATACTAACCCTAACCCTAATCCTAACCCTAACCCCCACTATGTACTGCAGTACACCGCGATTTGTCACAGTTGTGGTTCGTTGCGTTTTTCCATCTTATAGGGTGGGGGGGTTAGGGTTAGGGCTAGGGTTAGTATTCAAAAAAGGTTATTAGCTAAAAAGGTTCCTAAAATACAGCTTTATGTATGGTAAGAAAGGCAAAAACAGAAAAATACAATTAACCGAGAAATGTAGGGGGGGTGGCACATCTCGACCTTTACCGGTATTTATAACAACATCCATCCTAATGGACATCATGGTTCTCATCATCCAGAAATAAGCGCATAGAGCTTAAAGGTATGCATTATATAAATCTTCTTAATAAATAAATATGGGGGACAATTCTGCCAGTGGATCAATTTAGTATTTCTAACAATTTTCATTATCTTTTTGTGAGCAGGCATAACAAGCATCATCATCGTCAGCTAAGTTCCATTATAATCGGTTCAGTGGCTTAGGCGCTAACAGTTTTCATGCAACTGAGAGTACAGAAATTGTGCACATTGGTTTGTCAAACCGTAAACGTTCTCAAGTTTATATGTTGATTCAAATTGAAGAATTTCTCTGTGTTTCTATTGCAACAGTGTTACTGATGTTTTCTCTCTATGTGATTCTTTAAATCACATGAACTCCTGCAAGAATAAGGACAGTGAGGACAGCTGTGAGGTTTATCTCCAAAGTGGGTCGCTCGATGTATTGTAAGAGATTTAGCCCAGGTAAACTTTTTCCCACACAATGAACACACATGCAGCTTTTCTTTGCTGTGAGTCAGGCGGTGCTTTCTTAGACCATTGGAACAAGCATAAGCTTTCCCACAGTCTGAACAAACATGAGGTTTTTCTCCTGTGTGGGTCCGAAGATGTCGTTTAAGACTATCCGAAGCTGTGTACACTTTCCCACAGTCTGGGCACACAAAGGGCTTTTCACCTGTGTGAGTTCTCTTGTGCCTTGTTAAATGGCTTTTACGAGAGAAAGCTGCCCCACATATATCACAGAGATGGGTTCTGGCACCATCATGAGCTGATATTATGTGGGTCTGTACATTAATTAACTGTTTAAAAGCACTATCACAGTGTGGACATTTGTAAGGCCTCTCTCCTGTATGCACTCTCCGGTGTGATGTGAGGCTAGAAGACTGAGCAAAGCGCTTACCACACATGTCACATGAAAAAGGTTTATGACCACTGTGTTTCAGTTTATGGGTCTTCAAAACAGAAGGTTTAGCAAAACTTTTATCACACACATCACACACAAATGGTTTACGAAGCACATGTGTCATTTTGTGTTTACTCAAATAAGAAGCCATGATAAAGCTCTTGCTGCACATATCACACGCAAACGGTTTATTCCCACTGTGTGTCAACTTGTGTGCTTTTAAATTACAAGCCAGAGTAAAACTCTTGCTGCACACATCACACACAAAAGGTTTAACATCACTATGAATCAGTTTGTGTCTGTTCAGTTTGCCGAGTGCAGGGAAAGACTTTCTGCAAACATCGCACACATGCTGTCTACTTTTTATCACTCCATCTTCATCAATTTTCTTTCTCACCCTCCTTTTTCTTTTCCCACAAGTATCTACCTCCTTATCTATGTCTGTGTTGCTACGGTTACCAGCATCACATCTGTCAGGTGTGGAGGACCCAGGTAACACCACGTGCAGTTTCTCTCCATGAACTGATGCCAGGTGGAGTTCCAAACTGCTCACCAACACAAAACCAGCAGAACAATGTTGACATATGCGATCTCTTTTCAAAGATAGCAGTAACCCAGAAGTGTTGTCAGACATGGGCTGTACTGTGCTGTAGACAGCTGAGGGCTGATCTGGTGAGTCTTCCTCCATGGACCATGCAGGAACCACATCCGGTATCTGTCCAAAAGAACAAAAACAAAAAAGAACATGAAGTACAAAAACCCTTTTATACTGAAGTTTTGGTAAATGTAAAGATGTGCCCCCCCCCCCCCCCCCCCCCCCCCCCCCCCCCCCCCTGCATTTCTCGGTTAATTGTATTTTTAAGTTTTTGCCTTTCTTACCATACATAAAGCTGTATTTTAGGAACATTTTCAGCTAATTCTCTTTTTGGAATACTAACCCTAACCCTAAACCTAACACTACCCCCCAGTACACCGCAATTTGTCACAGTTGTGGTTTGTTGCGTTTTTCCGTCTTATAGGGTGCGGGGTAGGGTTAGGGTTAGGGCTAGGGTTAGTATTCCAAAAAGGTTATTAGCTAAAAAGGTTCCTAAAATACAGCTTTATGTATGGTAAGAAAGGCAAAAACGGAAAAATACAATTAACCGAAAAAAAATGGGGGGGGGGGGGGGGGGGGGGGGGCACATCTTGACCTTTACCGAAGTTTTCTATACAAACATGTTAATTCATGCAGATTTGCTAAACAGGTTTAAAAAACAAACAAACAAAAACACACACACACAGAAACTGACAAAGTAGTGCTTATCTTTAGAAGACTGGCATCTCATACACAAAAGTTTTTTCAAGTTTCTGACAGTCGCAAACAAACTTCCCTGGCCATGATCCGTGTATGACACTGACAGGGAGCACCAGATGAAATCAGGCATGGGAATTGTCAGAGACAAAAAACTCTGAAAAGCCCCCCAATTGAAG
Organism: Phymorhynchus buccinoides; assembly: GCA_017654935.2. Classification (NCBI taxonomy): domain Eukaryota; kingdom Metazoa; phylum Mollusca; class Gastropoda; order Neogastropoda; family Raphitomidae; genus Phymorhynchus; species Phymorhynchus buccinoides. The sequence goes on along the minus strand of JAGGCT020004248.1, from coordinate 4,428,658 downwards.
TATTTAGTAACAAAAACGAAGTATTTAGTAACAATTTCAAAAAAAAAATTGCGGAAATCCAATTCCCATGCCTGGAAATACTGTAAAAATCAGCAACAGTTGCTTTCCATGCAAAGCTAAAAGCTATTAGATCAATAAAGGTGAAATACATCAAATTATCTCCTCCAGAAAAATTGGCGTTTTTGTTTTGTTTTAATGTCAATACACCACACACACATACACACACACATGACACACACACACTGCTACATGCAAGAGGTACCCAATTAACATTTTGTTGGATCCCATCTCATTGTTCGTCTTATTATAATGAAAAAGTAGGCAGGGCAGCTAAACATGGAGCTAACTTCAACTGTATAAAATAAAGGCTTGTATTGAGAAAATTTTGTGCAAACGATTTGGCATAATTAAAGTGACTCAGGCAGCCATTACAAAAAAGAGGACACATGCCATGTCTTTCACTGACAAATTCTGACTTCCAGCACCTTCACCAAGGAGGAATCGCAAATTTGACTTATAAGAAACCAGAGCAAAGTGAGTTGTGATGTCTGTAAAAGGTGTTTTCCGAGTGATCTCGATGTGTTTCTTTCAAAAACATATTCATCCGGACGCCCGTTAAAAGAAAAAAAATCCCTTTTCTTTTTAATATTTTGTTTAATAATGTAGGCTTATGCAATAAATTTCACCTATTCATAATGCATGTACATATACAAAAGGTAGGTCACAACATGTCAGAGTAATTTAATTATTATACACATGTATAGGGGTGATGATGACACTCACGTTTTGTTCAGTTATTTTCCTCGGGGTACCTGCAACAGATATGTATAAACTGTTTAGACATCACTGCACCTCGTTTATTTAACATTAATAGTTAACATCATCTTGATTAATCAAAAACATCGGGACTTCCCTGGTATTGCAGTACCTCCAGGATCATCCCATTATCTTTACATATAAAAATGTCCCATAAGCACCTGTTCCAGATCGGAGGACGTTAAACAGATTTTCATTCATTGCGCCTTGTCTTCATTGTTTCACAGTAAAGTTTTGTGCAATAAACAAAATCTTTCAACGTCACAATCTGTTTGCATATCAACTGTTACTAGCAATGCATCAAATAATATGACCAGTCAAATGCCATAGAATATCATCCAAATAAAATGGCCAGGGTATCTGCACCAGATTTTGAGTAATTTTAAAGAGATCTTTAAAATGTTTTCTTTTTTGTTTCTGTTGTACATTAGTAATTTGCTAACTATTGTTTTACGTGTTGTTTTCGTCATTGAAGCGGGTGTAAATCGATATCACAATGCACATGTTTTCATTAAAGTAGATGTCCTACAGTGCACACACACTGTTCCCCATTACACCATGATGTCTGTTGAAGACAGTCCAAGTTGGTAGATGTCCTACAGTGCACACACACTGTTCCCCATTACACCATGATGTCTGTTGAAGACAGTCCAAGTTGGTAGACGTTCTACAGTGCACACACACTGTTCCCCATTACACCATGTTGTCTGTTGAAGACAGTCCAAGTTGGTAAATATCCTACAGTACACACAAACTGTTCCCCATTACACCGTGATGTCTGTTGAAGACAGTCCAAGTTGGTAGACGTTCTACAGTGCACACACACTGTTCCCCATTACACCATGTTGTCTGTTGAAGACAGTCCAAGTTGGTAAATATCCTACAGTACACACAAACTGTTCCCCATTACACCATGATGTCTGAAGACAATCCAAGTTGGTAGACGTTCTACAGTGCACACACACTGTTCCCCATTACACCATGATGTCTGTTGAAGACAGTCCAAGTGCCACTGACCTGAACTCTGCTGCTCTGTTGTCCACTGAAGTGCTGAGTCATCAGAATCATCCAACTCTGTGTTCAAGTTGACCTCTGGCATCTCTACTTCATCAGGGGACGCCATTTGGACACAGTGACTGAAATCACAATGACATTTTAAAATGCATGGAGTCAGACTGACATCTTTTTTTTTTACAGTTTGAACAAGGAATAATCGAACATTCACTAGCTTTTGTTTCAAGTTACTTCAAATTCCTCTATACCCAACTATCTTTTTATGATTGACAAAAATATACCAACTCCACCCCACCCCACTCCCTTACTAAACACTATGCATTTATACATTTAAGTGGTTTATACATTGATAATACATCATTATTTCACAGATATGTCTGGACTGAAACCAATTTATTGTCAGATTAACTATAAGTCATAAGTTTCTTTATTGTCCATTGGCATTGTACAAACGCACATGGAAACTTGTCTTCCACCGTGTAAAATAAGATGAGATAGATAAAAATAAAAATAATTAAAAACATGAAACATAAACTTACATTTAAACAAATACGTAACTCTCACACCACACCCAATCATTCATCTGCTCTCCACTATCTTGCTCACTCATCATGCAACCCACCACCACTTCCGCCTTCATTTCTTTTTTCTTTCCTTTCTTTTTTTTCCTACCTCTTTTCTTGTTCCCTTTTTTTCTCTCTCTCTCTTTTCTTTTTTTTCTTAAATTTTTGTAGGTATTTTTTTTTTTTCACAGCTAAAGAAGTTGTACTGAGCTTGACATTGAACAAACATAAGCTATCCACAAAAAGTTAAGGATCACTTGCAAACTAATTCATAACTTTCCAAATAAGAAAGCCAATGCGTTGAATTTTGGCCAACATTTAATTCAATGCTTTAGTGATAACGATACACAATTGCCTTCAATTTCGAGCAATCGTTTGGTCTGTACATTTGATCAAAGTGGGTACGTATCGAAATTTGATTTCCCAAAGTCATTGAAATCACAAGACAGGGCATTCTGATGCTCCCAAAAGTTCAGTAATGCGTGTATCCGCCATGGCTGTTCTGGCACTCGACGCAGCGAGTCCTCATGGAGTTGACCAGGGTGGTGAAGATCCTCTGTGGAAGCGCCTGCCACTCAGCCTGCAGCATCTGGTAGAGGTGCTGGGCATCCCTGGGAGGGGGGTGGTTGCTCCTCACTTTGCGATCCAGCTCATCCCAGAGGTTCTCAATCGGGTTGAGATCGGGACTGCATGCTGGCCACTCCATTCTGTTGACTCCAGACTGCTGCAGGAAGTCGTTGACCACCCTTGCCCTGTGGGGGCGAGCGTTGTCATCCTGGTAGACAGCCGGCGGTCCCATCTGCTGCAGTGTAGGCACAGCCAGCGGTCGAAGGATCTCATCCCGGTATCGGAGGCCAGTCAGGTTACCCTGTACATGATACAAGGGTGTTCTGTGGTGAAGGCTGAAGGCCCCCCAGACCATTACAGAACCTCCACCAAAGGCCACCTTTTCTTGGACAGTGGCGTCAATAAAGCGTTCCCCTGGGCGCCTCCAGACCCTCAGTCGGCCGTCGTTGTGGTTCAGGGTGAAGCGTGATTCATCACTGAACAGGACCTGGGACCATTGCTGACGTGTCCACCTCACGTGACGTCTGCAGAAGGCGCGGCGTGCTGCCCTATGGGCTGGAGTTAAGCGTGGCCGTACAGCTGGGCGACGAGAACGGAGGTTAAACCCATGAAGGCGGTTCCGTATGGTCTGCTGGCTGATGTTGATGTTAGTAGCCACCCTCAGCTGCCTTCGAATGATGCTGGAAGAGGCTGTTCTTGTCTGCAGGGCTTGTCGTTCAATGAGACGATCTTCACGTGGAGTTGTCTTCTTCGGTCGACCAGATCTGCGTCTTTCATGGACCCTCCCAGTGGCTGTGAAGCGTTGAATCAGTCTGACAATGACCGAGATGGACACCTGAAGTCGCCTGGCCACTTCTCGCTTGGGAACACCATCTTGGAACCATGCAACAGCTTGTCCCCTATCCAACTCGCTCAATTTTCGTCGTGGAGGCATTGTCAAATCAGGCCTAATACTGGTGGTATGTCTTCTTATAAAGCCAAGCAAGAGACAGCATCTCACACATAAACAGCAGTGCTTGCACGTGCATAATGGTTTTTCCATCTGGCTTGTGCAATGTGTTCATGCAGAACGATCCAAAACAAGGTCCTTTTTCGCAAGTTTCCGCTTTTTCTTTTGCTGCCAAGCTCAGTAATAGAGAATCACGTGCAATGTTTCCACTAACACAACATCGCCCACTTACAGCTGAACAAGAATTCATAACAATTTGACTTGACTGAGAAAAAAATAACAGGAGCGAACGGAGTTTCTTGCGCACCTGTTTTCTCATAGTGATCCTTAACTTTTTGTGAGTAGTGTATATAAATGACAATTAGAAAAAAAAAGGAATTAAAAAATCTCTTTTACAGTTTTAGTTTTACCAACATATTTCATATTTTGCCTCACCTCAAGCTCTGAAGGAAATCCTGCTTCTTGCCTGGCCTCTGATCCCCAGATAATACTGAACCAGCTTGAACTGCAGTAGTCCATGTCACAGTTTCCACTGGCTGAGATGGAGAAGTATCTTCAGCAGCACGACACATAGCGATGCAGGTCTCCATATTCAGATCAGCTTCTTGCAGCAGTTGCTTTCTGGTAGAGCTGTCTTTGATGCCTAGGATAATTCTGTCTCTCAAAAGACTGTCTTTTAAGCAATCGCAAAAATTGCAAGTTGAAACAAGAGAGCGCAGAGCAGCAATGTAATCTTCAATGCTCTCATCTGCCTTTTGATCTCGTTTGTTGAACACATATCTTTGATAAGTTTCGCTGGTCCTTCCAAAGAAATGGTTTTCAAATGCAGTAACGATGTTGTCAACAAAGTCATCTACTGGAATCTGCATTCTCTTATACAAGGCCAATCCTTCTTTGCCCAGTGTGTGTAGAAACAAACCTCTTTTGCACGCCTCTTCTTCATCATCCAGTCTTGTATCAATGCAGTAATTGCTCCACAACTGCTTAAACAATTTCCATTCATCTCTGCCCTTCTTTACATCTAAAGGTGGAGGTGGCTTAACAAGAATCATTTGACGAAGTGTGTTGGGGTGAAGTTGGATGAGTTCCATTTTGTCCGTGTAGATGCAGGTCGTTAGTCAGGACGAATGTTAACAAAATGCCAAATGATGTGACTTCTTATAGTTTCAGCACTGTAGTGTAGGGGCCTGTGCACTGCAGAAGATGATTCACAAAGCATCACACATCATTATATTTTCATCTCGTCTGCAGTTCATATACAGATGGCTCTGATTGGATAGTAGGTTACTGAAAAGCAATTTTGGAGAGAAGAAGTATCAGTTTGTCTCATTTTCTTGGATATTAGTGACAACAGCAGGGACCTGACTAGTCCAGTGGGTGGAGTGTTGGACTCATGATCCTGGGGGATTATGGAGTCACAGGTTCAAATCTCCATTGGGTCATTTCTATCTTCCATTCTCGCCCTCTCTAGGTTGTGAAATTAACTTCCAACAATTTGATGTGTCATAGGCTTGCTTCACAAAATCAACTTGATTGCAAAAACATACCAACAGAATCTGGCTTGATTTTTCATGGAATCAAAATAAAGTATATCAAACTTATTCTCATAATGAATTGATATGTTTTTACTATTTATATTTTTTCAGTGTCCCTTGTAAGTTTTTGTTTAACATAACCACACATTATACAGTGCTATTGATGCATTCTTTACACATGTCTCTTCAAATCCTCTGACAGCTTAAACGCAGAAGGTGAGATGTTTGTCCAGCGTGGGTCAGACGATGATCTGCTAGAGCACTGAACATGGCAAAAGCTTTCCCACAGTCTGAACACACATGAGGTTTTCCATCTGTGTGCATTCTCTTATGTCTCCTTAAATGCCAAGTCTTTGAGAACGCTGACCCACAAACATCACAGGCATGGGGTTTGTGTCCTTCATGAACAGACCTTATGTGATTCTTTAAAGTATCTGATCTCTTGAAACCACTGTCACAGCGTGGACACTTGAAAGGCCTCTCCCCTGTGTGGATTCTCTTATGTTCCACCAGGTGATCAGCCCGAGTAAAACTCTTACAACACACATCACACACAAATGTTTTACCACCTCCTAGGTTCATTTTGTATTTCTTAAGGTGGCAAAATCTATAGAAAAACTGTATACTCCTGCTCCTATTTTTTCACTGATATCATTACTTATTGTACGGTTTGTAGTCCATTTTGTGTTGCCATGGCTACTATCTACCTCTTTATCTATATCCGTGTTGTTACAGTTACCAGAATTACATCTGTCAGGTGTGGAGGACCCAGGTAACACCATGTGCAGTTTCTCTCCATGAACTGATGCCAGGTGGAGTTCCAAGCTGCTGACCAGCACAAAGGCAGCAGGACAAAGGTAGCACAGGTGCTTAATTTGAGTCCAGAGGCAGCAGTGACCCAGGAGTGTTGTCAGACATGGGCTGTACTGTGCTGTAGACAGCTGAGGGCTGATCTGGTGAGTCTTCCTCCATGGACCATGCTGAATTCAGCTTCTGTGAAAATATACATTCCAATTGTTTAAATACTTAAGTCATTTCGCCCCACAACAATGGATTAGCAGTGTCTGTTCCCCATGAATTGCCGGGCACGCTCTACTTTATTAGAGGAAGCACTTGAAGCTGTGGACACTTCAATGCATCTAATTTCATAAATGAAGAGGGGGAGATAAGGAGACACATGCACACACTCTCACACACATACACACACACGAAGACAATTGCACACACACACACACACACACACACACACACACACACACACACACACACACACACACACACACACACACACATTCTGGAACATCGTTCGGAGGCAAGCTACCAAACTAATAAAATCAATTAAAAAATATATATAAAAAACAGAATAGTCTTTGTAGGTCAAATTTTCCATCCTTAAAATTCAGTTCATAACTTTGACAAAACTAACAAAATACTTGATTCAATTATCTAATGATTTGAGAATCTGTAACAGTGAACTAAAAATACTAATGCAATGAATATACTGGAAGTAGAACTATTATGAGGAAAAACTTCTTTTCTAACAGTCACTCAGTACTGGAACAATCCTGCACAAACTAAACGTGCTCCTGACATTAACAAATTTATTCAAGAACCTCCTAAATAGTGATCTAAAAATTGCTTTGTTAAAATACACTTATGATTAATGCATCATTGAATGCTCAAAAAGTCCTCGTTTCTCTTAGTTGTCCTAGGAAAAAACAATACGGAAAATTAAAAAAATAAAGATTTATCTTAGATAATAGTTTTTCTTATATATAGGGTCCTCATATACGCCCGTCACCCTTCTTTATTATGTATTAAAAAACAGACAAACGGGGGTAAATGAGGACCCTATATAATAGTTTTCTCATATATATAGGGTCCTCATATACGCCCGTCACCCTTCTTTATTATGTATTAAAAATATTAAAAAAAGGGGGTAAATGAGGACCCTATATAACATTTTCTCTTATACACACGTGGCTGTACTATACCTACATTTACCTTAACATTGTTTTTCCGTTAGATGCAAAAGCGAACTTGTAAGATCTCTTCGGTGTTGGAGACCGAAAACTGTGTGCTAAGGGACCGAACCGGAATGGCATACCAATTTGGGAACGAGTACACACTCCACCAAACATAATTTCCATACTCGTTCCCAAATTGGTATATATCATTCCGGTTCAGTACCTTAACATACCGTTTTGGGTCTCCAACACTGAAGAGTTCCACGGGCCTATATGTTAATATAGCCTATAAGGTTCATGTCTTTATTTCAAACGTGCCAGAATCTGAGAATGGTCAGCTCATTCAATGAATGAGTCATGCCCTCAACTTCACTTGATCAGTTGATGGCCTCAAGAGAAGCTACTCTCGACTAACGGATTTTGATGCAAAAAATTGTTGGCAATAACTGAATAAGTAACAAATTCAACGTAAAAAAGAAAACCTGCATACTGTTGAACAGTTCTGTAGTAGATCAAGTAATAATTATTTTACACACCTTTGCCTTTCTTTGTTTTCCGAGTTTCATAGGAAGGAAGTGTGCAGGTAGAACTACAAAGTAGCGTCCCTTTGATTGAGGCAGTGGCTATTCTCCCACTAGTGGACAATTAGAACGGGTTATTTTCTTTCATAAAATAGAACTCAGGCTCTTTTCCCTCACATGGTTTAACACTGAGTCTATCCGATTGTGACGATGTCTGTGAATCATGAATCGCATGAAATACTTTTGTCTAAAAATAATTCTAGTACTTTGGTCACTATGCTTATGTTGACCTCAATACATGATTGAAATAAAATGTCTGATGTAAAAATATTGACATTTCAACATTATTATGTGTGTACGGGCCGGGGAACTATAAATATTGTGAACAAAACTATAGCAGCATTTAATCAAATATCCATTTAGACAGTTGAATTTGATGTCAGTTATGCCTCACAAATTTCAAATCGCATTGCAATTGTATTGCACCGTATGTAGTGTGGCAGGCCCTTTATAGTAGCAATTCTGCGATGTGCCGATATGTCCGAGTGTTAATTGTTGTGTCTACACATCGTTGTGCTGTAATGACGTGTTGATGTGTTGAGTGTTGATGTGGTTATGTCGATGTGTTCACTTATCAATGTGTACATGCAAGTGTCGCTGTGTCCACATATTGATGTGTCTACATGTCAATGTGATGACATGTCACATAGGTGAAAAAAACCATGTGTGTTCAGACTGTGGGAAAGGCTTTGCCAGGCCGGGTTCTCTAGCACGACATTGTCTGACTCACACTGAACAGAAACCTTTCAGCTGTCCTCACTGCCGCCCTGCTGCATTTAGACACCGAACGCAGCTGAAGAGACACGTACAGAAAAACCACACGTAGCACTGTTCACTGCAGTGACACACATTGCAGCCCCTACCAAACAAACTGTAAAGCATGCAAAGGGTTTCCAGTGAATATGAGTGCGTGTATTATCATGAATCAAATGTCTTATTGCTGAAGCCTTCGGAATTGGTTTGCTTTGAGGGGGCCTCACCAGTGCTAACTGTGGTCAAAAGTCTTATGGCCAAGAGTCAGTCAGTTTCGCCTGTCGCCCCTCCCAGGGCATAGGCCGCCAACAAGACCCCTCCAGCTGTTTCTGTCCTGGGCAATTCTCTCCAGCTGTCCCCAGGTGAGGCCCGTCTTCTTGGCGTCAGCCTCCAGGTTGCGTCGCCAGGTGTTCCTTGGCCGGCCTCTCCTCCTTTTCCCCTGTGGATTCCACCTGAGGGCTTGCTTTGTTGTGCTGGTGGCTGGCTTGCGGAGAGTGTGGCCAATCCATCTCCAGCGGCGCTGTTGGATCTCCACCCCTGCAGGCTGCTGTCGTGTTCGCTGCCACAGTTCCTCGTTGCTGATGGTATGGCCAAGAGAGTAGGCATTTCATAATAATAATAATAATAATTTAATTCGGTTTTTTTTTCTTTCTTTTTTTAAAGTGATGGCTGTCCCTCACAAGGCTCCAGGTGACATTATAGACATAGAAGCAAAAGGTTTAAGAAAGAAGAAAAAGGAGACATACAAGATTTTAAAACATAAAAAAGAACTTTCAAATCGTAAGAATAAGACATTAGAAAACATAAAATTAAATACATGTGGAGAACATACTCCCAGCCCCTCCACTCTCTCTCTCTTCCCTTCTCTCTCCCTCCCCCCATCCACTCTCTCTCACTCCTTTAAATCAATTCTGTAAGGTCAAAGATACTCAATAAAATTTGGTGTTCCCCAGGGATCAGTCTTGGGGCCACTTCTATTTTCAATCTACATTAACGACTTGCCTTTGTACATTAAATGCTGTTGTGAAATGTTTGCTGATGACAACTTCATTGCAATCTAACAGTGCCAGTCCTTTTGAATTAGTAGACAATCTGCAGACCAATGTTAATAAGCTTACTGAGTGGACAGAATTGAACCACATGTCTCTTAATGCACAAAAAACAAAATGTATGTATAACCACACGTCAAAAGCGAAAGAAGATGAACTCTGTGTTTCCTTCATTGTATGTTAAGGATAAAATAATTGAAGAAGTTTCCTCCCATAAAGTGTAAGGGGTTATCATTGATAAGGACTTATCGTGGGGTGATCACATTAATGACCTCGGTAAGTGTATTTCCAAAAGAATTTACCAATGATCAAAAATAGAGAATTTCTTAGACATTCATTCAAGAAAACTCTTTTTTTCATGCACACATCTTACCTCTTATTAATTACGCATCCATTTTATGGGATAGTGCTAGCGAAAATAAGCTTTCATTTCCTAAACCCCATAATGATCTGTTCAAATCCAGCTTGACATACTCTGGGGGGAACACATGGAACAACTTGCCATCATTCTTGAAATCATTTCCATCTAAACCAGCTTTTAAAAAGGCTTTAAAGAAGCACCTGGTTGATAAATTGTAATCTGAAATTATTAAGATGTATATATGCATTGCATGTTCACATGTCTAGAAATATTCTTTTCTTCTCTTTCCTTCAGTTTTTGTTTTTCCAATTGTGTGTGCAGGTAGGTGTGTGTGTGTGTGTATGTGTGTGTGAGTGTGTGTGTGTGTGTATGTGAGTGAGTGTGTGTATGTGTGAGTGAGCGTGTGTGTGTATGTGAGTGAGTGTGTGTGTGTTTCCACCCCCCACTTTCTCTCTCTCTCCACACCCACCCCTGTTTCCCCATCCCTACTCTCTTGTTTGGTTCTTTGTTGTTGTTTTCTTTCACTATAGATTTATACTGATCATGTTTTCTATGTTTTGTGTTCCTGTAAACATGCTATGTTTTCACAGATTTGTGATTGATGTGGGTTTTTTTTTTTATAGGGTATGATGAAAAAAAGCTTTGTCATCTTATTCTTTAACCCTCAATAAAGATGATTTTGACTTGACTTGACACATACACACACACTGCTTGGGATAAGACATATCAACAGGCTGACGTTTGATATACGTAAGATTAATCATGGTTAAAATTGGTAATGGAATAAGGTCTTCATGCCCGATTTAAAAGCATTAAACGTTTGTGCATTACGAAGGGCTAAAGGTAACAAATTAAAAACAGTAGGGCCAGCAAAAGATGTTTCTTGCAAAAACTCATCTGTCAGGGTCCACCTTTAATCTTTGTCTGCTCAATCCGCCATGTGTATATTCACTGTATGTAATTGTAAGCCAAAAAATCAGTATCTCATTCAGTGTGTGATATCCTGAGAATTCCTGTAAGTGGTTAAAATCAATAGAGATATGGAAGAGGTAACCTTGACTTAAAGGCTGTTAGCATACTATGTCTCTTACAACAGTTTTAACTGTAAAAGAATGCCATTTTGCTTTTTTTAACAAAATCTTCCGAATAATTTTTCTCTTTTGAGCTCCTCTGAAATCGGAATGTGCCGGTGTCGTATATAATACTGTCGCCGTGGGATCGTGTCGCAGCGATAGCATTTCACGTGAAATACTGTTGCAGCGATATTATTTTCTGAAAAAAACTGTTGCGCGACAAATTATCACGAAAAATGTCCTATAAAATATTCTGTCTTAAAATACTGTCGCTCCAAATTTGGCGACATTTTTTTGCGACAGGACACTGTGAAATATTGTAGTCAGTAAATACTGTCGCTTGCGACACATTTCCACGTGAAATGTTGCTGCTAGAGTTAATATTTTCTGTGAAATATGGTCGTAGCGTTTTGGCAGCAGTATTTCACAGTATGACGTGAAATGCTGTCGCTGTGACACGATTTTATTTTTAGGTAGTGACGCCATTTTATGGACATTTCTTGTGAAATCCTGTCGCGCTTCAATTTTTTTATACAATAATGTCGCTCAGCGACACTTTTTCATAAATAATCTGCAGTATTTCCCAGGAAATACTGTCGCTGCGACACAATTTTATGAGCGACAGTATTATATACGACACCAGCTGTACGCAGCGAGGAGACCAGTGAAAACTGAAAAACGGATACATACGTACCTAACTCATTATGGCCTGGGAACACAGAAGAAGAAGAAGAAAGAAGCTGTTGTTGTTGTTGTTGTTGTTGATGCTCTTGAAATATTGTTTCATTATACCTAATGATGTAACATTGCAATAGTTTCGTTACCGCTTTCTAGTTGTAGTGGTTGAGGATGGTGTCCAGTAGTGTTTAGAAAAGGGCTGACTTTATTTATTACATTTGTTCTCTTTTGTTTTGCTTCCTTTTAAACTAGCTTTGTATCAGATTTGTTGATTTCTTTAGAATTGTTTACTTTAAATTTCGATTGCATCTTTGTTTTCATAAACTGTTTTGAAACATTAATAAAGCAAAGGAAACTGAAGTTTGGCTTGATGAATTATACTGAGTTTTTCTGTTTGTGATGTTCCTTTGTTTTGTGCCACAGTTGTGTTGGTGCTGATGGGTGTGTGTGTGTGTGTGTGTGGATGTGTGTGTGTGTGTGTGCTAGTTAGTTGTGTCAGTCTGACTATGACCTGCAGATAGCAGAGGAGGCAACTGCTATTCTGAAAAGCTTGGCTGGAAATTGTTCATTGTGGAGACGCCTTCCCAGGGGACATCCCCACTCTCTCAGCCAAGAGGACTTTAGGACAGGGAGGATCCCCAAAGGCCAACAAATCCCCAAGGCTGCGGAACAAAGAGCCAGTGCAAATGTCTCCTAGTGTGAGAGTCATAGTCATTCAGAACAGACTGAGCTGTACAATGATTTTCCATTGCTGTAGACAGTCACTGGTCCTACAGCTCTCACTGTCACTTTACTGTTGGCCCAAACTAATGTCAGCCAATGATAAAAGCCATTGGAGTTAAGGGCCTAGACACACTAACTCTGTACTCTCTTTACTGTTGGCCCAAACTAATGTCAGCCAATGATAAAAGCCATTGGAGTTAAAGGCCTTCACACACTGATGTACTCTCACACCATCCATCCCAAGTGATGAAGTTTTTCACACACTGATGTACTCAACTACCATCATCTCCCATGATCCCTTGTCACACAGAGCAGAGGTCAAAGGTGAACATCAAACGGCAAATGCCAATTGTGATTCACACTGCAGGCCAGTTGGTTAGATTGGGTTGGGTTGTTTATTGAGGTCATTTTGAGTTTGAGTTCAATTCTCACAAGCAGTGAAAATCAAAACAACTTTTTTTGGAAACATCTGTCAGCACAATTAATTGTCTGTGTGTGTGTGTGTGTGTGTGCGCGTGTGTGTGTGTGTGTGTGTGTGTGTGTGAAAGTCAAACATTTATTTAAAGATGGACATTGAAAAAGAAAACATACACTGTTCATGGGTTTTTTCATCAAAACATCTGTAAACAAAATCATACACCATCTTGCTTAATCTTTACCGGACTTCCGGGGTCGCCCATGACCCCTTGACACACAAAACATGTTATATCTCTAAAACTATTTAAGCAATCTTCATGAAATTTCATGACTTTGTCAAAAATGTAAATGGCTTTAAGTGTGTTAGCATTTCATTAATGTGTATAAAATACAAATGACGTAATATGATGCGTCATTTTAACATGCTTGTCCCGATGGCGCGGGTCTCCCACGACCAAATACTACTTTAAAGAGCAGAAATATGTCACTGCAGTGCATTGAGTGGGGGTTGTGGGAGACCCGCGCCATCTGGAGAAGCATAAACACATGGTGACTCTTTGAATAGTATGGGTCCTGGACAAAATGACATCATCTGGACAGGGATAAACACTGTTATTTGAGCGTGTAGATGTTTGGTAATGAGAGAGAGATAAAGAGAGAGACAGATAGAGATAGTATATGAGTACTCGGGTGGGTGCGTGCATGAACTTATTAATGTGTTTTTGTCCATCTTTATTTTCTTTTTTAACCTTTACCGGATCATGCTTTTGACTACACAGACACGATGGCGGGGGTCTTCCACGACCCCTACTCAGCAAAGAGCGAATTCCTAGGTGTTTATCCCTGTCCGGATGGCGGGGGTCTCCCACGACCCCTACTTGTCAATGAGTCACCATGTGTTTATCCCTGTCCGGATGGCGGGGGTCTCCCACGACCCCTACTCAATGCACTGCAGTGCTCTTTAAAGTAGGGGTCGAAGGAGACCAGAATCATCCGGACAGGTATATCAAAATTTCATATTACGTCATTTATATTTTATACACATTAACTAAATTTAACACACTTAAAGCCATTTACATACTTTTGACAAAGTCATGAAATTTCATGTTCTAGAGATATACATGTAACATATTTTGTGTGTCAAGGGGTCAATGAGCGACCTCGGAAGTCCGGTAAAGATTAAATGTTGTGTTCAGTTCAGTGGTTTATTTAACGTCTGTTCACCATTGATGATATTAGTTAAAAAAAAGAAGAAGAAAAAAATTTAGTAGTAATGATAATCTCTAACTAACAATTAATAACAAAAGTGATAATTGGAACAATAAAATTAACTGATTGAAACTGATAAAAGACATCAAAGCAACTTTGCGACTTGGGATTGAGCAATTATAGTAGCAATATTAATGATGTAAGGGCTGGATAATATTTGACTCTCATTTTGAAAGTTGATAACGTCAATAGATTTGTTCTATAAATTGGAGTTAATATAAAGCATTCTATCAACAAATGACGCACTGAGATAGGCATACCACACGTACACAAAACATTATTAGAATATTTAGTGTTCCATGCATTTAACTTTAGTTTAGTTATTATCTTAGAAATGTAGTGAGGACAAGTTGTCAAATATTAAAGTTTTCCCCCACGATTTCTGTTATAGACACAACACACCCAAGTTAACACAATTTCAGCCGAAAACATCTTCAAGGGGAATGTTAAATCACAATCAAATCGTTGTTGTCTCCAAATTTAGCTAGTCTATCCGCTGTTTCATTTCCTGTCAACCCATTATGAGAAGGAACCCAACAAAAATCTACATATATTCCTTGAATCCTTATACAATGTATGAGATGATGGATATCAAAAAGTAAATCTCTTCGAGCTTTACCATCCCAATGTAGAGATTGTAATACAGATTTTGAATCTACACATATAAGAATATTATAAAAGGACATGGGAGTATCATAAATGTAAGTCAAAGCCATCAATATTGCATATAATTCTGCTGTAAATATAGAAAATCCTTTGCCAAGATGAATATTCTTTTTAATATTTAGACTTGGTATTACAAAACCAGAACCACTACCATGTTGTGTTATAGATGCATTTATGTAAAAAAAGAAAACAATTATTGCTTATTCAATGTTCCATCTGAAAATTTTAAAAAATTGACTTTGACTTTGACACACACACACACACACACGCACACACAAGTTCCCAGTTCATGCATTACACTTACTCTTACATTAATATTCCAGAACACGTGTAAAAGCAGTCTACTGAGACATTACACAGTTAGAAAAAGCACAGACATTTAATGCAATCCCCTAAACCCCAATTGATGCTTGACATAATGCTAATTTTGCATTGCCATTCCAACATACAGATACATCACATAGTAGAAAAGGCTCAAGAACTTCATGCAATCCCCTTAACCTCAATGTTCTATTTTCGGAAAACACAGTGGGCAATCCAACATGATAGGCACTTTGTATTGACATTGTTTACACACATTACTATGAAATCGAGTCATCTTCAATGCAAAAACATTTCTTTTTCTTGAAACCACTGGATGACTCTCAGCGACTCTGCAACACACACACACACACAAACGAGGGGTAAAACACCATAACGTCCATTGTAAAATTTAAATAGAATGTTATAAAATGTGCCTTAAAGTATTATGCCTTTAAGTTTAGTATATGATCAATATTGGCAGATTTCTTTCTCTCTAAAGACTAAAATTCTTTCTGGTACATTAAAAAGTTCTGACCCCAAAGTTTAAAAAACTGACAGCATCATTGATGTATGTTCTGCACATGTTTCTTCAAATGGGAAGGCATCTTGACACACCAGAACAGTGAGGACAGCTTGACCGGGCAAATCTCTCAGTCTGAACACACATAGGGATTATTTCCGAACAGTGAGTCAGATGATGTCTATCAGAGTAATCAACACAGTGGGCAATCCAACATGATAGACACTTTGTATTGACATTCCAACACACAGACTATGAAATTGAGTCGTCTTCAAGGCAAAAACATATCTTTTTCTTTCTGTCTGTCTATCTGACTCTCTTCTCTCTAAAACACACACACACATGGGGACAATAAATGTGGGTCAATAAAACACCCAATACTGGATAAGAAAGCCTATAATACTTAAATAGAATGTTATAAAATGTGCCTTAAAGTATATGCCTTTAAGTTTAGTAGCCTATGATCACAGTATTGGCAGAGATTTCTTTCTCTCTAAAGTGGGTTAGACGATTCTTTCTGGTACTTATTAAAAAGTTCTGACCCCAAAGTATGAAAAAACTGGCAGCATCATTGATGTATGTTCTGCACATGTTTCTTCAAATGGGACTGGCATCTTGAAAGCAGCAGGACAGTGAGGACAGCTGTGAGATTTTTCTTCAGAGTGGGTCAGACGATGTTCTTTTAGAGTACTGGACTGGGCAAAGCCTTTCCCACAGTCTGAACACACATGGGTTTTTTCCCCAGTGTGGGTCTGATGATGTGTATTTAGATTCTGGGTAAAGCCTTTCCCACAGTCTACATGGGGTTTTTCTCCAGTGTGGGTCAGACGATGTGCTTTTAGATTACTGGACTGGGCAAAGCCTTTCCCACAGTCTGAACACACATGGGGCTTTTCTCCAGTGTGGGTCAGACGATGTGCTTTTAGACTACTGGACTGGGTAAAGCCTTTCCCACAGTCTGAACACACATGGGGTTTTTCTCCAGTGTGGGTCAGACGATGTGCTTTTAGATTACTGGAATGGGTAAAGCCTTTCCCACAGTCTGAACACACATGGGGTTTTTCTCCAGTGTGGGTCAGACGACTTGCTAGATGACTGGACTGGGTAAAGCCTTTCCCACAGTCTGAACACACATGTGGCTTTTTTCCATGGTGGTTCAGACGATGTCTTTTTAGAGTACTGGGTCGGGTAAAGCCTTTCCCACAGTCTGAACACACATGGGGTTTTTCTCCAGTGTGGGTCAGACGATGTGTTGCTAGATTACTGGAGTGGGTAAAACCTTTCCCACAGTCTGAACACACATGGGGTTTTTCTCCAGTGTGGGTCAGACGATGTCTTGCTAGATTACTGGACTGGGTAAACCTTTTCCCACAGTCTGAACACACATGGGTTTTTTCTCCAGTGTGGGTCAGACGATGTGCTTTTAGATGACTGGACTGGCAAAGCCTTTCCCACAGTCTGAACACACATGGGTTTTTTCTCCAGTGTGGGTCTGACGATGGCTTCTAAGAGCACTTATCAGGAAAACCTTTCCCACAGTCTGAACACACATGGGATTTTTCACCTGTGTGGGTCAGACAATGCTTTGCTAGAGTACTGGACCCAGGTAAAACCTTTTCCCACAGTCTGAACATGCATGGGGTTTTTCACCTGAGTGAATTCTCCAGACTGTTAAAGCAAAAGTCTGAGCAGAAAGATGCCCCACAGACATCACAGACATGGGGTCTGGCTTTTTCATTAACAGACTTGATGTGATTATGTAAATTAACCTAAATTGTCAGACATGGGCTGTACTGAGCTATAGACAGCTGAGGGCTGATCTGGTGAGTCATCCTCCATGGACCATGCTGGTTCCACCTTCTGTAAAAACAAACATTCCAAAATTATCTAAGACTTATTTCATAAAGAAAAGTTCCCAGTTAAGCAACCATATCCTTTCTTGTTGAAACCATAATACACAAACATCACTGGATTTTTATTTTGTATAATCCTTTTATCAGCAGATATATCAAGACTACTGAAAACAGGGAGTGTATTTTTTTCCTTTTACTTTCAACAGGCTATGCATCAAAACCTCAGGCCAAGTGCTGACACATATCTGGATATCCAGCAAAGGTCGTCATCGGCTTCACTTCAGAGTTTGGTTTTGATGTGTGTTCTTCCAGGCCTGGTTTGTTGCCACATCCCATTGTACAGAGGAGGGAGTGCAGTAAAGCTACAGCAGGTTAGTCTGCCTAATAGAATGTAGCTTTTGAACGTCAAAGTGTTACAGTGGGTTATCTACCTAAAAGAGTGTAGTTTTTAAACTTCAAACAAAGTTTTACAGTGGTTTAGTCTACCTAAAAGAGTGTAGCTTTAGAACATCAAAGTGTTACGGTGGTTTAGTCTACATAAAAGAGTGTAGCTTTTGAACATCAAACAAAGTGTTACAGTGGGTTAGTCTACCTAAAAGAGTGTAGCTTTTGAACTTCAAAGTGTTACAGTGGGTTAGTCTAACTAAAAGAGTGTAGCTTTTGAACTTCTGGGTGTTACAGTGGGTTAGTCTAACTAAAAGAGTGTAGCTTTTGAACATCTGGGTGTTACAGTGGTTTAGTCTCTAGAGTGTGCTTTTGAACCCCCCTTCTCTATGTGTTAGTCTAACTTTAACAGTCATCGTCAACTCCTGGTGTTCCCCCCTTCAGTATGTGTAGTCATCTTTATGTGTCATCGTCAATGTTCATTAACATCCCCATCTTTATGTGTCATCATCATGTTGTCTTTGTCTCTATGTGTCCCCATCTTTATGTGTCATCGTCATGTTGTCTTTGTCTCTATGTGTCCCCATCTTTATGTGTCATCATCATGTTGTCTTTGTCTCTATGTGTCCCCATCTTTATGTGTCATCATCATGTTGTCTTTGTCTCTATGTGTCCCCATCTTTATGTGTCATCATCATGTTGTCTTTGTCTCTATGTGTCCCCATCTTTATGTGTCATCATCATGTTGTCTTTGTCTCTATGTGTCCCCATCTTTATGTGTCATAATCATGTTGTCATTTCTATGAGTCCCCATCCTTGTCTCTCATGTTGTCTTTGTCTCTATGTGTCCCCATCTTTATGTGTCATCGTCATGTTGTCTTTGTGTCCCCATCTTTAATAATAATAATAATAAATAACATTTATAGAGCGCCCTTTCTCTCTTGAGCTCACGGCGCATCACAATTGTTTAAATAAATACATAAATCATAAATAAGCTACTACAATATCAACTGTCACAGCCACAACACGCACGCATCACGCACATAAATAAGCTACTACACAAACACACACGCACACGCCCACACCCACATACGCGCACACACCCACCCACCCACAATGTGGGGGACATCATTTTAAGGCAGGAAACAGGACAAAAAAGAAGAAATCAGAGGTATTGCCGGAAGAGGTGAGTTTTAAGAGCGGTTTTGAAAGACTGGAAAGATTTAGCAGAACGAAGTTCATATGGTAGGGTGTTCCAGACAGAAGGGGCGCTGAAAGAAAAGGAACGTTCACCATATGTCTTAGTGTTTGTACGAGGAATAGAAAGGATAAGTTTGTCAGAAGAGGAACGGAGAGACCTGGAGGGTGAGTACAGGTGAACGAGATCAGAGAGGTAGGCAGGACTAGATGAATGGACAGCATTGAAACAGAGGCAAGCAATTTTATACTTTATTCTTGCCTCGACTGGAAGCCAGTGTAAGGTCTTGAGGTGGGGTTTGATGTGGTCTGTACGAGGGACTTTAAGGATTAACCGAGCTGCATTGTTCTGAAGTTTCTGAAGTGTCTCATTGTCACGTTGTTGTTGTCTCTGTGTCCCCATCTTTATGTGTCATCATCATGTTGTCTTTGTCTCTATGTGTCCCCATCTTTATGTGTCATCATCATGTTGTCTTTGTGTTTATGTGTCCTCATTTTTATGTGTCATCATCATGTTGTCTTTGTCTCTATGTGTCCCCATCTTTATGTGTCATCATCATGTTGTCTTTGTCTCTATGTGTCCCCATCTTTATATGTCATCGTCATGTTGTGTTTGTTGTAGAGGATTTGAGGACCAGTCGTGCAGCATTGTTTTGGATTCTCTGAAGTGTCTGATAAGGAGTGGTCAGGCTGTTTGAAGTGGTGAACTATAGGTTTGTCTCTGCGGTGCACGATGTCAGCTAAATGTTCTTTGAAGAGGGTGGCAAGGGTTCGGCCAGTTTCACCAATGTAAAGTTGTTTTATTGTTTGTTTTCTTTACAGTAAAACTGACTAAGCTGATGTCAACTAAACAACGACAGGTAAACCATCACTTCTCTCTCTGTTTTCTTCCTAGCCCCTCCTCCCCACTCCCTGTTTCTACTTATGAATGTGGAACACAACAGAAGAATTCCATAGAATCTCACTGACCTGTCTGTGACTACTCTCAGTCCACTCAGGGAACGGCAGAGGCTCTCCATGAACTGACGCCAGGTGGTGTTCCAAACTGCTGACCAGCACAAAGGCAGCAGAGCAATGTTGACATACACGACCTCTTTTCAGAGACAGCAGTGACCAAGAAGTGTTGTCAGGCATGGGCTGTACTGTGCTGTAGACAGCCGAGGGCTGATCTGGTGAGTCTTCCTCCTTGGACCATGCTCGTTCCAGCTTCTATAAAAAGTGAACATTACTCATGAGAACGAATAGACTTATGGAGAATGTCTCATGGAGAAGAATACACGTGGTGGAAACAGAATCCTTTTATAGCTTGTCGTCTTGACTTTTGCTTAGTAAATCAAGAAGCTGTGGAGAAGTGTGTATCATGCAACATACTATCTGTTGCTAACACAGACCACAGAGCTGTTGTGACAGAAATAACTAACTATGAATTTGTGAAGGGGCCAGGTTACTGGCGATTTAATAATGGGTATCTCAAGGACACAACATTTGTAAACAAGATGAATGAGCATTTAGTAACATGGGTTAATGAACGCAACACTTATTTTTTTTTAAAAAAAGATTTTCTGAGAGAGAGAGAGAGAGAGAGAGAGAGAGAGAGAGAGAGAGAGAGAGAGAGAGAGAGAGAGAGAGAGAGAGAGAGAGAGAGAGAGAGAGAGAGAGAGAGAGACAGAGAGAGAGAGAGAGAGAGAGAGAGAGAGAGAGAGAGAGAGAGAGAGAGAGAGAGAGAGAGAGAGAGAGAGAGAGAGAGAGAGAGAGAGAGAGAGAGAGAGAGAGAGAGAGAGAGAGAGAGAGAGAGAGAGAGAGAGAGAGATTGTGCAAAAATCTAAGGAAAATGGAAAGGAGAGGAAAAAAGTTTAGGCCTATTGGTGGTTAAATATAAGCATATAGTTTGCTTTGTTAAATACCTATGGGGGCACTTGGACACAATTGTTTGTAATGAAGATAACAATAATACATATGCAAAAAAAGAAGTAATATCAGTGTATGTGTTATTCTGAACATTGAAAGTAAAGTGTGTGAATTAGTAATATCAGTGCATGTGTTATTCTGAACAATGAAAGTAAAGTGTGTGAATTAGTGATATCAGTGTATGTATCTGAACAGTGAAAGTGAAGTCTTCTTCTTCATCTTTTTTGATCGCTTTGACAGTTTCCTGTCAATTATGAGCACAGATGCGTCATGCTGCCGTT
Organism: Phymorhynchus buccinoides; assembly: GCA_017654935.2. Classification (NCBI taxonomy): domain Eukaryota; kingdom Metazoa; phylum Mollusca; class Gastropoda; order Neogastropoda; family Raphitomidae; genus Phymorhynchus; species Phymorhynchus buccinoides. Next base: position 4,407,231 of record JAGGCT020004248.1, on the reverse strand, counting down.
ATGCGCATAACTAAAAAATAGTAAGGCCCAGCAAGTCCGACTTTGGCTGGAGGAAATGTTTTTGAAAGGGTTTTGTGAAAAAAGGCAGGAGAATGGACCAGTAAGGCAGAAAGATAGATGACAGTAAGCAAAGTGAAAAGGCAGAGTCAAAGAGAGTAACAGATTAGAGCAAGTTACAAGCACAGAACTTCCAGAAGGTGGGGGAACTATTTATACAAAAGACCCCCCGGTATCCCCACGGGGGGTGACAATAAAGTGTATGAACTAGTAACACACACACAACACTGACTAAGCTGCTGTCAACTCAACAAGGGCACAGCTAAACCATCACTTCTCTCTCTTCTTCCTAGCCCCTCCTCCCCACTCCCTCTTTCTACTTATGAATGTAGAACACAACAGAAGAATTCTATAAAGTCTCACTGACCTGTCTGTCACTACTCTCAGTCCAATCAGGGAACGGCAGAGGCTCTCCATGAACTGATGCCAGGTGGAGTTCCAAACTGCTGACCAGCACAAAGGCAGTAGAGCAATGTTGACATATGCGACCTCTTTTCAGAGACAGCAGTGACCAAGAAGTGTTGTCAGGCATGGGCTGTACTGTGCTGTAGACAGCTGAGGGCTGATCTGGTGAGTCTTCCTCCATGGACCATGCTGGTTCCAGCTTCTATAAAAAGTGAACATTACTCATGAAAACAAATAGACTTATGGAGAATGTCTCACGAGGAAAAGAAATACACATGGTGGAAACAGAATCCTTTAATAGCTCGCCGTATTGACTTTTGCTTAGTAAATCAAGAAGCTGTGGAGAAGTGTGTATCATCCAACATACTATCTGTTGCTAACACAGACCACAGTGCTTAGACAGTTTCCTGTCAATTATGCGCATAACTAAAAAATAGTAAGGCCCAGCAAGTCCGACTTTGGCTGGAGAAAATGTTTTTGAAAGTGTTTTGTGAAAAAAGGCAGGAGAATGGACCAGTAAAGCAGAAACAGATGACAGCAAGCAAAGGAAAAACACACATTCACTTGCAATTCTCTCTCTCTCAAGCAGAGTGACTCTCTCTCTTACACACAAGCACACAACTTCCACACAGGTGTAAGTTCTACTTTATGGTAAAAACCCAGACAGTAAAAAACACTTAAAGGGGTCAACCCTGACAGTAAAATGTGTATCTGAACTAGCAAGAAACACTTATGAACAGACACAACAGGAAAACACTGACTAAGTACTAGAGTCCACTCAGGGTCAGAGGATCTCCAACAATGGTAAAAGCTAAACAACGACAGGTAAACCATCACTTCTCTATCTTATTCCTAGCCCCTCCTCCCCACTCCCTGTTTCTACTTATGAATGTAGAACACAACAGAAGAATTCTATAAAATATCACTGACCTGTCTGTGACTACTCTTAGTCCACTCAGGGAACGGCAGAGGCTCTCCATGAACTGACGTCAGGTGGAGTTCCAAACTGCTGACCAGCACAAAGGCAGCAGAGCAATGTTGACATACACGACCTCTTTTCAGAGACAGCAGTGACAGCAGAAGTGTTGTCAGACATGGGCTGTACTGTGCTGTAGACAGCTGAGGGCTGATCTGGTGAGTCTTCCTCCATGGACCATGCTGGTTCCTGTTTCTATAAAAAAAAGAAGTACCGGTAAACATTACTCTAAACTATAATGCTTCCAGTATATAAATTCACCACACCATCACAAAACATTTATACATAGACAGACAGGTATGTACACAAATTCACAAACACATGCAGACACACAAAGAAACACGGCATGGTGAGTACGAAAATATCATTCTATATAAAATTCATACAAATGCACGCATGCAAACTACGAGGGTAACCCGTATATGAACAAAGACACCTACAGTGACACCAACATAAAACACACATTTACTTTCACTCTCTCTCTCTATATATATATCTCTTACACACAGACACACACACACACATACAAAGCAAGTTCTACTTTATGGTAAAAATTAGAAGAAAGCAACACTTACCCCCCTGCCCCCAACTATTCTCACTTCTTCCAAAACTCACAGATCAGATCCATGGGTGCAACTACACAAAATTTCACTTTTGAAAGGCCGGGGGATAGGGGTAATGTCCCCTGCAGCTGAAGAAAAATTGATTTATGGAGATATTTTTGTTTGCTTTTTCCACAATTTATACAAATGTTTATTTTAAAGTGTTCCAAAAATACAGTAGACACAAACTGACAAAGATCTTGTTCTATATAAAATTGATAGAAATGCACACATGCAAACTACGAGGGAAACCCGTATATGAACAAAGACACCTACAGTGACACCAACATAAAACACACATTCACTTTCACTCTCTCTCTCTCTCTCTCTCTTACACACAGACACACACACACACATACAAAGCAAGTTCTACTTTATGGTAAAAATTAGAAGAAGAAAACAACACTTACCCCCCTGCCCCCAACTATTCTCACTTCTTCCAAAACTCACAGATCAGATCCATGGGTGCAACTACACAACATGAAATAAATGAAATGCCGGGGGTCCAGGAGTAATGTTCCCCTGCAGCTGAAGAAAAATTGATTTATGAAAATATTTTTGTTTGCTTTTTCCACAATTTATACAAATGTTTATTTTAAAGTGTTTCAAAAATACAGTAGACACAAAGATCTTGTTTGACAAGTTTTAAAAACAGGAAATTCCTTTTCTGGTAAAATTCAATAACAGGAAACCCTTGTGTACCAGGAAAAGTTGCACCCATGCAGATCTGATTGTTAATTTAATTAGAAAGGCCTGAAAGGGTTAAGAGAAAAGCCTGATGAATTCTACTGACCACCACAACACCACTGTCCATCCAAGGTGTACAGTCTCCTTCTATGACCTCTTCTTTAACTCTGTCCATTGTGTCTGCAGTTCAGGTTCCTTGTACTGGTCTGTAACAAAGTAGTAAAGACATTGTTGTTTGCCACACATGTAAGGATATCTGTATCTTCTAAAGAACATTAGGTTGTTTTTAGTTCTATTTTGTTTCAGCATCGCTTAGCTCTGAATCACATAAGGTCTATTTAGATGGCATATATATTTCAACTGACACACAGAGAAATCAAAATGATCTGTAAAAAGAAAGGAGAATGAATCACAACCTGCATAATGTATGCTTTGTGCCTCTAATTTTGTGTGCTGTTCCTTTGCAAATTTCTTCTTCTTCACGTTGATCAGCCTCCTTCATTAAGTTGAAGATTCTGCCGATGTTGGAGAAAAAAAAAAAGGAAAAATTTGAACAGCACACCGTTGGGGGGGGGGGAGGGAGGGGGGGGGAGGGGGGGAGGGGGGAGAGGAGGGGGAAATTCCGACAAGGGAGCTTAGCCTACTAGAAGTTCAGTTTAACGGGGAGGGGGAGAGGGGGGGGAGGAGGGGGAGCGTCGCTGTTTCTCTCTCTCAGAGGAGAGGAGGGGGCGCGCGAGAGTCGCTGTTTCTCTCTCTCTCTCTCTCTCTCTCTGTCTGTCTGTCTCTCTCTGCCTTTGTCTGTCTGTCTCTCTCTCTGTGTCTCATGTCTCTGTATGTCTATGTGTCTCTCTGTCTGTCTGTCTCTCTCTCTTCCTGTCTGTCTGTCTCTCTCTCTGCCTGTCTGTCTGTCTCTCTCTCTGTGTCTCCCTCTCTCTCTAATAACATAATATTTTGGACCCGGCGAAACCGCTACTCATCATTACCTGTTCTTGGTGGTACCGGTACTAGGCATTACCGGTTCTGGGATTTGCCAGTACTAGGCGTTGCGCTAGTAACATACATAATTTAATGGTCCTAACCAGTGCAAGCTTTAGATCTTTCCTTTCTATGTTTTATGTAGATACATGCACCCTCCTAGTTCAATCGTGACTATTGCCAGTATTGGCACCTGCGACGTATTGATCCTGAAGTTATCATGTCTAGCATACAGTGCTCCCAGGGACCCCCATTTGGGGGTCTATGAAGTTCTAAAATTCTAAAGGACCCTCTCTTTGAAGACAACTCTTCCTTTCCAATCACGAGAAGGATAGGAATGTCGGCATGTGATAATGATGTAACCGGCGCGTGATTATTCTGTACTACTATACATAATACTAGGACATCATCTTGTGATGTGTCGACTGCTATGAACCAATGACAGGCTCTCAGTGTTTAAAAATTTGAGTAGTGAGGAAAGTTAGCCTACACATACTCTCTCATAATACCTCCAAAACCTGGCTGGAGCAACATTGCAGACTCAACCTCTCTCCCAGCCAGTCATAATAGCCCAACTAGTGAGTATTATTGATGGCTGGTGATTGAGATTTGGTTTGTTTGATCCTATTTTTGATCTAGATCCTATGTTCAATGATGAATAAGGAGTAGATAGATATGTTATTGAAAAGAAGTGGTAAACATTCTTTTTTTTATTTATGTGCACTGATTATTTGTGTGTGTGTGTTTTTGACTTTAACTCTTTTGGTACCAGAACCGGATTTTATGCCTACTAACCCTTTTGTCTATTTTTAGTAGGAAGCCTGTGGGTTGCAATCTTGCACTTTATGATACCATTCCTTTCCAGGTGTTGGATGGAGAGTGATGTTGGCTTGATCACTTTTTATGTTTTACTGATCTCAGTTTGCTAACTGAAATTCAGATTATGTGTTCTTAGTGCTATTGTACAAGGGCAGCCTTCTAGCCGGTTGGGATCCACTAATTCCCTGCCGACTGAAGCCCCTTGTCTCTAAGCCATAGAGACCTACATCCACCTTCTCCTGTGATTATCAGCAGGGCATCGTGGGCAGGAAGATAATCCCTGACTCACAAGCACCAAGCCAAGACGCCCCGCACCCAGAATCCGCGAGGAGACCACGCCTGAACCGTGCCATCCCGCGAAGCCGTAACCGGAATGACTGGGAGCTACTCTCACCTGACGAGCAAGCCCAGCCACCCCAGCACTCGCCGATCACTACGGAGGAACTTGACAACAGCTAAGTCCCCCGGACCGCGCCAATCATTTGAACTTTCCTCCGGACAATGAAGATGATTAGTGACCCTTCTTGCTTGGGGCTAACCTTCTAGAAAGACAAAAGTCTTGTAAATCCTTTCGGATTTCATTGTTTTTTTTATTCATATTTTGTTTTGGCATCATTGAGCTGCTTTATTATTATTGTTGCATAATCTTATGCAGATTTTGTGAGTAAATAAAATACAAGTGTCAAATAATCCTGAACCCTTTGGTCAGACTGATGAGAGTGGGAGTCTTGTAATTTCATGTAAAACCCTACTTCTCTCTGTCTGCCATTAAGAGCAAATCAACCACTTGTATTTCTTACAATCATACGAGCCAGAACCCGGGCACAAATATAAATTTATTAGATGAAAAGGGGCCGGGAAAGTTGCTCATCTCCCATACCCTAGAGAAGTGGGTTAAAGGCAAATTTTCTACTTGAAAATTTAACACACTAAAAGTCTTCCCTAGGGACTTAGCCTTTTAACCCATTACCTGTCACACCAGGGAGGCCCCAGAAAATTTTTATTTTTAGCATTCGTAATGCCACTGGGACTCTATATATTTTGTTTGCTGCATTTTATATTTTTCTACTGGACCCAAGTAAACTCAAGTAGACTATGTGTGATAGCTGATATGTGTCTTTTCTTTCTTTTTTTCTCTTCTGCTTCTTTTTC